>CM021314.1:2592802-2739097 GCA_010645155.1 Tigriopus japonicus
TTTATTTACGATTTTGGGCTGATTTTTGTGAGTGCACTTTTTGCCCGTCCCTAGTGATCATTGACATCTGCAAATGCATGCATCTCATGGAATCAGTGAGCTGTTACCACGTAAAAAGCACTAGATGGCTCATTTTTCTTGGATAGATGCCTCTTGTTACAATGCATCACAAAAAAAATAAAGTGTATTGTTTTGGAAACTCTGTTTTCACGTTCTTAAACGTAGAGACCGTAACAACCTAGAGTAGTGACAATTATTTCAAGAACTATTAACTGACAGTTCACTAACGGAGTAACTCATTAACACCGTACCACTTTATTTTGAAATGCACCTGCGCAAAAAACTAAACAATGACTTACATTTCTCAATCCCAACTACAAAAAGTCTGCACAGAATTACCTTTGGAAAGAAACATAAACATTGAGCGAGAATATGGTCCTACTCGTGGTGCTTTTCGCATCAAATGTGTAGGTCTAATCATCTCCCACCTCAACGATTTATGCATGCAATAGTTATTAGCAAAGCAATGTTTTGAAGGAGAACGTTCTTATACCCTTAATAGTAATCCCATTTCAACTCCGTTGAGATAACAGTAGGGGATCAATTTCAAAAATACACATTACTAAGCCATTGTTGACGATTGCATTAACAATGCCTCTAGTGTTTTGAAGGAAGAAACAAAACAAGACGTTTATCCCATGAACCTTTAACAAATTTCAAAGCTCTTAAGCTCTATATCAATAATAAGGGTAAAACAGCATGTTAAGCAACTAAACAGTATATTTTTTGGAATTTTGGCGATAAAATAGGAGACCCTCAATACAGTTCTTAAACGATATTCATTGAAATGCTTTCATACGAAGTAACGTTTCAAACCATATTGTTTGGTGACAATAACTTTCAGTAAATTCGGAGTTTTTCAAAACTAATACATAAATTTAAACTTCCGACATGATTTATTCATCTATGCGAAAGGGAAACGTTTCGTGTTAGTTACCAACTTTCAGATTCAGAAAGTGTATTTATCCGTGATTTATAATACCAACGGGCAATGTGCAACAAATCACCGAAAACCCAAAAGAAACAAAAACGACCAATACCAAAAGCTTGCCACAACGATTATAACAAAGCTATAACAACACTCTTTAAAATCTATATCTTTGCGTTATCGTGACATTACTTGAACGCGAAAGTAAGCTCGTGGTGGTCTCTTGGTCACCAATTAGCCTTTATTTGCAGTCTTTTAAAGCTTGCATTTTTCTTCAATTGCCATAAATTCTGGTGGGAAATGAAGTTTCTTTGCAAACCTATTCATCGATTTACTAATTCTGCGCCATTCAAAAGTCACACGTGAGTCGTAGACAACATAGCTGGATCTTAATTTAATCTGTGATTATTCATTGCTCTTCATGTTTTGTTTTTGCCAAATTGTAAATTTTGGCAAAAATCCTGGGAAAATAAGTGTTTGGAAAACCACACGTGTACTGTTGAAAATATTATAGATTCTTGAAGGACTCTCCGACTTTATTTGTATGCTTAGCATTGAATAAGGCTTTTTTAGAACATGACATATTCCCGTTACATCTAGATATGATTTAATGCAAAAAAGGTCCGATTATTGTTTCCCGTAAATAGTCTGAATAAATGCCTTTCTTCATCCCAAAACCACTCTCATTAATTGCTCAAACAACCCAAATTCATTCAAGACATGCAAGACAAATCCTTCAGCCGAGACCAATATCGCAATGAATCATATAAGATTTTGCAAACGCATTTATTTCATGCACCTTTCAACATGCGGATACTATGTTTTATTTTTGTTATTTTTGTATAACAAAACTATTTTTGTTTGTTCAATCTAATCCTGCTCAACCAGCAAAATCCACATCCCTGTTGATTCGGGTAATGAATTTAAAAAGTCAGTGAGCATTCATCCCTTTCCAATAATGTTTCTTTTTTCTAAGGTTTGGAAATATCTTGTTCTAAATTGATTTTGACGACTATAGTGTATGAAATTGAAGAGAATTAAGTGAAGTGGTGGACTGAAAGCGCCACTGAGAACCGAGAGCAGCCTTTAAAAGTTCAATATTTGGGAGAAAATCTCTTTTGGTCCAATTTTTGGACCAAGAATCTCTGAAATAGAATTATATCTTGATTTAAAATACATATTCCTCTCTCTATTCCATGGGATTGAGAGGTTTTGTAACAGCAATAATGTTGTTAGCTCATTCAGTCCACAACATATTTTGTTAATGATTTACCAAAAGGCTTAATTTGACGGCTAGTGATATGAAATCTGGGCTTGGGCAAGTTTTTTCACGGGAGGTTGCCAGGTAGGGTCACCTATTGGAGAGTTTGTGCTTTGCTTACAAATTAAAGCAAACTCAAATTCAAGTTTAATTTGCGACCCTGATCCGAAGTCGCGATAAAGTAAGAGACGCGTTTCAGTGCTACTTACTGAAAACCCTGCTTATGAAGATTCGTGGACACAAGGGATTTACAATTTGCGAAGAAATATTCATTCGATCGTTTAAGATACAGTAGCTTGTTTTTCCATCTATTTTTCCCAAGATTTACTTCGTTACCAAAACAAAACATAAAGAGACAAATAAAAAAAACATAAACTAATTTGCAGCCAAACAGTTTTAATCAGGGCAAGGATACACAATCCTATACTATTTTCAGACGACAAAAATCTTGTGCCCTGGAGCATCTCCCACTTGTCAAATACCTCTGATTTCTACGTAATAACCCTAGTACAAAGCTACAATAGTTATGGGTTACTTGGTTTTGCCCTTGAAAACATGTAAGACGTAATATTTATTTCATATGAAGGGTTAGTCAAGGGCAAACAACGAGCCTCATCAATCTTGAAAGCTACCTATTTGCGTGAAAATGGGAGCTCATCATTCCAAATCGTGAATGGGCGGTGTTCCTGGGAAAAATAGGCTCTTACAGTAATTTCCTTTGGGTCAGATGGAATGAAATCGCTAGTTTACATGGAAACCCATTCTTTACGAAGCATGCTCGTTACAAATACGTAAACAAACACGGAATCATGACATTAAATTGATTGAATCATCTGTAAATGAAAAGTTCCTGATTGGATTTTGATTCACGTTAAGTGTTAAAAGACACATTAGAATGAATGAAAAGATGGGTTTGAATTGAATTAAATTGAATGAATGGGTTTTTGAGAGGAGTGGTTGTGGTTGTAACGGATATTTGTATTTGAACTTAGTTCTATGATTTGAGTTTCAGCCAAAAAGAATAAAATGAATTTTCTGTATTCAAAAGGCATACCCTCGCCATTGGCGAACTTGTTTTAAGAGTATAGATTACAAAAGTTTGTCTTTCATTTCAACACCATATCAAATGGACGCAGACTTGCTTTCTATCAAATTTGGGCCCTAGTTATGGGCAATTGCAAAAAACTATTGGAATTTGGCACTTGTGAAAATGATTTATTCTACTAAAAACTGATGTGTTGGTTAAAATGACATGCATTTGCATACCTAAGATCACAATTGCTAAGCGAGTAACAATTTTTGGCTGAATTTCAGTCTCGACCTCCCTCTTGTTCTCTTTAAACTTGTGGTTTAAATTGCACCACAGATATTCACCATTATTTAGGTTTTAGTACTTTTTTGTTTTCAGTTTACATTCCCCCCCCTCTGTTTGATTGATCTGTTCTGAAGCTATGATTTTGCATCCAAAGTTGACTCTCACACTCAAATAATGTACGCTCTATTCTGAAAGTTTATCCTAATTTTGAACATACATTATAAAGTGATGCTCAAACAGGTTTAGGCAGAATTAATGAAATATTTGACTTCAATCTAATGTTAATCATAGTTAAGGCCCTTGGTGTGAGCCAAACTTCAAATGAAAGGTTCAAAAACAAACCAGGATACAGGAAAATTGCAATGGAACCCTGGCCAAGGTGGTAAAAAGAGGATGGGGACTCCTACATTGCCTAAGGAACACACATCACATGATAAGGTGATAAGGATCACATGAAATCCGGCTTGATCCATGAACAAGATGATGACCGAAGACTAAAATGTATCCCCCATACCTGTTGGTCGGATTGTAAAAGAAGACCAACTAGGGCAGGGGTTCTCAACCTATGGGTATTTACCCAAAATTGGGTAAATTTGACTTTCTGTTGGGTAAATTTGTGTCCGGAAAAATTTGAAAAAACTTGGGGGTTTTCGACCAATATTGCACGTTTTTCTCTTCTTCACGTATTTTATATTTATATATATTTATAGGGGGGGGGGGGGTGTAAATCGGATATTTCCCTTACCAAAATGGGTATCCCCCGGGAAAAGGTTGAGAACCCCTGAACTAGGGCAACAAAAGCCACTTTTGCAGGACGTTCAGGGCGGTGGTTTGGCCCAAAGGGGGGACATAACAAATAATATTCCATTATGTTATAGTATTTTGTATTTGGAACAACTTCTTAAAGCAATGCTTTCTTATTGACCTTTTAGGTAAAGAGTTATTTCACAATATTTGTTTACTAATTCTGCCTAGCCCGGTTTTATGACTGAATTGCTTGGATAGTAAAAAAACAAGGTGTTTAGCAAATACCTCTACTTTTCAAGTTATGTCAACCAAAAAGTCACGTTGACATCTTGTTTTGACATAAATTCTTGTCACTGTCAAAGGGACATGAATTACGGACAACCCTGTAAGTTTGTAAATCATGATCTATTTTCGTCGATTCAAATTGTGGCAGAGCTTGAACAGTTTGTGATGGCCATAAGTCAGACAAATTTAGAGGTTCAATATCGTGACAACTTCAATGTTATTAAGTGTCACTCAGTTGAAGGCTAGATCAATTTCATACGGAAAATATCCACGTAAATGGTGATTTATAACTATTGAAATGTTTCGTGGACTAAATCCGTACAGGATTTCGTACATTTCTTTGAAGAGCTATAATTTAGAGAAAAATGGAAACACTGACATCGAAATTGCTCACTGACGTGACCTGACAACATACAGAGTAAAAAATTATATGTGTAGGGGACTCTTAGTTTTTAACCGAAATTTTACCAAAAAAGAGTACAGTTTATTGTGATTTAAGAATATTATATTTTGATTGGCATTACTCTTCTAACTGTGTAACTTTGCGTACTTTTAAAAAACTTCTTTTTGCTTTGTCCTTTTACTTATTTGCCTTTTTTGAGTTTTTTCCACAGTAAGAGCCAATGAATCAAACAAAGAAGAAACAAGGCTTCATTTTCTTAGCTATTGAAGACTAAGAGGAAGATAATGATTTGAAAACAGAGTGCATTCATTGAAAAATAAGAAACAAATGTTATCAGTATTTATGTAAAAGTTGAACATATGGAACTTTACCTGTATCAATATGACCACGATATCTTGTCATAACAACAAACTAAGTAATAGAGAAAAGCAAGGAACTACTAAGTTTCATAGTACGTGAAAATTTTACATCTAGTTTTGTTAGCCTCATTCTTTTAAGTTAATGATAATGTTTATTGCGATAAGTTATTTATCATTGGACAAGGGTAATAGATAGAGAGAAACTGAAAGAAGAGTTCCATGATATATTTAATATAATAAACTATGATTTTTAGTTAACTATAAATCATACAGATTTGACAATATTGGTAAACTTTAATATTTCTTAAAGAGATGCATTTTATTTGAAACAATTGCGCAAACAATTTTGTCACAGTTTTACCTCATGATTCTTTAAGACAATACGTGTGTCATGCGTTTCGTCTCGAGTTTTGCATTGCTAGAGCATTGTCATTTCACCCATAATTTTCGCAAAGTTTTGGTTTTGAACATTCTTAAAAAAAAGAATCAACTCACCTCAAAGTTTCACCAGGCTTTTTCCAAGCAACAGGCTTTCTTCAATGGTGGTTGGTTGAAAGGTTTGGCTTCTCACCTGGTTCTGACCCAAGCTTGGTGGGTCCTCGCTCATTTATACGCAGAACCATTCTTAAACACCCTCGATTCTGTCGATTCTCCAGAATGCGATATCTAGATTTTACCTCCTCTAGACACATTTTAACATAACTTACAGACCATGTTCATTGATTCGTTTTGAATGAAAAAAATCTTGCTTTAGAATGAGCAGGGTTGACAATGCCTTGTCCAAAAATGTTCCAGGTGTCCATTCGCTTGAGGGTCTCTTACTTTACCTACCTTTGTTGGATCTTGTCATGAATTCGAGAGTTCTCCTCATGGAACATTGAAAGGGAAACTTTGAACATATCTCGAGACACTCGAAATAAAAGGGTTTTTTTGGAGGTCAAGAAGGAAGAGGCCATAAAGGGACCCATCACTTGGTATTTAATGTTTGGCGCTTTGAACTTTATTCTTGTCAGTGTAATCCAGGAAACAATTCCCATGTCTTCAGCAATTGTCAGAAATAGTTCTGAATGATCCATAGAGATCTGTGGGATCACTAATCTTCGCCATCATCAAAGAAGATCCTGTGAAAGAGATTGGGTCTTTGTTCTATTTTCCCTTGTTCGTCACTCATCAACGCATAAAAGCATTCATTCACAACTGACTTGTTGGGGGTCTTCATTTCTTGCGTTATTGTGTTTGGTTAAATGTTCCAGAAAAAACAAATTTGTTGCATACTTTTTCCTCCAATAGCCCATTTCTCATCCAGATGTGTCTGCACAGTTTTTGGTGTGTGGCAGGGAGCCCCCATCTTGCATCAGGTTTACCTTTTTGCGCTGCGCCAGTTGGCGCCGTACTCGGCCGCGCACCAGGTCTCGACTGCCACCAGAATGTCCTCACGGTAAATCTTGGCGTTTTTTTTATGCCTCTATCCACAAAGAAGGGGGCATGACCTTGCCGTTGCTTGCCACAAGTCCAAAGACCATTAAAAATTTCTTTCATTATTTTCAAATTATTTTCACAAACAAAATACAATCCACACTTATAAATTAACTCGTACTCGTAGATTTGCCGGACAGACACAGAAAGAAAAGATTACTAATGGGTTGAAAAAGCTTTCTGGCCATGAGAACAATTAACGTATCTTCAAATTCGATTTTAAGTATAGCTTTATTGAAAACGTTCCGTAAAAGAAGCACTCTTGGTTTTTGTTTGACACATGTACAACTGACTAATTTTTGCCCATAGGGTACTTCCTTTTTTAAATTTTCTAAATTTCGCTGTTTATGCAGACCGATTTTTCCCTGTCAATAAACACATACTATGCATTTCGTCTATTTTGTGGGAGCAGTTTGTGCAAACAATTTTGTCACAGTTTTACCTCATGATTCTTGAAGACAATACGTGTGTCATGCGTTTCGTCTCGAGTTTTGCATTGCGAGAGCATTGTCATTTCACCCATGATGTTCGTCTAAACTTTTTTCCGTCTTTATTCGAATTTTTATTCTTAATATTTTTATTTGTCTATTCTCGTTTGATCAGATAATTTTATTTGTCTATTTTCGTTTAATCAGTTAACTTTGTTCGTCTATTTTCGTTTGATCAGCTAATTTTATTCGTCTTTTTTCGTCTAATCAGGCAATTTTATTCGTCTTTTTTCGTCTAATCAGGCAATTTTATTCGTCTTTTTTAGTCTAATCAGGCAATTTTATTCGTCTTTTTTAGTCTAATCAGGCAATTTTATTCGTCTTTTTTAGTCTAATCAGGCAATTTTATTCGTCTTTTTGGTCTAATCAGGCAATTTTATTCGTCTTTTTTCGTCTAATTTGACAGTTTTATTCGTCTAAACTTCCTGTCCTTAATCATCATCACTCTTCTGGGATTGGCCTTGATGAACTTCTTGAAGCCTGGCCCAACCTGGAATTGTGTTTTCTGTTACTTCTTTGCTTGTGAGCCTTCTAGAGTGCATCGGATCCGACAGGTCCTCCAAATCCAATCCGAATCCGAAAATTTGCCACTTAATCTGAACGAATCTGAATCCAAAAATTTGATGCTCAATCCGAACGAATCCGAATCCGAAAATTTGATGCTCAATCCGAACGAATCTGAATCCGAAAATTTGATACTAAATCCGAACGAATTTGAATCCGTAAATTTGCCACGTAATCCGAAAAAATCCGAAAATTTGCCGTGTAATCCGAAAAAGTGTGTTCGGATCAATCAATGTTCGAAGTAATCTGAAACAATGCTAAACAGAGGTATCCGTGGTGGTATCTGGAGTGTTACTCCTCTCACATCCTCTTCAACACCTGCACAATGCAAGAACCATTTCCATAGGAAAATGAAAGAACAAGAATGGTCTCATTTTGAAACAAGATGGAGTTCAAGTCGGAGATGTTGTTGGCTATAACTATTGAAGGGCACTTTTGACGGTTCTGGATCAGATCAGCCATCTGATCCGGATTGGAATAGGAACAAAGGCAATCACAACGTCCTTGAGGCAAAATGAGTGAAAAACATGAGGATAAAATCCTTGATTGTGGATTTGATTGAAAATTTGTCAAGTCTTGGGGATCAAGAAGGTCAGGACCACGCAGGACTGGGGCTAAGGGTCCTTGAGGACCAGAGGATCATGTCGTATGATTTCAGGGATAGGCTCTACAGGCTTGATAAAGTTTGATTGATCTTCTTAGATCCCCTTGTCCAGGAATTAACAATCAGATTGGTTGAAAAAATCCACACAATTCAATCTTGATGGGAACATTTCATTCTAAAGACTTTGAGAGGTTCACGTAATCCGGGTTAGACTGTCAGATCACCAATTTGGGCTGACTGACTCGAAAGGCAGATCAAAATATTTACCCCATCCATTGCTAGTAGGTCCACTTGATAGGTTTCAAAGTCATCTTAATTTGTTCTTCATTTGATCGAATTCTTGACACTGAGGACGTCTTCTTTCTTTGTTCTATATGGACCTTAATCCGAACGCAAATTCCTCTTGAAAAGGGATTAAGAACCAACTTTCCCCACATACTCTCACCCCAATCAAAACGGGGAGTTTTATCGCACTCATCCATCATACAACTTGAACAATTTAAGAATATCTTACCTGTCCTTACTATCCTGAACTAAAAGACACAACCATACAATAAAAGAAATTCGATAATAGACCATCATTTATAGAACATTAAGTTATGGCAAGGTGATACAACCTAAAACAACAAAGATTGGCATGTGTAAATCAAGTTCAGGATAATACCTTAAATATTGATGGATGGGTTCAATTGTAAGTTCAAGATACTAATAAGACGTTCAAGTCGGATAATAGATGAGCTCGGAAAAAAACGTTATTTTGTTGTTGATAATTTAAGGAATCGCAAGATATTCTTTGTTGTTCAAGTTGTGTATTGGATGTGCGTAAAAAAACTCCCCGTTTTGATACGGGCGAAAGTTGGTTCTTTATCCTTTTTCACGAAGGATTTGCGCTCGAATTCAGGTCCATATTCATTCTATTTGCTTTAGATAAGGCTATCACTTCTAAAGATTGTAGCAGGTAACCTGGTCATCAAATTTCATTTGATCACTCAATCGTCATCTTGAAAAAAAAACAACTTGCGGGTTCATTCGCACTTGAGACTAATGAATTTGCCCTCCATGTTGTGATCATTTATTCATTCTTTCATTCACTCGTTCATGGCTGAACTTGTTGTCTTCAAAACACCAATATCGAACTAATTTTTGGACGTGGGATTGACCTTTACCAAGGCTAGGACTTGGCTGGACTCGCTTGAAACAGAGGGAACACCGATTGGCGCACTATCTTTTGGAATTTTGGTCGATTTCCGTTTGATTTTCCGCTCCCAACATGGCCGTTTGTACTTGTTGTTTACGAACTCTCGGCCTCATACCGGAGGTTGCGTGCCGGAGAAATTCCGCGAGTTCGCATCCCTGGCTAAGTTTATCGATGAAAGGTTGATACATGATATATCTGGTCTAGAATAAATGCATGACAAAGAAACTTGAATCTGGCGTTTTCTTGCGTTTTTTGTCTCGAATTACCTGGCAGCCCTGCTGAGCTTCCCTTATTGAATCAATTCGATTTTCTAATCTGCTAACACTTACCACCATTGTATATTTGATAAAACATGAAAAAAAAAATAACTTGCAGGGTAATAAAAACTTCCGCAGTTGAAAGGATGGAAATCATGTTACAAAATCAAGAAAAAAAAATGTTACTAAATGGAAATCTTGAGAATTGAAATTTCGAAAAAAACGAACTAAAATGTTCGGATTATGTCGGATCTGAAAAAGATATTTCGCAAATCCCAATCCGAATCCGACATGCGTTGACGAATCTGAACGAATTCGAATCTGAAAATTCGCGCTGAAAGCCGAACGAATCCGAATCTGATCGGATTCGGATCCGATGCGCAGCTCTAGAGCCTTCCGTACCAGTCTTCTTCTCGTCCTTCCAAGCCTTGAAAATCCTCCTGACGGTCCTTAGGAGTAGATCAAGAGGTTGGAAATGGCAGGGGCCTTGTGGCCCACGTGATCAAGTTGGATGATGGTTGTTCTTTCTTGCTCCATGTTTGATTTTGAAGGTAGCGCAAAATTTTCAAAACGAAACTTTTTCTAAAGACTTAACCTCGTATAATGACGGAAACAAAGTTTCATTTGGAGCATTGGATTCGGTTCTATATTAACTTTTAGAAGCAGCCGATTTATTTGTTCAACTCTGTACATGAAGGTGTTGGATGTTCAGATGAAATAAAGTGTACTATAAAAAATTAGGGTCTTTGCTTCTAAATTGTTAGACGTAATTTTCAACTTTTTTGCAGAGATACTCTTCAACACTTCAACTATCATACATTTTCAAAACGAATTGTCAAGGTGAACGTTATTGCATTTAAAATCTAAGCTAAAGAACTAATTTGGAGACCATCGCAGCCAAAACGATGAAGGTCATGGAGGCCATCACAGAGTTACTTCCATTGCATTTTTCACCTTGACAAACGCAAAAACTCCGTTCGATTCCAAATGCCCATCCCGAACCGCACTCGTCGGTGAGACTCGAAGATTTTTCGTAAGTGACCTCAAACACGTCTTCTTTGGTCATGCAACCTCGCTCCACAAATTTCTTGTCATCCTTATTCACTGAAAAAAGACAAGATTGATTTCGGTTCAAGTTATCCTCTAGATTTTTAGCTTAATTCGATGTTGCTCCTCCGGGTGGAAATTAAGTCGGGGACGATCACTTTAGATGCTATTTTTCACGTTTTTTTTTTTTTTTGCCGCTTTTTTTTGCTTTGCATACGGAGTCCTGCTTTAAATCAACAACATTTGTTAAAAACAACTCTTTCAAAACTGAATATGTTGAGGACAAACGAGGCCAAAAGTCATGAGATTTCCGCCCTTTATCTTCAGTGATGAAACACGTTCACCGTTGACCCAGGCTACAACAGGCGAAACGACCGCTTCATCAGCCTCAGGGGGGGACGAGGACGCCTCGAGGAACAAGACAAAGACAAAGCATCTGGCCTCGATCATGATGCTCGGCATCGTGGCCTCAAACGGTGTCAAGATGCCGCCTGTGTTCTGGCCTGAGGGATATCGACTCAATGCAGCTGACTACATCGAGATCCTCAAGACCAAGGTCATCCCCTGGATCAAGAGGGAGTTTATGGACAGGTCAGTGGTGTTTCAGCAGGATGTGGCCCCTGCACTTACCAGCAAGGCCGTCCAGAACTACCTGGCCTCAGCAGCGCCATTTTGGCCAAAGAATTTCTGGCCCCCGTCCTCGCCGGACCTGGACCCCCTTGACTAGTGTTTGGGCGTACGTGGCTGGCATGGCCTGCAAAGTCAGGCACCCCAACACCAAGGCTGCGGTCAGCAAGTCCTGGGCCAAAATGCCCAAGGACTGTATTGTGGCTGTGTGCAGAAATTTTCGGCCTCGGATCGAGGCCGTCATTGAGACTGAGAGCTGCCAAGTTCAGCATATGTTATAATGGTAAAACAAATGACTTAATATAAACGGTGTTTGTGCGTAGCTCCACTGATACTCTTACTAGATCTTGTTGAAGTTGGACTCGAAAATCGGCCCCGACTTTATTATCACCCGTTACTGATTCAATCCAAGAAATTGAATCAAACGATTAGATAGAGCAGGACAGAAATACAGCTTACGGCCTGTCATTGTACTGAAATGAGAGGTTATTTCACTGCATTAAGTGTTCCGTTATTTTTTCATTGCTGTAACCAGAACGTAAGTGGTATTCTACAATATGTCCTTTCATAAAAGGCAAGAAAAGAATGTTTTTGCAGGTCAAAAAAAGTAATTTTAAGTAATTAAAAAGTGCTTTGAAAAATCTATTTGTTGGATATTTTAAAATCAATATTGACTTGAGTAAAAATAAAATAATCAGTGTCTTTGCTCATCATTTTTTTCATCTTTTGTGAGGAGAGGGCCTTAATTGATCAAAGTTTTCACTTCAATATTTAGAAACGGAAAATTGGTAAAATTTAAAAAATAACAATTTTTATTGCAAGATTGTGCGTATTCCAAGATTTAGGGGGGAATATCTATTATCTTGTTTTTTTCCTCTAAAAAATGATGAAATAATCTTTTTCTCAGCGTGTTGATACATACCAATGAGCCTCTTAACACACACGTGTTTTCTCTCGCAAAGATAATCTTTTTCTTGAAGCGAAGCAAACTCATCTAAGCATTTACTGTTATTTTTGGGGTTGGAGACGAACGGTTCAATTCCAATTTCATCGTAGAAACAAAAGTGGCAATTCTCTGCAAGTCGATTGGATAAACATTTCAATTAGTTTCTACGTATGTACCTTTCGCAAGTGCGTTTAGAAATGAGAAGGAATGTGTAAAGCTGTACCTGCAATCACCATGGTAAGCGAAACACACACTAAAAAGGCCGCGATGATCGTCTTCATCTTAAAAAGTTTGGGGAAAGGAGCTTTGGTTTTGATATACGGGCAATGAGACCTGGCTTGTTTTACTGACAAGGCCTTGGGGTGATCATCTTCCTTATATAGCCATGATAAGACCCAACTTTTGACTGAGTCACCTGCCATGCATTGTTTTTAAAGGGATCAGGCTCAATCCGAATCTTTAGATTGGTGTGGGTTTTGACTACGAACTACAATCATTTGAGCAATTGCCTCCAAGCTGAGATATTGAACATCTGTAGTCACAAGATATATTTTAACTGACTCCTTATTTTTCATGAGACAAAAGTTTCATATGAAATTATTTTGCGTCTTTTGTTCTCGGGTTGTGGGATAAATATTATGTTAAAAAATGCATTTCAAAATTGGTTCATAGACTTTTTTACAAGCTAAATCCAGAGATCCCCATCCAGAAGAAAAGTGGGCAAATTTTAGATTTTCAAAATCAAATTTTTTTAACGTTATCTATTTAAAAAAAATATTCATTTTTGTTTTGAAAATGTGGAAAAATGGCAAAACGATCTAAAAATGCTCTCACTTTTACATGTTCTATAATGATTTCAATATTTTTGAAGTTTTTTTTTGAGAAGTCAAATGCATGACTTACATTTTTTGATTTATTTTTTCAGTTGCTCTTTACAGAAGCTTGCTTGAGATTACTATAAAATTATCCTTTTTTTCATTTATTTAAATCATGAACTCTTTTTTTTTTGAGGCTTCGCAAGTGAAAAAAAGAAATGAAGTTTTTAGGACAAGTTGAGGGTGATTTATTGGGTTCAAGGAAAGCAAAACATATGATTCTTAAACCTTGTCATTTTTCCATAAAAGGTCGAATTATGAAGGTTCAAACAAGGCTGCCTTTGGGCGGGAATTTCTTGTTGGGATCAGATTCCTTGATATGGCTCATTTGCAACTGGGCTTGTACATCTTGTAGTCTCGGCTCTTGTCCTGAAGACAATCGGGGAAGCTCAAATTCTGGAGGCATCAAGTTGATCGCCATGGGATCCAAGAGGGCACTTGCTCCTTGTGAGTGAGAATGGGGGTAATGAGGATTGTCACCATCACTACTTTCGGGACGGCTTCCTGTATACATAAGTGAAAGAAATCCACGGGTTTTGAAAACACAGTTTTCAATTGATACGGGTCGATGATCCTTTACCTGAGAGTGATGGTGAAGGACCGGCACTGAAGCCTAATCGGGTCGAGTAACCCGAGTCATTATGAGAGTCATGAGAGCCTTCCGAAGTCATGGGAATGTTCAAGAGTTGTCGATGAAGATCCGAGTCGGCTTTGGACCCAAAATCCATGCCATTGGGCTCCATTTGATCCTGACTCACATAGTCGACTTCCTCCAATGGTGCCACTGGAATTGGATAGGAGAGCAAGTTATGATCAAAACGTTACTTTTGCAATCAACCATTAACATTGCGGGTACAGATTTCTTGCACGTAAACCACGCCATTTACCCCCAAAACTTGGGCAAAATTGATCTAACACTTTACGAATCATACTTTTTTCTTTTACCTTTCAGATTGGAAGAGTTTGGTATTTTCTTGAGTCCAAAAATTTGTGTCAAAAAATGGCAAAGAAGGACAAAATACCGGTCAATGAAGCCAAAGTTAATGACTGGTGAATAGCAAATGAAACCCTTCCTTAGGTTAGAAGCCTTATTTGCAAGAAATCTGCACCCCTGCTAATCATAAAACACTCACGCATTGGCTTCATCGAAGTTGCCCGAAGGCCATGAGTGTTAAATGCAAATTGATTCAGTTGAGGTCTAGTTGAGGGTAAACCAATAAGATTGTGGTTAGATGAGGGTAAATAGTCATTATCGGATCCTTGAAGATGATAAGCGGCCAAAAGCTCCCTTTGAACGTGACTGGTCTCATCTTTGGGCAATGGGAAGGCTGGTCTTCGTGTGTAGTCAGCCATATCTAGAGCCTGGTTCATTTGCTGAGATGCAATTTGTGATCTTAAATGAGTAGGCTTTGGCCCAGGTAAAGGAGGCGGTGAAAGTCGAGAGTTGAAAGGTCTTCCCGGAATAGGCCGGATCACCCCCGGATGGTTATAGTAGTGGTTTTGATCATTAGTATGACCCATTGGGTCACAGACCACGAAATCGAGGCGTTCCTCAGGGCTAATGTCAAATAGTTGAGACCTACAAGGAAACATGAGTTTGAATGGAGATCCAAAACAATCCGTAGATAAGAAAATGCAAAAATCCAAGGCAAACAAGACATCTTTTCAGCGACTTCAACTGCTTGTGTTTAACATCTTCTTGTTTACCTCCTTTGTTAAGTGAACATATTTGTGTTATCTTGAATCCACTTACCTCTCATTCATTTCCACCTTTGTGATCACAGTTGTATTCAAGCTTGACGATGTTCTCGATGAGGATTCAACACGCAAGGTCGCGTCCGAGTCCAAGTGATCCGTATTATTATGGCTCGCATTGGAAGCGTTAAAATAATAATGCCTGGCATTTAAGTCACTGCCACTCTCCTCCAAGGTCTCGCTTGTGGCCAAAGGACTTCCCATGACAATCAGTCCATTGGACGTCTCATGATTCAAAATACTACTGATCTCGTCGCCTGCACTATTCCGTCGAACTCGACGTCGTGAAGGCTGATCAGAGACTTGAAGACCTTTGTACGGTTCGGACAACTTTGAGTTCTCTCGAGACTTGGTCTTCTTCTTCCTATGTCTTTGGAGGAGGTCAGAGAGGAGTTGGTCGTTATTATTTTCGTCCTCGTTGGCATCGAATCCGACCTCCGACACGAGCTCCTCACTGTGGGCTCTCCTCAAAGTTCCGACCTTGGTTCCCGGCAAAGTCTATTAACGAAAAGAAAAGCAACCAAATACAGAAATGATGTTATGTTACATGGATTTTGAATGGAATTACCGATTTGGTGAACTTGGAGAACCGTTTGATCGCCATCGCTCGAAGCAAGGCCGAGTTCTTAGCATCCAATTTGTGTTTTCGTTCAATGTCAGTGAGTTTGGCATCCAACCACAAAGCGAGATCTCGTTTCAAAGCCATGTCTCGCAAAACTTGTTGGCGTTCAATTGCGATTCTCTCCCTCAATGCTCGACGATCCATGCGATCCAGGCATTCGCCACGTTCTTGAGCAAATGACTCTTTCATAGCCTGATTAAGGCTGAATATTTGGTCCTTGGTCTTCTTTTCTAGATAGGCCAAACGGCTATCTAGCACTTGGTGACTTTTGTCAATGTGCTCGATGATGTCCTTTTTGTCGACATCAAGACGTTTTTCAAACTTATGGAACGCTGGACCACATCCACATCGTCGACCCTTTGGAGCTGGTCCCTAGAGAGAATCAATAACGTTTAGTTTTATGCTTATATATGTATATTCGCGATGTATCAAACTTCTTCTTGGTCACAGAAGGAGTAAGTTTTTAGAGAGGTACCTCATTATCATTCAGACATTAAAAAACTCATTTTTTTGCAGCAAAACTGTATTCGGTCAAAACATCCTCCATGTTAGTCTTTGTTACACATGTCACATGTGTAACACCGGGTCTTAGAACATTAAACAAAGTCTTAAGACCTTGACACGTCATAAAACATGAAGTAAAATGCGTTACTCCAAAAGCTTTTTTTTGTAAAAACAAGCAATATTGTTTGCTGAGCGAACTTGAAAACTGATCACAAAATAAAATGAGATTTTCTTATGCACTTAAATCGAAATAATGAGCAAAGGAGACGAATGTTCCCAAACGTTTGTTCATTCGTCTAGTGTGCCTTGAATAAAGACATAAACAGTGATGCAGCTTCTTGTATTAGTTAAATTTCCAGGATTGGAAAATCAGCAAGTTCAAGACAAGCAAAAGAAAGAAAAAAGAAACGGACGGAATTTAGCCAAGTAAAAGTCTTACCCTTTTAATGTTTCCGGCTAGATCCATGAACAATTGCTCTCCGTGTCCGTTATGATCATGTTCCGTAATATTAGGCAAAGGGAATTCACCAGGTCCCATGTCCTGATTATATGGGGATGCCATAGCTTCAAAATCCTGATACTGGTACTGCTTCTTTCGCCTTCGTTGATCTTTCTTTTCCCCTGAGCTTTCACGTGGTTTTGTCCTCCGCTTTTCTCGGCTCTCAATTTTCAGCCGCTCTTGACTAGAATTACTGGAACGCTCCCGTTTGGATTGTGGGTTGTGGTATTGATGTTGGGGCAACATGGCACGATCCTGACCATATGGATTGTAAGACTTGTCCACATGAATGGCGTCTAGGTCGTCGGAATCGTCCACGGATTTTCCCGGAAGATCTAAAACATGGATAGAACCGGTCAAGATCGAAGGTCAGAGCGAATAAGAAGAGGGTGAATGGTTGTACCCAATTTGTGATCCTCCGCTATTGGAGGTCTGCGAAGGTGATGTTGGGATTGAAGGATCTGCACCACGTCCTGGAGATTCTTTCTCGCCGCAATCTCAACTGCCGTTTCGTTTTGCTTGTTTTTCATACCCCGATCGCAACCCGATTCCAAAAGGACGCGAGTCAGCTTTCGACGACCCATTGCAGCCGCAATGTGTAAGGCGGTGTCGCCATTCTGAAAGTCGCAAAAGATTAGTTGGTTTATAATAAAATGAATGGATGAGATTAAATAGGGCATTCTAATGCACTCTTGCTGAACATTATAGTCCCAAAGATCTTAATGGATCAATGCAAGGTTGTAGTAAAAACTCTTGTTGAACATATAATTTGAGTTTTGTCCTCTACTTAATCCTCGACTTACCTTATTTTGTTCGGATGAGTTGCATTTGGCACTGACTAGGATACGGATCACACCAGCATGGCCGTAACGAGCGGCTGTGTGTAATGGTGTATCTCCATACTGTAATATGGAAAAGTAAATGCCATAGATTTGTCATTCAAAAAGTTATGAAATTAACATGCAGGATATTATTATGAATACAAAAAATGAATTCCCATCAGTTGCGGTCACATGCTTTGCTTTTGTCATAATCTCAAAAGGCCAAAAACTGGCAAGTTCAGCTTGAAATAATGAGCTCCTCATTGATTTTTTTTTGTTTGTTTGGAGTTGAATTTCCATGTTTCTCATTTGAAATTTGAGCTTTGATGATAAATAGTTTTGGGTTGAAAATAGGACTTTTCGTTCTCGATAAAGTTTTAAGACTTTTGATAAATTATAAACCCTGGAAAAAAATTATACCAATTCTATTCTACCTACATTCAACTACCTGTGTTTTGGGTGATTCTAAGTTGATATTACTTAGAGTATGTTAATTATCAATTCAATACATGGGTCTTTTCTACGTTACAAAATTTTGAATAATCAATTTGTGAGCGCTACATATAGACAATTAGTATTATGTTGGTCAGTGCGGTTTATATAAAAAATCATGACTGTGGACTAAATGACAGAGGAGCACAGGTCAGAAATCTGGCAGAAATATGGCAATCAATGACGTGTAAACCTATATACACGTTATATTCAACCTTCCAGTCATTCATGTACTCACATTATTCTTGATATCCGGTTTGCAACCACTGAGAAGAAGCACGCGGCAGGTCTCATTGTGGCCGTTTTGGCAGCACAAATGAAGCGGGGCAAAACCACCGCGATTCTTGATATATGGATTGGCCTTGGATTTGCATAGATACTGAACGGACTGACTGAAGCCTTTCCATGAAGCCTCGTGCAGAGCAGTATTCCCATGCTGAAAACAAAAAAAGGTAGAAGATGCGCAAGTCTTCAATACAATGAACTCTTCCGGTTTAAGTTTGTATTATTAGTTGAAGAATGCATTGAATGGCACTTACCACCTCATCTTGGTGATCAACGCTCACACCGTTCTTGACTAAAGTTTTGATGATATCAAGATGGCCTTCTGCAGCCGCTCGTTGCAAGGCCGTATGACCAGTCTGTAAATGTAAATACAAGGCCCTAATTATTTTTTGAACGACCTTTTCGAAAACATTCAATCGGAATGTTAGATGAAACTATCCACGCAACCTCCTTCAATAAATTCTGCTTTGCTTAAAAATCAAATCTTGTCTGGAACCTTTGTTAGCTGATTTGTGGAGATTGATAAGAAAGTCACGCTCATCTTTCAAAGTCAAGGTTTGTTTTAAACGATCTGAAGTGGCAAATATGAAGAATGAGGTCTTTGGGTTTATCTGTGTGGAACATCTTGACAAAGATAACTCTAGGCTCTGGAGTCATAATGTGCCCACTAAAGCTTCCTTTTAAATGAATGCTTTCGGCCATGCTTAACTATTAACTGATTGATCTGAGTGCATACAGCCTTGAAAAGCGGAAGCCTGACCGAAAATAAACCATCTCTTCGCGTTCTTTCAAAGTAGCCGAAATTGCGTGAAAAATGCGGGAGCCGGAATTTGAGTCTAATAATTGGACTACATGGATAGATGGAAGCAACGAGTTCACCCTTGAAATTGAAGCAAGCACTGCAACAACCAGAGTGACCAGAACCCAACCAACATGGCAGCCATGATACTCATGAATGCAAAATCGTGACTTGGTGCTCAGACTCTAACGTTAGCTTCATCATTTTCGAACGAGGGAAGAAGGAACTTAGAAGGCATTATTCCAAGAACAAGGTTACTATCATTTATTGTGTGCATTTCTGGCAAACGTCAACACAAGATAAATTCCGACAAATTTCAAGCTGAACAAGTTCCGGTGCTAAAGTGATTAAGTAATGGGCGAGTTGTCCAAATAAAGCATTGGCCAAATCCAGGATGATCTTGAGCAATGACGAAAGATTTGGAGAGGCCATTCCGTTTGTTAGTTGATGATTGGCCAAAGAGTGCATTCTTTTATATCTAAAAGAATTTTTTGACAATGTTTGGCTAAAATATTCCATCATGGCTTTTGGAATGTTGCTGATTGAAATTGACTGACAAGCTTAACGTGTTAAAATGAAGACATGAAAATTTGACGTGGACAAAAATAAAATTCTGAACGTGAATCAGAAAACGCTTAATAATTTTTGAGTGTCCGTTGGACTCATTTGAAATTCAATTCTTGGCCTCCTCCAGGGCAAATTGGCCTCCATAATCACCCAAGGAGCCTCTCAAAGATTTGGGTTTATTTTTTTCTGCCAGTTTATGGCTGTCAAAATTGATCTTGCTGGGTTTTCGTCTTCGTTCCTTGAGAGGAAATGTCCCTGATAAAAGTCGTTTGTGAATTTGATAGCCATTAAGATGAAACGGTGGCTGCTCAATTCTAAATGAATCCCTTTCATTTGCATTACGCTAATGGATGTTTAAGGAGCAATTCACCCGTGGTTGTGGCCAAAAACTAGATTAGATTGGCTTGTCATTTAGTCATCCAGGGTTCCTTTGAAGTCTAAATTCACATCCCCCACTAGTTCCATTTATATCGAAGCTCATCTCAAAAGACCCCTGAATAGGGTGGAATCAAATGAACTGAAGGACAATCCGATGGCAAGAAGCTATTGGGAAAAAATGTAGCGGAATCCAATTACTTTTTTCTTCTTCTACTCGTCCACTTCCAGTTTGGCGTGCTCGCAAATGGCCTCAAATTTGGAGATTGGAAATGAAATGATAACAAAGACAAGGAAATGATGTGAGTTGATGTTGAGTCCTCTTGTCATCTTGCCACCATAAGAAACCCGCCAAGGATACTCAATCCAAGGCTGCTATCCATGTATGCGGTTTTTTTCCTATAAGATGTTAGGTGAAAGACGAAGAGAAACGGACGACGAGCTTAAATGACTCTCCCCGGGTGGGAAATTGGAACGCCAAACTTCATTTGACTTAAATACTCCATTTGTTTCACTCCGTCATTATGTCAGAATTGTTCATCTGCATACACCCAACATTCACGTTCGTTTGAGTTCGTTTGAATGCAATGAGACATGCAGTGCCAATGAACCCAAAGGCAAGAGTAAATCCGAGGTTCTGGGTAAACCAAATTATTCACGCACTTTCTTCTTTTCTGGGATGACTTGGCAAATGGAAAGGATAGCCAAAAGGATGGCAAATGAACCTTACGATGTTTACTGCATGGGCAACTCGATTGTTTACCATCTGGTTGCAAAAAGATTGACATGATGAATAACGTCCTCATTGCTAAAGAACTATCGACGAATGAGAGGGCAGAGAGTTCAGTAGTAATGGTAATTCAAGATTGTGAATGGCCATTTTTCGCTACCTTGAACCTTAATTGATTAATTGTCGTCACGGCGCATTATTTCATCGTGCCTGGCAATTTCAGACTTTCAAGTTGAGTCGGGTCTGCTGCTTTGCCGTCATCATTCTTTATGGCATAGCCTAAAAGTTACTCGTCGTCGTCAAATGCGAATCCACACAAAGTTAAGATTTGGAGGGGAACGATCAAGCTTAAGCATGAACTAACTACTTTGGTCGTGGTCAAGTGAGTTTCTCGTTTCTTCACGACCCGTAACGCTTGAATTTGCTATCTCCCACCTCTTTACAGACTTAAGAAACGAGAACTAGACTACATAAGAAATAGACCAGCTAGTGCTCTGTTGTCAACAATGAATAATCTTCTTGGTCAAAAAAGTCAGTACCATAAATGGTGTTCCACCCACTGAATTTTGGAATCGTTGTCGATAATATTGGAATGACCTGTCCAACTTGTTTGCGGAATGTCACAGAGAAACAAAACCTAGAGTTCTTATGAGTTGAAAGGTGCGGAAACCACAGAGTGAATAGTGATCTGTGGTCTGTATCTACAAAAATATCTCTATGTTTCCAGCATGAAAAGGGTGTTAAAATGCGCTATTAAGGTCTGATTTACAGAATAATGTGGCTATAGTTTTTTATGGCTTGGTCAAAGAGCTGCTTTTAAGTTTTCATGAAACCAACTTTGTCTCAAGTGGATTCATGAGATACTCTCTCTACATTGAGTATCTCTTTGCGATGTGTTCTCCCGATTGAATCACCCTCGGCCGTACTCACGACTTCGATGATAAAGAGGGTGTCCATAAACTATTCTTTTTAAATGAGCATCTTTATCACTAGTAACGTCATAAAGAGCAGGTTTACATCTCTGTACACGGTGTTCCGAATGGCTTTTTAGGTTTGAATCAAAATACCCAAAGACACCATGGCACTTTTTGGACCCACAATTCAATGGGGAACAGCTTTACTTTTATTGTATTATATAAGATTAGGTCCAGGGAAAAAGTTATATATCTAAAAATCTAATAAATATATTATTTTTTAACAAACTATTTAATCCATATTTAGAGGCCATTTAGTTACCTAATGAATTCAAATTGAATAAAAAATCATTCAGCAGTAACTGAGTTATTTGACTTTGAATGGTCCATTTTTGACCCCAAAAAGCCGAAAAACGCTACAGTTATATGAAAAAACAAATTCCCAAAGATTTCATATAGTTTTTCAATATTGCAAAAATAAATTATTTTTTTCAGTTTTGGAACTTATGTCAAAAAAGCTCAAAATATGAAAAAATATCACTTAAAATGCACTTAAATAAGATTTTTGGAAAGTTATTTTCATAACAATTTAGGGTACACTATGATGTGTGTTGTGCCAAAATTACAAATAAAAATGTCTAACAGAGTCATATCCAAAATTACGATTTCTAGAAGGACCATGTTCAAAATGGACTAAAATCGAAACTTGAAACATTAACCGATTTCTTCAAAACTTTAAATTATTACCCAACTTTGAGTGTCTTTGATACTGCAAAAGTTTTTTACTGGAAAATGTATTTTAAATACCTTTTAAGTGATATTTTTTGTTATTTTGAGCTATTTTGACATAAGTTCCGAAAGTCGAAAAAAATCATTTATTTTTGCAATATTGAAAAACTATGTGAAATCTTTGGGAATTTGTTTTTTCATATAACTGTAGAGTATTTCAGCTTTTTGGGGTCAAAAATGGACCATTCAAAGTCAAATAACTCAGTTACTGCTGAATGAATTTTTATTCAATTTGAATTCATAAGGTAACTAAATGGCCTCTAAATATGGATTAAATAGTTTGTTAAAAAATGATATATTTATTAGATTTTTAGGTATATAACTTTTTCCCTGGACCTAATATTGTATAATACAATAAAAGTAAAGTTGTTCCCCATTGAATTGTGGGTCCAAAAAGTGCCATGGTGTCTTTGGGTATTTTGATTCAAACCTAAAACGCCATTCGGAACACCGTGTGTACGTATGTACGTACTACATGGTGTCGTGGTCGACATCGCCTCATTTGGAAGGCGAAAGGGTTTTCTTTCTGCTGCCTTTTCCCATGTGAACACGTCATCTGTCAGACAAGGGGTTAAAAATAAGAGCAAGCAAGGGTTCGACGTAAGTGCCTTCCATCACAAGATGATACACAATATTAATGATACCAATCTCCTCCCGTGCGCCCTTTTGAGACGTTTGACGGGCGTTTTGACATCTGTTGAATGAACAACTTCTTACGATGATATACATATACATTCACACTTTGGACACGAACATCTCCTCTAACTACTAACCGATGAACTAACTGACGGTCAGTTGATGGGCATAAAACTGGTTCTGTTGATTTTAGGCAATTACCCTCGTTTTTCCAGTCTGCTGTCGTTATGCAAACCAACCAAAAAGGGTTGAGTTTGAAAGACAGAGTTTTTGACGGGTGTGATTAATCTTGGTTTTTTGCCATTTCATGCTACAACTTCCTCTTTTAATGCCAAGCCATTAGACAGATGAGATCAAGACCAGATCTGATTGTTTATCAGTCTTAATTTGTCAGGAAATTAAAAAGTGTGACCAAAAAAAAACTTTGCTGGCCGTGAGATGGTGAGCAATTTTACTTCGACTGAATGAGGTGGCCTTGAAAATTCGCTGTAAAAAGGCCAAGAGGGATTGACTTCCCTGATATTAATCACTGAGCGGTCGAGACTTGTCACGGATTGAAATTTTTCATCAAAAGTGTCAACCCATATACGGCAGCGCGTACTCAAACTGGAAACCCTGTATTCATTACTAAGACCTAATTTGGCCAGAATGGCACTTTCATCCAAACCTGTTCATACCGGTAATGAATTTAAACTATCATCTTACTGAGGCATTTCCAATTTAGCTACAATCAATTTCTAATCGACGTAATCGCAATCCCCAATTAGCTGCTCTTCTGATCTTGACCATCAAAAGGAACGGCGCCTCCGCCGAATCACTTTGGTGATCAGTGATCACCCATAAAGCCAGTTTCCGATTCGTCCTTGGCCATGGCACTAATGGGCCCATCACATAACTCATGTGATGTCTAATGAGATTTGGGCTGATGACTTACAAAATCCTGGATTCCAACGTCGCATCCCGCTTGGATGAGAGCCTCGACCATTTCGTAATGACCCGCTGAAGCGGCCAAATGAAGTGCGGTCTGACCATCCTGATCAATGACGATGGGGACTCCCAATTTGAGCATGTCCAAGACCTTGTCGGTCTGACCCAAGTCGATGGCCTCGCGAAGGGCTTCGATTTCCGATGTTTTATTCGTCATCATGGGGTTTGCATTTGCCACCTGGAAACAGAAAAGAGCATATCGTGCGTTTGAGTCATGGTTGAAATGCGATTAAATAAATATCACTCGGGCGTGAGTACTTTTCCGTGTCTGTTGGAAGGAACGTAAAAATTAAATGAGAACAATTTTTAAGACGTCCTAATGGATGATGATGATGATGAAGACAGGAAGATATGTCATCATGTCCTCTAGAAATGGCAAGGATCTTGTTGTCAAAAGCCTGTCAAGTCCGTGTACGTCTTCGTCACTTTCACAGATTCGGAAAGGAATGTAATGAAGTGCTTTTAAAGGAACGAGTTTCCTGGATAGACCTCTCAAGCAACGCTCAAGTTCCATTGTGATGATCCAGGCTAAAAGTCAAACCCTTTATTTTTGGGAGCAATAGGTTAGTTACTCGGATGAGGACGACTCGGCAGGATGTTCAGCTTTCAACGAGTTTGGTTAAGGAGAAAGAGATCAGGCTCATTCGTTTCAGAGACCATTTTCATGTCACTTGCAAGAAGAGAAGGATTGAAGTGCCAACTGAGTAAGGAACTATCATCTAATCTGATGAAAGGAACAATTTCCCTTTCCTTTCGTAATTTGGAAACGTTGGAGCAACCTTTCTTATAATTTCTAATTGCGAGAATGCTAAACTTATCTCGATTGTTTTGCACGACATTCATTGCCAGTCTTTTAACGTGTACTTGTGCACGTATGTTTATAGCAATCTTCTAAAATGGTGTTGCTTTGAAATTATGCAAAAAAACTTAACAATCAGCAATGATTTTTTTACGCCGGAAGCCAACACCTCAAAAATACACTATGTAGAAATGATGAGTGTATTCTTTCGATTCCTGAAATGACTCACAAGTGCTCTTGCTAAATTGAACATGCAATAAAGTTAGTCACATCGATGAGGTGCGAACCCCGTTATCAAGGACACTTTGATTTAATGAAAAGCAATCAAAAGAGCCATTCCTATGACCTTTTTATGAAGATGAGATGGGCTGATAATCTTGGATTGACGCGTTCCACGTTTGAGATGGGGGTTACCCGGGGTCAAATGATCATCATCACATTAAAATTTCATCGCCATTGTTCAAAGCTCCGTCAAGATTCAAATCATTTGTTGAGATAGCTTCAGAGGATTCGAGTCACTACCAGACATGCAAATCCGATCGCAGAGGACATGACAAAAAGTGCTCAATTTTACCTCGATAAACGGCTTTGTTCAAAGAGGGGTTTCATATGATGACTGTGCTGAAGGCTGTATCTCGTAAGTTTGATATGAACTTTGACGGAGGTTTCAGAACAAGGGGCCAATAGAGATGATTAAAATGGCAGTAGGAGGTTCAATGAAACGTTAGGCAATTAAAATTTCACCACAGATATCTCATCTTGAATTAGCCATCAAGACCCTTTGCCGTGGTTTACATTGGTCTTTGTCGATAAATTCTAAAATTTGCCAAGCCGTCCCTGCGGGAGTTGTTTCTCAGGGTTGCCACTGACCAAAACTATTTAAATAAAGTGTTTGTTGAATTTTTCGGCACTTGACAAAGCAACAACACTCAAGACCCGTGAGTATTCTGAATTTGCATTCCCAAGGTGAACCCTTTAACATTTCATTCGGGGTTTGTTTTGAAGGTTCTCTCTAGTTCCTGGTGAGAAGTCGGCATATCAATTAGGCATGAAACGGGCCAGGGCTGCAAAAGCCCATAAATTAGCCCACAACTCTATCTTTTCATTCAGAAATGGGACATGATTTATAATAGAGCCTAATTTGAATTATTTCCTTGAACATCACTCAGATGTGCTGCCAGGAATACCGACTGGCAAGAGGATAAGTCAAGTGCGTTTATGAACGATGCAACTAGGAACCAGTGGCCCACCTTCTTATACTATTCTCTTCATTTCTTCTTGGGTGGATCTTCCACATGAAGGACTCGCTCAATCCAACAGGGTCGCTCCGATAAAATGGACGAGACGGTCCAGAGAGAATCGGTGTTTAAAGAAATCAAAGTCTTGGATGCCTATCATCCACTATTGACTCTTGCCTTTTCAACCCAACAACACTGAAAAAGCAATCCAGCTGATGTTACACGGTTGGTTCAAATGCAAAGCAGGAAGGTCATGAGACTAAAGTCTCTGTTCTTCAAGATCACCCTGTAGTTACGGCAGAACTTGGCAAAGTCGGGAGACAGAAGGATGATGATGATGATGAGTGGGACGACAAAGTCTCAAAATCATTATATTTTGCCAGTCACCGCGATTCACCCATCTAACCGCCTTCTAAGCAGGAGGATCGTCTTCTCCAAGTCATGTAAAACAAGGTCTGTGCGTCTGATGTGTCAGCGATAAATGCTTATAGGTACAACCGATTTGGGTGTTCCTAAAGAAGAAGAAGAGACTCTTTTGGGGTTGAGTCTCGGATGTAATGTCTCAATAGATCGGCTGAGGAGGCAGCCCAACTGAATGAAGTGAACAAAACCTTTCGTGCCATTCGCCTTGAGATTTGAGAGGGGTGGATGGATGGATGAATAGATGGATAGATGAGGGAAGTGGATTCTGAAAATTATTGAAGGAGTTGATTTATTTCATGTGCGTGCAAAATTCAGCTTCTAGCCAAGGTTCTCTGTGGAGCGTGCGTATTTTCACAACCCTACCCAATTCTCATCAATGAAGTTCAATTTGATTCCACTAAAATTCCCTGAGTGAATGTTCAGTGATTGTCTTAATGGATTTATTGCGAGCATTCTTGAGCTATTTAGTACTATTAACTATTTGTAATGGAAGAATTTTGTGTATAAGATTTTAAAACGACACGCAATCTGTCTTGATACAGACTAGAGACGCCGATCAAAATTCAACTTCAAGGCTAAATCGTGACAAGCAAAGGCGCAACAACACCGAGGGATCAAAATATTTCTCCTTCATTCCGTGATCGGATCGCTCATTTATCAAAGAAATGCTTGGAATTACTGGTCCTCAAGTAGACTGGCAACATGTGTATTGAAACTTGTCCAAGTTTTGAATACCTCAAGTGATAGACAACTCACAACAGGCACAAATTTGCGATGTTCTCACATTCAATCATTGATCTTGAGAATCAACTCGAGAATTCCTTTTGCTCTTTTCAAAATGGATGAAACGAATCTTTTCCGAACAGCCAGTTGCCATCCATCTATCTTTCCAATCGACGGGAGGATCTGCTTAAAAAAGGCAAAGAATGCGACCGAATCATCCCAACCAGGCCAACAAACTATCCAACTCAAGTTGATGATCTTCAAACTGCAACCAAAGCGTATCCCCTTCATTCCATGTCAGGACTATTTGAATCTAAATAGGCATTATGTAGATTTGAAAGGCTTTTCAGAAATCAATAATATACTTTCTCCGAGGGTTGGGTTTAACTGATTTGAATGCAATGGAAGTGTGAGCACCTGATAACAAAGTAGGCTCATCTTTTTTATCACGGTCTTACAAATGCACTAGGGAGGAACGCTCATGAGCACGTTAAAGGCCAGTGTTGACAACTAGAGCGGTGAGAAGCCATATTTAGGGTTTCAGAATTTATTCCGTGTTTTCCTTTTTACGGCAACTCCCTTTTAAATTCGAAGATTTAGTTAGGAAGGCAGTTCATTGATTGGAGCTTGTCTGAGTAATGAGGTCAACCACTCCCACATGAGTGTATTTAGACAAGTTCTTATCACTAAGACTGATTACAAAATGGCTTCAAAGTGAAAGATCGACTCCAAACAAGCAGTGCTAGTATTTACATAGAATTTGGTTCAAGTCATGAACCTAGTTGGATGTGCAATGCATTCATTGAGTTCAGCCCCCGAAAATTCTAAGCAATTTGTTGCTTACAATGTGAAGATCTACTCAATCTTGATCAAGGAAAGAGAGAGTTGGGATGCAAATGCTTCAAAGAATTATTCCACCTGCGACAATTGAGGGTCCATTTGCAGCGTCATTCTAAATAATCAAATGCTCTAGATCAGGAGCGTGAATGGGCGACGATCTCAGGACATGATTCCAAATAGAGATCCACATACTCCTCGTAGATAGATAGTTCGCTCAGAACCTGGAGACTTCTTGTGATCAAGCCATGTTTGTAGGGAGCCAAAAATTCCCGTGACAAATTTCGCACTGAGATTCTTCAACAGAAGCAACCGTCGATGTTCTCGTCAAAAAATATATCCTGATTGCATGATCAGCAGAGGAAGTGAATCTCAGTTGGCTCTAACTAAAGAGCAAATAATGTTCATGATATGTCTCATCCTGGTTCTAACGCCAAACCAACCAACCAACCCTTCTGGCCACGTTTGCAAACCATCAGGCAACGGCAGGAATAGACGGTTGAGAATGAACTCGGACGGAATTCCCACACTTGTTGACTGTTTTGAAGTGTTCAAAAACCATGCTTCTTCAGCTTCATCATCGTCATCCAAATACTCTAAAATCCGAATATTCTTGGACCGGGCCAAGAACTTTGTTTTGGGAAAAGTGCTTACTTGACAGCGTTTTTGGGTGGCGAAAGCGATAAAGGAGAGCGAAAAACATGTTAAAGGGTAACAAATTGATAATTGCCACCAGACAGGTTCTTCTTGGTGCCTTCTAGCTGTCCAACCACTCCGCCCACCTTAATATCAAGTTCAAGCACAATCCGTACATGGCAAAGTACAAGAGAGGCCATCAAAAACTTGAATGAAAACAAGACAGGTAACACTTCGGATACACAGCTAGAAAAAGATGCCCCCAAATCTAGGGATTTCTGTGGAAAAATCCTCTACACGAAACATAACATGGAAACCTCTAGTGAGTTCGGAGTGAGACAATTTCCTTTCTTCGATTGCGCTTTTGTTGGAGCGTGTCGTAAGTGTAGAAATCTTGAGTGGTTACATACACAACCTGAACCGAGCTCGGTTTCTATTCTGGCCAAAGTTCAGAGAAATAATATCTGTAGGATAATTAAAATCTCATCCATTCCGGGGGCGGGTCCGGGTGTGATTGCCTCGGCCAATTACTGCCCTCCCCGAAAACATCGCGAAGAGAGGGCAGAAGACGAAAAAAAGCGTTCGTACCCCACTTTTTGCGCTTCCTGAACATGTCTCTGGGGCATGACCGCACATTATGAAGAACTTCAGACTGACACAGAACCACTCGGAATTGAATGTGAATCGCGCCTGACGAGTACTAAACCCAAGATTCCGTCATACTTTCCATTCACAATGAAGCATCAAACCGCGAGGTGCAGATGAATTCGATTCGGAACATAAACGAAAATTACCCCACAAGAAGATCATTGGGCGTCCTGTTAATGGCGCTAAAGACTAGTTTTTACCGCAATGATAACTCAATTGAACTCTTCCTTAGTAGAATTGCCATCTTGCCACTACTTACGAACAATAAATTCTCCAATGCGGAATCGAATTCTTTTTGTGTTTTAAAAGAAGCATCGGACTCGCATTCTTGTCGTTGGTTCGAGGAAAAATTCCCCATTTAGAGGCAAGCCAGACGCGGTGATTTGAAGGCTCGTAAATCGTGTTTGGAAACCCAAATTGAGCATTAGCCTCGGATGAGTGTCCGAGGCAAATCTCACCTGAACCGTCCTTGTTTCAATTTCTCTCGATTTTTTCCGCTTAGAACCCCCCTTGCATGATGCACTTGAGAAGAGAATCTCTTACGTATGTTATGTACTGTAGCAGGGTGACCGTTGTGTACATGAACATTGTGTACGTAGAGCAGTACAAAAAGACTGGAGGCTGCTTGAACACGGGAAGGGTTGGTTTTCCTGGGTATGGTTTGGGTTGTAATCACTTTTGGTGGTGGTGCAGTAATTGCCCTCACGAAATCGGTGTTCACAATGTAATTGGACAAAAGCTTGGGCTCTTTACCATATTTGAACTTGAACAGTTTTCATCTTGAAGATATTTTCTTTATAAAAGCCTAGAGAACCCGGTTTAACCAGAAACCATCGGGTATGTCATATGTTTTTTGTTCTCCACTGACCTTTCTCAAGCAATTTGAAATCGATTTTCTTTGATTTTCTGGGAGGGAAAGAAAGTGGTACAAAGAGAAATAGGCCAGATCCTTCAAGAAGCAATTGTTGGTGGGTCTGCGTGTGTCAATGAAATCTTTGTTTGCGTCCAAATGAGTTGAAAATTGAGGTCAACTCCACCAGAGTTGCTCATTAGGGAGCTCTTAAAAGTCGGTGCGTGTATTTAATGCTCGTAAGGACGGTCCATGAATATGTGTTAGCAAACAAGAAGTCGTTATCATTCACAAAGCCTCTCGTTGGACCATTTGAATCCTGAAGGAAGGGACACTTAAGTTTCTTAAATCAGCCTCAAATAGGGACGCTGATGGACCTAACGAGCCAAACTCACGTTCAATATTTTGAATTGAAACCGGTTCAAAGTTCAGGGCAGTGTTTCGTGTTTTTATCATCCTTGGGCAATAATAAAGAAGACACTTGGTTAAAAGGTTCGGTGGTGGAATCGGATTAACGTCGATATTTGAGTAAAAATGGGACTCGAGAAGGGTGAGAACACCTATTGTAGGGGTGAATATTCTTGGGTGAGGACCTTGTTAGACCGATAAGAGTCACTTTGATTAAAAGAAGAACTGGAAAAAGTGTTAATCTTAACGGCGATCGATTGGTTGAAGGAGTGGGGTGTGCGTGTTTCGGGGGAAAAACGGGATTAATCCCGAATATTTTGAATTTCAATCTGAGGCGTGGGCACCACTTGAATGTGGACTTGTGAAGCCATGACAACGATTGAAAAGCTTTGACAGTCATTCATGTTGGGGTGCCAAAGCGGCCATCTTGATTAAGCCTGGATTTCGTGAGACTGAAAACATTGGCAGGCTACCAATGTCTCGAGCATTGATAGGTAATCAGTGTCCACTTGACACTGCAATAATTTAGACCAAAAAGACGTCCAAAAGGATTTTACTGACAGATAACAGCCACCAAGTTGGCTCGTTTACTTCTCTTCAAATCCAGTAGCCCTGATTATTTACTGTATCTCGATGGGACCAGATCAGGAGATTTTGAGGGTTCCTTTCTTTCATGGCCATCCAACCATTTTTCCTCAGTGGCAAGGTCTTTCAAAGGCTTTCATGACTTTGGTCTCTTCACTTGGAAAAAGTCTGGTTTTTGTTAGCCAACATGCAAATGACAAATCACGACCTGAACGACAAGGATGATTTCAAAATATCTTTCCTCTGACTGGCGTTTGTATAGGCATGACCAAGCAATACGACAATCTAATATCTAACCATGAACTTCAACTTCTCAACAGTTTAGATAGACTAAAGAGGTTGGGTAAAACCATTTTCGAAGGTTCCACTTCTCAAAGATTTGGACGTCAATAATTTGGAATATTGCCCAAAATGGACTTCAAGGTTAGACAACATCCTTGCACAGTTACCTAATCAATTCTTGGAATACCCTTAGCACTTCCTAGGTGTTTTGGCCAAATATGGAAGTCATTCAATCAACCACGGGTTCCTTCCAAATGTGACTTCAAAACTTCAGGAGCCGATGATGAAGATCTTTGGAGCGATATCAGAGTCATTTAAACCTCCATCTCTGATCTTGGCCTCGATTGAATGCAGATTGAAGGGTGTCAATGGCTGCAAAGCATCATTGCTCTACTCTAGCGTTGATTTGCATAATGACCCAATTCGATGCAGACGTCTGCTTTTTCGCGAGTTCAACATGAAGGGCCATTGCAGAGCCGCCAAAGTAAATGCATCAGCCTGCAAAGCCTGCAAAGCCCACAATTAGGTTGGTTCTGCACCCAGTTCACAAAAGACCCCTCGGACACTGCAATAAGATGCCTTGACTTTTATCTCACTGGAGAAATTTGATTGGTCCGAACCAAATTCGGTTAATTATTCTTGCACAATCGTACTTATTCCAACCGAACATGTCCGTTTGGACAATTGACACGTTTTATTCCTGGGGCTGAACAAAGGGATTTCTGGAGACCCTGTACTACTTTGCAGTGGATCCGACCATATTGCTTTGCATGTTTCTCAAACTGACTTTCCTTGGAAGAGAACCTACAATGGCTTGTAACCTATTCTCATTCGAAAGTAGACTTCTTCAGGTAGAGCAAAAGAGCCTTCTATCTCATGGAAACGAGTCATTGTTAAGAAGTTCATCCAGGATGGAGACCTCGTGACGATGGTCTCTTAATCATATTGATTTCCTACCCACTTCTCTGTGTGGTTGAGTTCAAGGCAATTAGAAGTGTACTATATCATTATAATGCCCAAGGATGATGGGCTTGCTTGCACTTTGCACCCAAGTTATGGTCGTCTTACCTAGAAGAGAATCAAAGATAAAGAGTGTCAATTTGGCATGCTGAGCGGAATCTGACACACTCATTCAAATGAAGGCTAGATGGATGATGTGACCTTTCATAATAGTCCTTTGCAGACTAATGACACCACAACTTTGTCTTCCCATGCTCATTTCTTTGCTTGAGTACGCCCTCTTGTTCTTCTGTCCTTCCATTCATAGGGAAGTACGAGTACAGAGTGGTGGTGTCTTTCTTTACATTCCTTCGTTCTTCAAGGAAATGTCATGTGAACTCAAAAGTCACGATGACATCAGTAAAAAAGCGTCCTTTTTTCTTTTCTTTCAAGATCTCCTCTTTGCCAGGGTCATAATTACGTTTAGTGGAGAGGTGTTTCGAATTAATTATGTGTCAAAGGTATGGACGGCAGTTTGAATCGATCGAATGGAACTTGAGTGAAACTTTCTTGTAGTCGGAATCTTCTTTGATTTATGGGGCCCCAACACACGAGAGATGATGATGAGGGTCTGGTCTTTAAATTCATTGACTTGATTGCACTAACGGTCCATGTTATGATCGTTAGTGCGAATTTCGCTCCTCCAAAGACGCATGCAAAGAGCATTTACTCAAAATCACAGGCCTCCATCGGCTCGTATCGCAGAGCTCTTTTAGAGAGCCCAACTTGTTCATCTTTAGGCACCAACTACCAATCATGGTGGTAGGAACAGTTACGGAGGACTGTCGTCAGATGTTCAATTTTGATGGCCAGGCAAGATTTAACTGAAAATTAAGTGCTAAAGTGACAAGAGAGAAAATGATTCTTTCCATTGCGTCGAGAATGTGATAATTATGGGGGAGGAAGCCCAAACCGAACGAAGGCGAACAGGTTGACACTTGGTGGGAACCACGTATGGCGTTGCTTTGGAGTCCATATTAGAATCAACGTTTCGTTGGTACTTGCTCTTATTGAGTAGTTCAAGTTCAGTGTTTCGAGAAGAGCTCAAAAAGGTACTTTGTTGCAAAGCCAATAAATAAAGTTTTGAGCGTGTTGGTTGACTGGAGCTCTTAGACAACCCGGCTCTGGTCACTGGTTCACGGGTGATCGGGTTGAAAATAAAACCCATAAAATTACTCAATACAAACAGAACAATGCTGTGCTCTTCAGTTGGTTCTTTTTCTTCTTCCCATGATTGGTGGGTATGCCGCTCTTTTGTTTCAAGCCTTCGTTTTCCCAGGTTATTTGGCGTGTTCACTTTTATTGCCCTTTGGAAGTGAATGTTTAAGATTTCAAATAGCTCGGGTGAAACTATCAATTTTCAGAGGGGTCTGTCTGGTCATCATCCTTTCGAGAGTGTAGGATGCCAAATCATGTTTTATAGATTCGTCCAAGGCTATTTGTGTGAGGACATAAAAATACAACAAATATTTCCAGTAGCGGGTCAAAAATGGCTTTCCTCAACAATTCGAGCTATGTCGAACACCAAAATGTCCGAATTGTCCTGACAATGCCTCCCTCGACTTTATTTACTACCTCATCTATTTATGGCATGGTCTTTCTTGCAACCCGCCCAATGTCATTCTTGGACGGAACTTTGGCCTGCGTCGACTACGTATCTATGACCATAAACGTAGAATATCTGTTCAAGGTTTATCTCGGCTACTATCGATTAATCGGTCCATCCATCTTAGTTGTAGCCTGCATTTTGAAATTGAGCAGTTTTATTCTGAACCAGTCTTCACTCAAGACTCATAAGTCAACTCGCCCAGATTTTGGAACAAGATAGGCCTTTTTGGAGTTTCGACTATTTAGTTCATTGGCCGTCGTTGGGAGGTTGAGAGGGATTGATTTTTCAGTTGATCAGCCCCTCCCACTTGGATCTCTAGTAACACCAATTGACCTACTCTCATCATCAAGGCCCCCTTGGCTCGATTCATGAGATCCAGGGTGAATAAGCAACCCCTTCTTCACTCTTTGTACTACACCAAGATTGGCCGACTGACAACGTTGAACGACCCCAATGTCTCTTTGAGTGTCCACACACACCTTTTGTAAACATTCCCGCCTTCATGTATTCGCTTGTAAATTCAGTTTGATTTCGGAATTTCACTCGCTAGAGTTGAAAATTGACGATGACTGGAAAAACGCCAACCATTTTTTTTGCCATGGATAGAACCATCCATCAAAGGCGGTGAAACCTGGAAAGCCCATAAATAGTTTCATACACGAGTTATGTTGCCCAGTAGGTGGCAGTTCAACAGGTTTTATGCTGAAAGACGCATGGATCATTTTCACGGGGTTGAAAGATGCATTTCCTCGTAGGAGAAACGGAGAAGAAAAAGGCAGCATTTTCTCTCCCATATCATCATCACCATCATCATCATTGGAGTCTTCTCCAAGTGTACGAATACCTGTTCAGCTTAGCCAAAGCTTAGCCAAAAAGCAGACCCGTCGGGCTTTTGCCGTTACTTGGAGAGTTCCGTGGTTGCAAGCTTCAACGCCCAAAATGGTTGTAGCGAAGGCCTCTAAGAACGTAAGTACCTTACACTTCAGGTGAATTCCCCGCCCTTTTAGTGCCAATAAATACGCAATACTCATTCCATTCCAAGTTCTTTCTCACTTTCCCATCTGATTCAAGGGTAACTTTATAGAACCCAACCAAGTACCCAGAGGCCTGTCTGACTCTCCTCTTCCAATTGATCCTGCCATAATGGATGAGGATTGGCACTCTGGAGAGGTTAACAATAGGGTTTATCAGCTACTTGTGTGTCAAATCCAAAGCGATCCCGGGCCCAGGGACATTGGAGAAGAGCCTCCAAGAGCAGGCCTCCAATTGTCCAATCATGCCTGCCAACCAACCAAGGTATGTTGTCGCCTTAAGCCTGATGAATGGGTCCCTCCATGGGCAGATTATGGCTTGCCAATCTTGCCCATTGGTGGTTGGTTGGATAACACTCGAGTGGATTGAAGATTCTTACTTGTACCACGAACGTTGCCCCAAAGTGAAGATTTGAGCCACAGGTGCTTAATCACGCCTGCCAAAGACTCGTTTTGGGTTGAGAAGAGGAACACCAGCTTGGTGGAATTCCAGTCGTGACGAATCGAATTTTTCTCGTAAAAATTGGAAATTGCCCTACAACCTGCATTGAACACTCGTCGTCGGGTTTTGTTGCCTGACTACTTTGGTGTTTGTCAGTAAGTAAGTAACTCATCACCTCATGTATCGTCATTGAAAGGAGCTCGTTTGAAAGCAATTCGTTCCCAAAGTGTCGGAGTAATTTCGAATCACAAAGAAAGCCACACTCTTACTTTTCCCGTTTTAGCGGGGAGTGTTTTAATGCCAAGGTTGCTGGTGTATCATTAGACCTAATTTGATTCAAGAACTGGTGTTATTCTTCGCATTGACCAAGGAAAAGATGATTTCTACTTTTAACTTTACTCCAAAGAGGGTCTCTATTACATGGCCTATGGGGTAGTGCAGTATACAAATGGTTCACTTGGGTAAACTGTGTCACGCTGTCAGGAGACATAGGATATCAAAGTTTGCAAGTGACAGACACTTAAATATTTGCTTGCAATTAAATTGTCATTGTTTTTTTTTCGCTCTCCCCCAAAGTAAATGAGCTCAACATTTCCTTGTCACTTGAGAAGAAGAAGCCCTTAAAGAGGCGCCTTTCTTGAGCAAATACCACTCAGCATGATATGGTTGCTTCCACAGCTTGGTTCTTTTTTAGGGATTCGAACTCGAGGCCGGTTTTCTGGTCAATATCCCAAATATCCAAATAAAAATAGAATGTTAAATGTTGACCTTGGCGCTCTGAGTTAGCAGGGAGTCATTTCTTATTCTTGGTGGAGTTAATTACTGAGTATGTTTCTACTTCTAACATGAATGACCAAAATTTAGATGGACTTTGGTATTTTAGGGGTAGGGCCAGACGGAAAAAATGCGTTGAAAAACAACAAAAACCGACAGAAACTTGTCACTTGGGCAGAAAATTAAGATGTCCATCCAAAAAATGAGCGTCTTCCGTTCAACAGGTACATTTTTCCCAAATACTACTTGACGTAAACACGCCAAGGGTCAAATGGGTTTTGGTTTTTCTCCTCCAAAAGAATCCATTTTTCCTCTCGAGGATTGATCGGTCAAGGTCAAGACCGGAATCGAGCTGTCATGGTGATGATTTTGTAGTTTTCAAACCCTAGCCGGCAATTTTCCAGTCGACATCTCAATTTCCTACTCTCGGATGGATCAGAAACGATGAATCCGAAGACAAGGTAGCCAGATATTACATGGACACTTCCTGAGATAGACACGAAGGCTCGTCTGACCCCCTGTGAGATATGACCTGGAATTCGGACGATTCCCTGAAATTGCTTTTCAGACCTTCATCCAGATCTTCCGCTTCGACTTTGGGTTTCGTAAGGGTGCTGTCGAAGAATATTTCGAGTGTTCAAGGGAAGATATGTACACAATATTTAAGTTCTCATTTCACGCTCCAACTAACTGTGGATGGTAAAATCCTAAACGAACGGCAAGAATCCGGAGAATCCGCAGGTGCTTCAGTATTGTTGTCCGACATTGGGACATTTCTTAGATTCTTAGCATATTCGTCAAAGTGCTTTATAACTCGGACTCAGCTTAATTAGAGTAGATTTGAATGTGGATGAGCCTCCTGGCATTCCTGACAATACGGTGGCCTAGAATGGCAAAGCATTTTCCTTGACAGATCATTTCTCAGGGCAATAAAATGAGCTCTCTTTCAGCGGCTATTTGAATTACCCGGTGCTGGTTTACAACCTACCTCGTTTGAACCCCAAACTTACTTAGTTGCCCACCTTAGCCGTTAATAATTAAAGTGAGTACATTACAAAAGAGTTTCGGCCATTTAAAATATGTCGTAAAATGGATTCAGCGTGAGGTTGCGCATGGAATAGAAACATGGTTCCGCTTCTTTTTTGTCTGTTGAATTTGGTACAGTAAATTTATGAGCACGGTTATGTGGTAATTAAAAGTCTTGAATTAAAATTCTTCATCAAGGGTACATACGGGAAGTCTGGCTATGTGAACTATGCTACAAACGTTGTTCGAGCTGGGATGTATCATTTATCAGAAATTCAATCATCCTGCCGAGTCATTTTCCGAAGTCATTAATATACAACGAGCACGCTTCCAATTTTTTGTACACGAGGAACTGATATTATTCTTATGGGGGTGCAGGATGAATTCTGCATGCATCAGATTTGGTACATCCATGAATTGAATTTCTGCAACTCATCACGCTCCCATGATCCATGCGTGCTCATTTATTTAACATCAATTTTCCAATCTCCATCTCTTACAATTCGTAAATGGGAGCGATATTTTATTAGGAACCTGCCCCTTTGTTTGCCTGCAACAATCAAAGACTTCAATACATGGACATTCCCATGAATCGTCTTTGAACACGTTGTAGAAAGAAAGGCAATTTTCTCAAGAGTTGTAATGACGATAGAGTTCTCCCCGTTCGTCGACAATGATTTCAATCAAAATGCTAATTTTTATTGTCCGAACGGGGACTCTTGGTATTAAGCATTTACTGTTATTATGATCTTAGTGAGCGCCGTTCGCATCGAGGTTATGTATCGTGTAATCTTTTTTTTCTTTAGCGAAGAGACTCTATTAACCCTTCTGGTTTCTATCAAATCAAGCTTGACGAATTCGCAAAAGAGGGAACCCATGTCTCTATGTGAGGTTGATTTGAGCGAATGAGATCTAATTCTAGATAAAACATGCATTGAGAACTCATTAATCAAAAATGGAAACATGTTTCATACCATTAGGCACAAATGACCATTCAAGGTCTCGTCCCAAGGCTGTTGTATCAGTACATTAATACTTGTCAATTTCGGCGAAGAGCGCATCATAATCCTCCTTCATTCAGTGTTAATCATAGGGAGAGTTAATGAATTGTTCTCGCCTCAATTAGCATGCTACTTTGAACAAAGACAGAGGACTTGATTTTGGAAATGAAAGGATTGTACTTTGACGTTTGTGCCTGACAAAGATGATTAAACATGGACCCATTTTTTCGCCCACTAAATGGAATGTTATCTTGAATGTAATCTGATCGTAATGGTGGTGTTGTTGCTTCTGATGTAGTGCATGCTCATCTCAGGTTGTCATGTATTAGATCCAAATAGGCACTTTCAGAGCATGTAGTAATTTAAGTTTCATGTGAAGAGCCTTTCCTCGTGGAAGTGGATGTATAAGAACAACAAAAGTCGGGCTTGTTGAATGTTGAAGTACTCGGTGTGTGTGTATAGATGTACGAGAGAGACAGATCACTAACCCCTCGGTAAGAGATCATCTCATTGTGCATGTTGGATTATTCATATCTTGATTGAAATTACCCACCCAGCATTGGAAGGCAAGATCCGGAGATCAACGAATCGAGGGAGAAAAGCGGAGGAACTTTGATAATCCTCACGAGTCAACCAATCATTATGTAGAAAGTGAAATTTGAAATTTAGAATTTGTTAGCCTCTGAATGTTCCGTCTCCCCCTTTGAAGGAGATGCTGGTAAACAATTCCATTAGAACCATCTCCAAATTGCTGCTCTTACTACACTTTGTAGGCTCCAGAACGGCCAGATGCAATGTTTCGTTTCCAAACGTTACCTAGCCAATTTCCATTCCGTCCAAGATGCACTATCATCATTTTGGGACCAGACAGCCATCGTCCCACACATACACACTGAAAGTGAATAATCCTATTCCACTAATTGGCCATTGAGAATTGAAGGAGAGAAAGAAGCCCACTTGGAGCTGTTTTTCTCACCCAACAAACAATGTCTTTTTCAATTATGGGCCACCATTCAGTCCCCACAATGTGGTGCTCCATCTTTTTTCCCGATATTTGCTTGGGCGTAATCACGCTAAATGGGACAATCAATTTCTTTTGTTTTATCCCAACTAGGCTCAATACAAAGAAGAATTATTCCAGATATTTGAAGCGATTTGAAAACTTGGAATTGGGTTTCATCACATGTTGACGCTGCAAGATTTGAGTCTGTGTCTACGAGTGTGACTGTAGGCGGTAAGTAAAAAAATAGGATGCCGAATGATTGAAGATGTCAGGGCAATGTGATCTTTTAAAAGTGAACTATTTTTTTTCAAATGATCCAACTTCTCTTCTAACAATAAATTAATTTGGCTCTTGAACGGAGCAAAAAACGCGAACCCTTGCGGAACTGATGCTGACTTCATTACGATTCATGCGGTTTCGCAATCGCTTCCGGGCAACTGGATCAGAGTGTGTTATCTAAATGGAAAATTAAACGGGTCGAACCGAGGCAAAACACTGAATCAGCACAATCATTTAAGACGCCCTAGTGTATGAATCGGATGGATTGCACTTCATAGCAACAAACATGGTCGGGTTCTAGTTTTCTAGTACAGCTAGTCTAGTTTCAGTACTATATCTGACAAGGACAATTGGCCCTTAAGGCGTGTCTTGTATTTGTGCGTAAACCCTTTCGGTTTATGCATCACCAAGGACGTGAATTTCGCCACGCGTTCTTTGACAGATATTTTACGACCTATTTAGGGATCTCGGTCGAGTTGAAAGATCTTGATTCTATTTGAGCGATTAGTGAACTTTTTTTGAGGACTAAAATTGAATGAAAATTCGACGTTAACGAAAGTGATGGCTTCTAGACTTTCAAAAAAAAATCACTCTGAGCTGAGAAAATCTGTTCGGTATTTTCCAGAAGTTGTGAGGGAATGTTTTGGAGGTTTTCACATGCTATTCAATTGTTTCCTTTCGGGCCACCCTTGACAAACATTGGAGGGAATCGCTTGGGTTCAGGGTGGCTGCCAATGTCAGACAGGAATTCTGAGCATTCATTCAAGAATTTGAAAAATTGCAACTGATGACATTGGGCATTCAAATGGTTGGTGGCTTGAGTGAGTGACGTTGAAGAATGCCAGGTCCTTTGTATTTGATTTCAAGTAGGAAAAGGTGTTTTGATTGATCATTGAACATGGCATTGACCTTGGAATAAGATGAACACAGAGGAGGAATTGAGGTCATTGGCAAATTTCTTCAACGAAGCCGTGTCTTTGTTGTTGAATGGAGTCCAACTGAACGAACTACTTCGCATGAAGAATTCATCAAAATATGCACATGTCCAGAATAAGCGAGCAAGTTGAGTTGGAGATCAGATGAGATGAGACGTTCCAAATGCCGCCAAAATCAAAGGGTTGAAAAGGCGACAAGAGTGTCGACGAAAACGAAGTCATTGCAAACTTTGGCAAAGCGCTCATCGCTCTCCTATGAAACCCGAGATGTTTTCCACATGCAGCCTATGGCTTTGTCATGGATTCTATTCATATTTTGCCAACATGACGTCGTCGCCTTTTCAAAGCCACACAAAAAGCAGATTTTTGCCAACAATGGAGAATTTCAGTTTTCTTTACTTCAAGAAGTTTTTTTTTTCCTCTTCTTCTTGTATATTGTGTGGATACTCTATCTCTTTGAGTTCAAGTACTCTGGCATTCGAGCCATCATGTACACCCACTATCAACGGATAAGGAGGTGAAGATACAGATACAACATGACCCAAAAAAGCCGTGGCCCCCACGAAGAGATTAGCTCTCCCGAACTTTGTTTTCATTTGTCTCCAGATCGACCATTTTAGGCGTTCAAACAGGTTCAAATTATTACATCATTTCTCTTTAACTGTTTATGTACATACAATGGAATTTCGGCTAGAAACATGGGGTCTGTACTTCTAAGACACACTGTTCTCACGTAGATTGTGGGCGTGAAAATAGATTAAGTGTGTGGAATTGCGTTTCATCCAGGTCATGTCAGGGCTAGAAGATGGCAGGCAGGTCGGGGGTTCTGAAATGATTATCCGTTTCCATAAAACATTGAAGCACGGCTAATGACCTTCAGTGATTGGTTCCAAGTTCCCATTTGGCAGAGGCGCTAAAGACTTCCCCGACAAGCCCAAATTTCGAGCAGATCCCATCCATCCGATTAGTGAATGATGATTCTCCCTCCAAAAGAAAGTCGTTTATGGTGGCAAAGATGGCACTCTTTCCATCTTCTTCAGTCTACGCCAAAATTGCCAGCACTCGGTATCTCTCTTTATGGACGAAAACAGACCCTGCAATTGCCAGGGCGACAACCGTGCTTTATTGCCGCCTGTCGGAAATGAAATTAAAACGGCAATTTGCAGGTGAATCGTAAACTCGAGAAAGTGACACAATGCCAGGCTTTTCCCAGCCTACCAACAAGTCCCCTAGAAGCCCGATCTGTACTGTATCATCTGGAACACAAATGTCCACAGACAATTTTAAGTAAAATGGAACCTAAATGCAAGGAATCATTCCATTTGAATAAGAACAAGCTCCTCCAAAGCCAGTTTCTAGATTTAGCTCAGTTCATAGCAATGTAAGGGCCCACTTTCCCCTCCATCCTCAAGGATATCCTGTTGATCATTGTGGATGAACGCAGTCGGGTTCAAAGACATCAGTTGCCAAAACAAGACACGTTTCAAATACAATACAATACAAATGGTTGTCTTGTTGACAAGCACTCCAACTCTCAAATATACCAAAAATAGCTCTTCAAATGTATTTGAATAAAGATGGCCTTTGTGCTTCCGTGTGTCCATGCAACTCGCTCAAGATTGTTAATGATGGGAATGGTGGCGATAAACTGAACTGTTTTCAGCCATAAAACCTCGTCAAGCCCCTCCGCACAAAGGTTGAATGAAATGCGACTTGAAAAGTGATTTTATGTCGGAGTTTGTTTACCTTTGAAGTGCCAAAAGACTCAGGTCGGGCTTGCTATTTTCTAAGTTGTTTACTTCATCAACTCTCACTAACGAGACGCGATGATTGGAAGTTCGAACACTTCATTGTTTAAGGAGCTTTCAACATATCCAAAGATTAGAGGGGAGAGAAATATGACTTGAAAGCATGGCTAACTTAACGAGATGATTAGTAATAGTGCCATAAACTTCGAGAACGCCGTGCAAACGATGTCAATTGCGAACTGCATTCAAGGAAGAAAGGAGGAAATCGATTTCAAAATGGAAGGCATCTACTGGTAATGGATCATGAGTTTTCTTGATTGAATTTAGAAACTACGACTTGGAAGCAAAATGATATCGATTGCTGAGGGGAGAGGGAAGTAGCTTTCGGATGAGGCAGATCAAGTGATAGGTTTCATCCATATCCAAAGATCGTAATGGTTCACTGCACTTGTGGGTTCAAAGGTTATCCAATCACCTGGTTCTTTGGCTCCTGGCTACCGATGAATAATGGCAGGATATGCTCCGAAATAGATTTCCCCCAACACAAAACTGATCTCACTTGCTTGAGAGCACCTTAGAATTAGGCCGAAGCAATCAGAAGAATCAACACTCAAGAAACCTCGTTGCTCTTATTATCATTTGGGAGATATCACTCCAACTCGGCAACCCTGGACAAACTGAGATGAGAGGCTGAGGCTTGGATTTGAGCCGTTCTTGACATTGAACCGTTTCCGGGATCCCGTCAATAATCATGGGAATCTTACCTGTAATAAATGAATTTTGTAATGAATATGGAGTCAGACAGCCCAGACACCTTTTAATGACCTCAAGCCTCATGAATGACTCTTGAGAACGCAAAGAGCCTCTCGAATCGCTTCTTTGGGGTGAACCTTGGTTTTGAAGCCTTGTCAAGATTGTCTTGAGCTTAGTTTAGTTATATACCGTACGGAACTCTTGTCTTCACGCCCTCTTGATAAAATCTGACGGGACAAGAATTTAAAAATGACAGGGTGGCCCAATGTTCGGTTGTATCGACATGGCGAACTTGCCCAAGGAAAGGGTAAATTTTCAATGCCCCCTTGTAACTCTAGTGGGCAACTTTATTTTTTGCCGGCTACATAAATATACCTTTGGCGGGCAGAAGCAAGCCTGGAAATGGATTAAAGGCCCAGTTCCCCCGGAAAACAAAGTGGGCGGAGGTCCTATCTTGTAATTAGCAAAAAATCCCCACAAACGCAATTCAGTAATTTGTATGTTGTCCCTTCTTCAAAGCACAAAGTTTGCCTTGATTATCATGCTCTTGGAGAATCTCTTAAGTCTAAACTAAGAAGTCGTCCACTTGAGAATGTAGAAGAGGAAGCATCAATAATTCTACTTCAAATTATCTCAATTGCCTTCAATTTCACTTTGAGCATTCTCTCCCTGGAAGAAAATTGGGTTCAATAATGTTAAGTGTTCTTGAGTTAATGGTTTACCAATGAATTGCTCGCAACAAAGCCTCTGTTATCTCTTCAAGAACTGTCCAAGGCATTGTTGGAACGAGACAAAGCCGAGGAAAATAGACTCTGGAGATCCTAAATTAGCACTTCTTTGACATCATGACTAACAAGGAAGGCCTTACTACTTACTTTCTACAGCTTACCGTCAGAACTCAAACGTCAACCTGAAGCCAACGAAAACTAACTTGCCATGAATGCCTGAAATACATATTGAAAACACACACTCACTCCAAAACTTTGAACGAACGGTAGTCGTCCATTCTCTGAAGCTCAAATGTCTATGAAAATGGCTATCAAAAGCAATCAATTGGATCGTTCAGACACAGTTTCAACTCCACCCAAACATCGACAAACCTGAAGGGGAACCAAGCAAGTGCTTCTGACGATACGATCCACCTCACTGGTCCAATGGGCAATAATCAACTCGAGTATCTCGAGGCTTTTGAGGGGAAATCTTCTGATTACGTCGATAAATAAAGGAGGAGCTGCTGATATGAGGACGAAATTCCGGAAAGAATTCGTGAGTCACTCAAATTTATGTCGGGAAATAAAGTCTAATCAAGAGTGAGAGGAGGGAAAATGGGATAAGAGCATTTAATTGGAATATTGAGCATGTGGAGTTTCCAGAAAATCCAGATCGAGAGAGTGTTTTGTTTGTCTCTTTTCAGCTTACTTTGAATCGTGTTCCTGTGTTCGCTTCTTTTGGTGACAGTGTAATTCAAGTTGTCGTTTTCGGGCTTGCTAAACATCCTTAAAATGAGATGTTTTTTTGGAAAGGGATATTGCTCAATTCTTCCCTCACCCAAACTTAAAACATGAACGTAGAAATGGAGAATTGGGTAGTGTTTTGAAGATGAATCTCCCTTAGATCATCCGGGAGATTCTTTGGTCGACTTTTATTCATATTCCTAAGCCTCTTATAAAAAAGATTATGGGACTCATAACCTGACTTTTTTCGATTGTCCGCAGGCAACTGTCAAAGGATTAGATTAAGCTTCGTCTAGTCGTTTTTGATTGTTCATGTGGTCATCGGTCTGAAAGGTTTATTGTGGATTTCAGTGGCTTTTGATGGGCATTCCTTGGATCGCCTGAAGAAACAATGACAAGTTCGGCCATTTGCATACCATTCACAAATCAGGGTTGTCTTCGTGCTATTGTCATGACGAGAGTCTTTTGAAAACAATGGACCGTCTTACATCCAAGCCTGAATACGATCTTACTTGAGAATGAAGATCAGTCACTTTGTTTGAGCCTACAAGATTGGCATAAGACTCTCTCATGTAGAGTGTGTATGTGTTTGTGTGGGATATCTGGGTGGCTGTCCGTCGTCTGCAAACTGCCAAGTTTGCATATAAGGCTTCAAAGGGTTGCCTTGTTGCTTGCTTGGTTGGTTGGTAGGTAGTTCGACCATTGGACTTGTGGGTGGTCCTTTGCAAGATGCCCCTGAACAAGTTACAACTGTCCGAATGTGCAGTAAGATTTAAGACCCCCAATTTGAAGTCGGGCTCAACTACTGCCACTTACAAGTTGTGATGATAGTCAAATTACCCGAATCCTCCCGTTTGCTGGCCGAAGCCCAGGTCAATTTCACTTCGTTCCCGTGGCAAAGAAGAATCGATGATGCGTTCGTAGAATCAATCTTAGTGAAGATCATATCCAATCCTCAGCATAGACTGAGGAGAAGCTGAGATGGTGAAGCAATGAAAGAACCAACCATACATATACACAAACGCAAAGTAATCGGCGTTCGCCTGAAATGTGTAGATACGAGCTTCTGCCCCAGCCTAAAAGGACCATAAAGATTGGAAAACATGAGTGAAATGGACAGGAAAGAAGGGAATAGATAAACTCTGAATTTCTCATTGGCTCCTGCCTTGGGCGAAACGTATTTTGGGTCAGCACACGTTGGCTCGGAGATTAATGCTCTTTCCCCTCCAAGTTATGGTGAGCGTATCGCATTTGTTCGGTCACCCTGTTTGAAGGCGGCTAACCTACTTTGAACACTACGAACTAAACAAACAGTTCAACACGCCATTCAATTGAAGTTTTTCTTTCATGATTATTAATCCCAACTTGCACTTTAGCCCTTGTAAATGAGTGTGTGCTTCCTATTGTGAGGTAAGTCTTCGTTTGAATCTATTGAACGGCTTAATGGAGAGCTGTCGTAAATTTTTATTTTATCTCGAGGACCACTCGCAGAGACCTCCATCATGAGGAGATCTAGTTGCAGGCACACTTGGCCTCTTTTGGAACTAATCACAAGCGGGACAGATAATGGAACACTATAAATATAGATAGAAATCTGTTTTTAACGGCCAAGTCGGAGGTCTTCCGTGAGCCGTATCGTTGAGTACGCACAAGTTATGAGCTAATTTCTTCCCTTTGTTATTCGTGCCTAAAAACTACCCCTTCGTCACACCCGAAAGGCCATCGCAAAATTCAAAGTGCTTTTCTTTGTAAGTAGACCCTTTAGCATTTAGGGTTGTCGAAGCAGTCTTCAACCGGGATGGCTGTTGTCGCTCGATATCATCTATGGTTGAGTGGTGAAGTGGAGAGCCTTCTTCCTGGTATTGTTAGCCACGTGCTCACGAGAAAAAGAGAGAACTGCTATGACATCTGGAGACTGGAGCTTCCTCCACGTTTAATGAGTATCCTCCAGGTTGTTTTTCCAGATAATTCCCTACTTTTCCTGCCATTATGGACGCGGATCCAGTCAAGAGTAACATTAAACAGTCCTCGGCGACCTAATGGTAGCGGCAGCACCTTTCAAACAGATGTCGCTAATCAAGGTCTTGGATTTGCATATTCCACCGAAAATCACATACAACTTTCGAACTTGAACAAATTCGTGGCAGTGCAAGCAATCCATATCCATATCCACCCACCAATCTGCCTTCCGACATCCCAAAGCCACCCAGGGGTGAGAGAGAGGTTCTTTTGAAATCAACAGGAAACAGATGCAAAACTCACGGGAAACACTTTGTGGGCCAATAAAGGTAAATGGGAAGAGAGGATGGTGAGCTTTAGTGCTGATGTCAAGAGAGGTGTGGACTGCTTTGACAGAGGGGACCATTACCGTATGGATATGTGTGCGGTTGTGGGCTCCAGGACGTTGAAAAGGCAAGAAGGAGGTGTGAATTTTACATTAGCAGGAGGTCTATGAAAATGATACCTCCAACACCTGCTCAAGGAGCGCATATCTAACAGTTTTAGGGCCAGATCTGTCGGAGAGACCCTCCCTCCGCTTTTCCTTATTTTTCCCTTTTTTAAATTTTGAGCTTCCATTCCCGGTTCATGATTTGAAGTTTGAAACTAATGTGGTTGTGTGTTGATGATCTTAATGAAAGACGGAAGAAATCGACGGATTAATTTGTTGTTTTGTCCGTATGACAAGCCATCTGCCAAGTCGAGGAGAACCAATTGGAACTCCGGTTTGTTTGGTAGCATGATATCAGCGTTACGCCGGATCACAACCTCTTCCCATCCATTAATAGTGTTTGATTCTCATTCATCTTGAACTTTTTTTCCGCCCGCCCAACATTCTCGTTTCAACCAACCGAGACTCGAACACACCCAGGAACGTTTCCATTTTGGAACTAACTGCGAGAATGTCAACCAAGCTTTGGTTGGCACGAAACATCGGAAACATCTTATTCCATAAGTATGTCATGCTTTAAGCCGCTCTTTCAGCGTTGGATGCCGATTCGAGACAGGAAAAGGAGAATGATCATTCAGTTGTTCAAGTACCCACGTCTTAGGATCTTGGAATGTCTTTTGACGGGACTCTGAAGCATTTACTTCTTATTTCGTCTCCTAATGCACGTAAGTACATACAGACCCAAATGGGACATTCGAAAGGACCACAATAGGTTAAGTTTCAGCTGACGCTTTCGGCATAACTACTGTACTCACATTCGGGTATACGAAAAGTGGTCGTGTCTTCCTTCTTTCTTTAGTTGGTCTGCTCTCACCTCATCCATTAGCGGATGTCATATGGCAAGTTGCAAGTTGCAACTCCCCGAGCCCTCCTCTATTGGACCAGATTCGTCCGAGATGATTTTTTTTCTAAATTAAAGCATATAACAAGAAAATAATGAATCTCAAGACACAATAGGAAAAAGGGGGAGACGTCGTCAGACTTTTCACTGCTCCGATTGCCTGACTTTCAACGGCGTAATGTCATTAATTAGATGACAAGTCGTTGCAGCATAGATGGCACTTAGTCAGTCGATTCAGCCAGAGGCGATTTCTGCCAAATCAAAATGTCCTGCCAGTTCCTCTCTCATCATGTCATTTTGCACTCTTTTCTAGCAATTACAACCAAGTTGTAGGGGGCAAGAGTAAAAGTCTGACAATCATTAAAACGTCTAACAAACTTATGGATTCATGATTTCCGTCTTCACTGGTGAGAACCACGAAACGAAACTGAAATCAAAAGCTGCCTTCAGGCCTCCTTCACGTCTTCCATAGTGTATGTACTATTGGCTGGAAGGCACTAGACAACCAACCAACCAACCAACCAACCAAGTAACATGAGGCTTTGGTCGATGGTTGGTTTCGTCCAACCTTGGATTGGGAGATCACTTCAAGTGTGTCTCTCTTTCTCTTTTCTTTGAGAGTCTAATGATGAGAACCATAATGTATTGTGTTCGGGATCTTTTGCTCTGTTTCGCTTCCATAATGTGCTTCACCGCACCAAAAAATTACCAACTTTCTCCATCCAATTTTGGAGTTTGGCGCGCTCAATTTCGGGATGGTTTGGAGACACTTTATTGGTCATTTCAAGGGCTTATCCACAGGGTTTTAATTTAAACAATGAATCTTGAATGGTACTGAATGAAGGATGAAGGTTTATCACAAGCTCCTCACATCATTGGATGGGGTTGCTAGTTTTTCCCTCCACTCTAGAAACCTCTGTTTGATTCGATTCATCCCACGACCTGTGAGGATCATTTGGAGGGGGCAAAAACGAGATCATTTTGATTTTCACCTTTCCAAATTAACTCAATCCGATTTCTTCTTACCACATCTGATCATTATCGTCATCAAGTCATTTTGGAGCAAAAAGCGACCAATCTTACTTAACTTGTACAGTTCCATTAGAACAAATGATCTGTATTATGAACTCATGGACTCGGGGAAACCGCTTTGGCCGAATCGAACCCCCGGTCACCACAACATTCTTATTCATCAGAGAAATACCATGAAATGAATTCCCGCTAACTTGGAAAAAGGCATGGTGGAAAACTCACTACCACAACAAGTTTCCACTCTCGATGATGACTAACGAGCCCCTGTGGTTGCATTTAGTAGAGATTATTCAGTTGGTGTCTTCCCGGAGTTGTCTGCAAATGAGATTCTGACTGGCTCATTCAAAGCTGGCTTTTGTCTTTTATTTGCATAAATTACCAAAAAGTTCCTAACGCCTGCCGACCTCCTGGGTTTTGGGCTACAGCACACCCAATGCTGCTGATTCTGTCATTACACCCCATAGTACAACATCATTATTGGGCACTTTGTCTCGGCCAACTGATCGGGTAAGATTACGACCAACATTTTTCATGCACTTCCTTCTGGTGCGATATGAGTTATTCATGAATGAATGATCAGGACCCGGTTTTTGTGCGTTTAAATTTTGTTTACACTTCCTTATCATAAAAGTTCTCTTGGTTGTCAACAGTCTGGTGCCAAATACTTTGAGGCTTTGGAGTTCCAATTTAGAAGTTCTCGGCTTATTACCGTTGTAAGTCAGAGATAGACAAACGAGAGCGATTTGCCGAGAGGACATTGTTCTGATGGAAACTAATGGCCAGGCATTAGCTCGCTGTCGGAAGCTCATAAGAGTCATATTTGAGGGCCTCTCTTTCTCTCTACAGGTAGTGAGTGCCCCCAGAATATGTCTCAAATAGCTCCGTGATCATCTTTGCCACCACATGGCGTACCTGTTGATGTCTGTAACAACACTTGGTCACGAATACCTTCTCATAACGATCAGGGAGCCAACGAGCCATTAAACGCCCTCAATGAGAAGGTATCATGACCGGGGACCAAGAATGGGTCCCTGCGGTACAATTATTTCTGGGAAGTTGAACCAAGCGGCAAGGCGTGGAGATTTTGACGCATCATGTCCCCTAATTAAATTCTATTTGCGCTTGCATGAGTGCCTGTTTGAAGGGGAAAAACAAACCAAAAGGATCCCCCCTTTGTAGATTACAACAACACAAAAAGAGTCTCCTGCATGTTCATGACTCGTTGATTAGCCAAGGTTAAGCATGAAATCCCTTGTGTCTTTGCAGTACGTATCGTTGTCTGCCAGATTTTGGTCAAATAGTAACGTTGCTGAGTGCTTTGTTTTTGTTCTCCGAACCCGACTGGACAGTTTGCATGTGTTGGAGAGCTTAATTGATCTAAATGATGGGATTTCTCATATCTTGAGAGCACCCTCATTACATGTCTAGGGAGTACCCAACTCTGCATCCCAATCCGTAACCCACGGCTCCAAAAAATGATGCTCAATTGGGCTCATGCGATCATTTTCTCACATCCAGAGTGGCTCTTTCGATGCAAAGCTCGTTGGAAGACCCGAAATCTAAAGCTTTTAAGTATGGACGAGAACACATAGTCTCGTCCGGGTAATAACTTGACTGGGTAGTCTGGTCGTCACCTCATTTTCAATGTTCTAGGTATTGATGAGTCAATCAAGGACCAACCAGGCCAGCCCATAGTAGCTTCCAAACATGCAATTATCATTAGACCGGGAGCCAGGATTACCAAGCCATATCCAAGAGGGGTTTTGTTCCAGGGGTGGGCTCTTCACCAAATAAATCGCCAAAGATCCGTTGAACGGGCTTCGTCCAGGATGGATGTGTTTGCAGTCTTTCCATATGATGATGTCCAGGTGGATAATTGAACACTTAACGGTTTGGCCGCTTCATAAAAACCAACCTTAATTGACCAAACTCATTTGCCATCGTCCTGGAGGATTGGCAATTACTCTGCCCACAACATGTAGCCCATTAGCATTGTAGAGAGAAAGAGGCTGCACTGTTCCGCAGGTCCTTCGTCCACAGGGAAATGGATTTGTCGTGAACGGTTGATGAGAGCGAATGAGAGCACCAGCTGCCCAACTTTTGCGGCTAGCTCAAATAATAACCAGATCGTCATCACCTGTCTACACTCAATATTGGTTCACTCGGAGGTTACTATAGGGGACCACATCAAACATACTACACACTAGTAGGCACTACAAGGGAATGAGTGTCAAGATGACTGGAGGGATTATTGCGGGTGAATGTGTTCAAGTTTGGTAAAAATTTCGTCCAGTAAAGTGGTTTTTGAGAGCCCTCCAGCCGATCAGCATTGCACCTTCGACGAATTTTCCTCTTGGTGGACAAAAGCAGCAACGTCTCTAAAAGATCCACAAAGGTCATCTTAGTGTCCGAAATGTCTTGAATGGCATTGGCTTTTGACATGAATGACTGGAGGATTCCTCTTTTTCCTTCTTTCAAAGTGATTGAATTCTTGGCTGAGCTAGAGGACACACACACACTCACCAGTTGACACCTCTGTGCAAGCTAATCCGCAAGAAATTGGTTTTTTTCACTGCCATTGCTCATCAAAAACGGCTTTACGTAATATTCTCCACTGTTGCTTCTGACCACGATTCATCCCCAAAAATTGGGCAGTGGTGTGTCTGCAAGTGACTGGCGAGTGTTCGTATGAAGTAAGATTAATGGACTGGACGTTTTGGGTGGGCTCGCCTCATCAAAGTTTGACAGCTGCTTTTCTTGACAAAGTGACGGAGCGCTTAATAATTGGCGCTACTCTGGTTCGAGTTAGCTCTCCTCCAAAGCGACTTTCTTAACTGTTCGGGTTGAGATGCACTTGATGTGAACATCATCAAGGTTTTCGTCCATATCATAAGAACAATCTTTCTCGTCCAAGGTTAGCATGCTCGTCTTTGTCTTTGTTTTTGATGTTCAACTCGGAGTTTGTTCGTGTTTTGTTGAAGGTGCTCTTCTTCCGTCTCTTCCTCACACAATTATGTGGAGGGCGCAGAGTTCAAATCTAAAATTACTTTTCGAGTAAAAAAAGCTGGAAAACGCCAAAACCAGCCACTTAGATACCCCTTAATGGATTCAAAGCAAAAAAATGTAGCATCAAAAGCAGAGAAATTTTCTCATGAAATCATCTTGCCCAGGAATTCAAACGTTGACGTGTTGTTGAGGACTCTTTCTCCGTTGGCCGCCAATTTCTTCTTGCTTGAGCGTTTTCATGACATCAAATGGATATTGCAAACAATTAAAAGACCCACCCACGGGAACAGAGCATAATTGGAATTCTAATTATCTCCACCATTCAACCCACATGGGATTAGTTTCGCTTGACACGCTTGAGCTCTTGAGCTTCATATCGTTATGCTATTTGGACTTCATTTCTTTGCATTTTTTTATTATTTTCAAACATGTACATAGTGATACCAAACTCACTCTATTGGTACAGATGTTTGATGACTCAACAGTAGAACCCAGCTGTCTTGAGGTCTGAGTGAGACTCAATTTGAGATGCATATTCATTTCCTTCCATATAAATGTCTATCCATTCTTGGCCAAGTGAAATTCAATTTCATTCTCCATCCGGGCCTACGACGACGTAGACCACAAAACATGGATAAAATGGTAACGGTTTGGTATACACTACTATACAGGGTACTCTGTTCATACTGCAACAAGTACAGCTAGCCCACTATCCACAAAGGGCTGAAGAGATCACGAGTAGTGAGCCTTGTGAGAGAACCACCCGGCTGTAAGCTAAAAAACACAAATATCCCATTCTCAAGACTCTCATGTCTACACATTCCTCTGGAGACTTGGTTCGGAAGGCATTCTTATTGATTAGGGCCTCTCAGGGTGGCATTGCTCTGTGTTTAGCCCTCTAGCGTGAATGGCTTGCCTTCCACCCAGTCAACACGAACTAGCTCGTCATTCAAGCTATGGGGCCGCCTTCCTTCGGGATGAGAAAGGGGTAAAGAAGAGCGACAAGATGGAGCACCTTCACCGTCAAATATGGCTCAATTCTTGATCACTGATACCACCACAGCTACAGACATACATATAGCACCGTAACTCGGTTTCTCCTCGACTCCTAAAACGGTTGTCTGTGTATTAACAATCTGCCCAAAATAGGGACGTTTCTTGGTGCGTGTTTAAACACATCTTGAGCAGTCACAAAGTGCTCCATACTAGAGAAAGTAGAATCATAACAATTACAACTTCTCCTCACGTTATTTGTGGTAAATGCTCACAATGCCACATATATGCCTCAGCTAACAAGAGTCATCGAGTCAATTTATTGTTGAACCTCAAGTTGTAAACGAGAGGAGCAAACCTTGCTCCTTGAAGGTGTCCCGATATTCCTGATTCCTGATTCCTGAGCTGTTGTCTTGGGTTGCGCAAAAGATGCCTGAGCAAGTGAGTGAGTGTCAAGAAGAAAAGAGGAGAGAAAGTGTGAACAAAAAGGCCAGCAGCACGTCCATACGTCCAACCAACCATCCATCCATCTATCCATCTATCCATCCGTTCATTCATAATGATGCAAAGAGGGTCCTAGAAGAGTTGTATTGTCCATTCCAGCTCACACAACCACCAATGGATGATGGTTCAGATCACGTTCGACCATTGACAGGTGAAAATTGGGTTGAATCCCTTTTTATTTGATGGAAGTGTCATCACGCAGTATCTTGCCAGCCTTGTGTTATTCAACATTGTGAGTTAGCGTCTCCAGACCTTCAAAGCAAGTGACCATGAAGCACACATTCGAAGAGTCAATTGTGTTGCTTGGTGCATGCCAATGACCTTAAAATTCTTGGCCATGACGTCGATGAATCCCTGATAACAATGCCAAGAAAGTGGTTCTGGTCCAAGAGATACAGAGATACAATGTTCAACGGTAGTGAAGGTTTCTAGAGTCATCCAAATATTAGCCCTTTAGATGATGAGGGGTTGGTTGTTTAGCCAATGAAATATGTTTTAGCATATCAAGACAGCGAACCATTTCTCATCCATCTCTCTATCCATCCCTGGTATGGAAAATGCTGAATAACGTTTTCCTTAGGGGCCTCCAACTTCATTCATTGTTTGTCTTGCGAACGTGATTCAAATAGGAATGCGCATTTTTCCCCTTGAGGCGCTTTTGGTCCATCCAGAGATGAGATTCTGTTATTAAGGACAACAACAGATACTAAAGGGCCATCATATTTAAAGGCATATGTTGCTTCTTTAGGGTTCCGAACACATACATGAGTGACTGACTCTCAACCTTGTTCATTTTTTTAGTAAACGCTTTAGACATATGGTGCTATGCTCAATCTTGATCGAATTTTTGATCAAGGCACTATGTGTTACAAATCGCCAGTGGGAAGCAATCTCCCCAATGATCAGATGCCGTGGTTAACCAAGATCATCTCTTTTGGTTCGTTTTTCCACTTGAGTTTGGGAGGGGAATGGATGGATGGATGGATGGATGACGAGGATAGTTGGTGGCTGGGATGGAGCCAAGGAAGATTATTCATCAGAATTAATGAACGGTGCCAAATTGGAAGGTCATCAAAGCTTGACCATGTTTAGACGACTTGACTCATCGGAGTCTAAACATGCCGCCATTTTTGAAGCCCTCCCAAGTTCATTAAATGGGGATCCTGGAGACTCGCTCATCCCGACACTTGCCCTCAAAAATGAGCGTACGAACATGAGCGATTTGAAGGAAAGTGGTTGTAACATTTCTTTTCTCGGACCCTGTGACGAAGAATGGGCAAAACCGATCTTAAAAGAGTCTAGAAGAAAGACATATTTTGTCGGAATGGACAGTCTTTTATTTTAGTCTTTCTGCCCTTTTTTCCCCCGTTGTTGGCGTTACCAAGTTTCCAAGAATGCTCTCCCAAGATGCAAAGGACCAATTGAGAGTCATTAGATGAGCCATACTCTCTTGCCTATGCTCATCCCGAATGGTTGCCAAATGCTCGACCAGTTACAGAGTGCCTGTTGCCAAATGGATTGTATATATGAGCCCTGAAGCGATTCTGCTCGTAGCATACCATGTCAGCATTTGTTACGGGTCCCTAGATCATATCAGGAGATCCCTCTGTAACTACACACAAAACCTGGTAATCTTTACAAAGGGGGCATAAACTTGCAACAATTTAATTCACAACGCTCTTCGCAAGCAGGGCCGAAAAACGATTTGAGTAAAAACCCGATTCTGCCCTCATCAACCAACTCAAAACCATCGGCCGCGTCTCGACTACGTACCCATGAACTCCTCGGGACTGACTCTGTTTATAGCCATAAAACATTACCAGATAGGGACTTAATGGTTTTGAGGACCTTGTTTAAAATTCGGCCTCGCTCAAAGATGATCTACTTCAACGTGATTCGGATGAACTCAGTTCAGTAGAGGTCTCTAACACTTCACCCACCAAGGATCGACCCTCTCTGTATGTAGCACTCAAGAGCTCGTTTGTCTGAATTGTCGGGCGATTATTATAGGTACTCTTCCAGGTCCTGGTTATGAAGCGAAATGACGAAGACGCGCTTCCAAATGGGACATATGTCAAACGAGAAGTTCATGGAGCATGAGCGATGTCTCCCCTCTTATCTCGAGCAAATATCCATTTAAGGTCACTTTTCTGCATTACTCTGCACACAACGATTCCAGTCAGATAAAGAAGGCACTGTTTCGCATTGCTAATGAGGCCTGTGCCTGTCTCTGTTTCCACGATTGCTCGTGTGTTTGTGGATGAGAGAGTTGGTTTGAATTCTAAATTTGACAAATGGTTCCCAACGAGAACAAAGACAAGCACGGCCATTTAACAAGGCACGCGGAGGACCCGCCCATCTGGGGCAATCAAAGTAATTGTTGATCAAATTCTTAAACTGAATCAAGACTAATGATCCACGAGAAGAGGGGGATTTAAAAAATGCAAATCCGACGTTCAATGCGTGATGCAAGGATATGTTTTTTTTTTCGTTGTGGATTGGCACAACTGTGCATTGAATAGGTTGTTAAGCATCGCACAATGAAGAACGATTTGATTTGCCTACGTCTTGAACACCACATGGTTTGTTTCTGTTAATTACACAGGTTCACTACTTGGCGTTCTGGGCGTTTGTATTTATGATTGGATTGTTATGTTTGGCCAATGGCTCCGAATCCAAAATGACAAAGTGAGCTCGTTAACCAATTGTTTCATCGTGCTCTGTCATGTTTAGATCCACTTCAGTGGCTTTGAAGCAAACCAAGGGGGAACAAATCCGGATTGTGTAATGCCATTTGATTTCTTGGCCAAGAGGACTTTTAGGTTAATTGAACCTCAGATCCGAGGATTGCATTGGTCGTCAATATTTCTGCAAATCCGAGCTCCAGTTTGGATTTCCATGGTGAATTAGCTCCAGCGAGGCAACGAACATTTGTTTCTGGTGGCGAAGCAGTTTTCTCTAAGTGGAATCATGACAAATGGGCACTTTTGAGACATATGAAACCACTAATCCCAATCCAAATGCCTCTCGTGAATTCTTAGTACGACGTCAGACCATGAAAGAGACTTTTTTGCTAAATCATCCGATCTTGATACCTGCATGCGGCCGCGGCTTTTGGGACTTTTATGGCTCATTTCAAGAGGCCTAGAAGCACTTTTTTCCAACACACTCTTTAGTTCGTCAAAGCACCGGGACTTTTTTGTATAATGAAATCCGAAACATTCCGGGTTAGTTTGACCGCCGGGGTTTCAAGTGAGAAAGAAACTTGCCATTTTGAATGAAGCTCAATTTCCAACAGTTTCCTCCCAATAATGGTCCATCATCTTGATAAGAACCGGCTTGTTCATGAGATTTCTCGGGATGTGGTCCGACTGAGAATTTCACTCAAAAATCCAATCAATATGAGATGGTCCATCACTTGAGGCTCCGTCATCTACTTCATTACAATCTTTCCATCGAGGATCAGAGTCAGTCCGAGATCTAGTGGAAGTCCTACTACTCCTAAGTATTCATGGTTTAATTGAAGCCATAAAGTAGCTGCCGTTTTTTTCGGCCTCGAACCAGATCACCGGCCCACGAACAAGGCCGTCCATGTCAGTTTCAATCAAAGATTTACTTGAGATAGGATCACTCCCGATCATTGTCTGCTCAAAACCAGTTTGGCAACAGACCTCTGACATGGAATATTTGTAATGCGGATTTCTGTGGCCTGTTGACAAGTTTGTACGGTTTTTCTCCCTCTTTCTCTCTCTAGCCTGTCTCCATATGGAGAACTTGGTTTTCCATTCTCTAATGATAGAGATTCCATTTAGATTTTTCCTGTGACAACAACTTCACGAACAATTCAAAGACATGGAGAGAGAGAGGGAAAAAAATCTCATAGATTCCGCCAATCGATAGCAAAGTCAATGGGAATGAATGTGTTTTTGTGTGTATCGAGTAAGCAAGAACTCAGATAAAGCGGGCCGATAAAAAACCAACTCACTCGAATCGATCCTCGAGTCGTCAATATAAGAGATACGAGTCGAAATTTCCTTGGTTCTACCCTCGAGGTAAGAAGTCCATAGTGGATGGTGGATAAAACTACAAATCTCAACCAACCAAGGAGACCGAGATCATCGTCTTGTCATCTTTGGTGCTCCCAAGTCAATTTCGGTTCTTTTAGAAGCCATGTGTGAATGAAGCGTCAGACGGGTTGATATGAAACCATGAATTTAGCATCTCGCCCAAGCGAGACCATAAACTATCGATGGTTGTGAGTGAATGTATGTTTTTTTCCGCAGGGGTGAGATCGAGTACACGCATGGACTCCTTTCAGAAGAGATCAAAAGGACTTGCCCCTTGGTTCTTCCATGAGTTGAGCAGTCCATGGTACATTAATACTTCGAGGTTGGAGACGCATGGAAGCATGCACAATCGGAGAAATTTGTTTGAACAAACGCCTAATGGTCCGATATTTGGAAGGAATTTTAAAAGCTTGGCCATCGGGCAAACCGTTCCGAACCGATGTCTCACCCATGTTTGGTCACAATCACAACTATCCAAAAAGATGCATCCTTCAGTGTTTTTCGGTAAACTAACCGTTGGGTCCGCGTTACCAAACGAAGTGTGGAATATGTGATGTGGATTTTCGAGGCCATGGTCACTTCGTGATCGTTGTTTTCCTTCTCAATTAAATTGGGAAATGACTCAGTTCCAGTTGTTTCGACAGTCAGGATGATGAGCCTTGGAATGTTTGTGTTTGTACAGTTTGTGGTCGCGACATGTCTCTAACATCCGTGAATAATTGGTTTGAACAGACCAAATCACAAACTTTCACAATCGTACACAGACTTTCGTGCCAGAGGCTCGCATTTCGCAAACTTGACGTTTTTCTTTGTCCAAATCGAATCGAGTGGTAATTGTGGGGTTTTAGAGTTGTTTCGGACCGCTTTATTGGCGTGTAAAGCAATTTTATGTCATCTCCATTATAGATCTCCAAACAAGGGCAAACCCTAATAAAAAAGGTTAATCGACTTGATTCGGCATCATTATTTCAATTATGGAATTAGTTTTCACTCCAATTCCACAAAGAAACGTGCTCTCTTCCTAGCTCTTTGACTGGCAAGTGGAAATGCAGCTTCATTCTCGAAGAATGGAAATGAACTCACACTCACTCTTCATCCATGGCATCCATGGACACGGAGCGCTTCCAGGAGAAGAACGAGGCAAGCAAGATAGTGATCACACGGATAAATTGAACTTTAATTACATTAGAATTTCAGCCTTTTGAGTGAAAGTTGGCTTGTGTGTGAGTGTTTGAATCACAATATCCCCTCTACTCATCATTATCTGCATCACCATCATGGCCGAGTGCATATCCACCGTATTATACAGACGACGAAGTGGAAGAGTGTTGGGAAAGGGCCCGAAAAGCCTCAAAAGCTTCTGGGCTTGAGGAAAACAATTATTCAAATGTTCTGCAAGCGAGGAAAAGGTGTGAGATTGCGTCAGAAGACCAATCGTGTGTGTTTCTTGATTGAATCCTGAAATGAATCCTCAAGGATCCGTGGATATCGCCAATCAGTACGTTTTCTTTTACCTCTTACACTTGGAAACCTCAACGACTTTCAATGATAGATTCAATGTCAATGTCAGTCGGCAGGCTTTACCACCCCTCAGATCTACAAGATTGTTTTGCCTTAGTTTGAGCGTTTGTGGGCAGGATATCCAATTCTGAATACAATTTCCTGGTCTAGTTTGTAAGACACGTTGAGAAAATCTTGAGAGGATAAGAGGTTGGGAGGAGGAACTAAAGAGCTGAAATAGGGTGGCCATAAAAGGATGTAATGACGCCATGCGACAGTCAAATGAGGCCTCTTGGCAAACGAGATATTGAATCCAGTCCCCGATTTGTCCGTACATGGAGGTTCCTGCCTGGCCAAAACTCAACACAGAATTTCTGCTCATAATATGCGATCATTCTCTTTCTTTTCGACTTTCATGCGTGTTTTATGGAGTGACTCAAACTGGGTGATCTGAGAGACAACGTGATCTTAAAGTATGATGTGTCCTAGTTCTTCAGTCTGTTCCTGGCGAGTGAGCCTCAAACGCAGAAACAAAAGATCATTAAATGCACGAATTATATGAACCGAGACTCACCTCGCAATGACTACATTTCCTCCATTTTTCACCTCTGCTAAATTAAAATGAATATCAACGAATCCTGACATGAACTCTTTTAATTGTTCTTCTTCGTGTGCCTTCCAAATCCTTGAATTGTCAAAGGATTTGAAGGGCCCCCCCTATTAGGATGTAGCGTGGTCCATTTTGAAAAACGTGATAAATGTAGCATTCGAAGTCAAATGACTTTTGTACCTTAGATGGAGCCCGCAGGCGATTTTGGTATTTGGTCAAGCCAAATCTGTCTCCCGAAAAAGCAACACTGCCTGGGAAATGAAAAGGGAAAAAAGATCCAGCTGTCGATCACGTGACAATTGAATTCAAGAGAAAAGTTTCTTTGATTTGTCCATGCATGAAGGTGAAATTTTTCAGCTTTTTTGTGTCAATTGAGATTGAGATTGAGATTTCTGTGGCGTGTGCGTTTGTGCACTATGGTGTGGTGAGTCTCCTTCCTGGTTGTCATTCGTGCCCACCGATTGTGATCATTGAATACGGGGGGACCAAAAACCAATCGTGAAAATGAGCGTGGTTTTTGTGGATGGAAAGAATGCTTTAATGGATTTGCTTCGAGATCCTTTTCAGACGTTTTTACCCGCACAGATTTCATGAACCACACACAAATGCCTGGGATGGACTTCCCAATTTCACTTCATAATCAAGTTAGACGCATTGAAGGGGAAAACTCTCATTTGAAACCATCCCTGAAATGACAAAATCATTGCTTCCCACAGATCAAAAGAAGATCAAAGCGTCTACTTTGATCCTGTTCAAGCTCAAAGGATATTGGCCACGTTTCCTAGTTCCTTGTCAATCATATCATTAATTTCGAATCCGATTCGAGACAAATGTTCGGGGCGGAGAAGGGTCGTTCAAGGATCTAACGTGGTTAGTTTAATTTGTATCCTCTCCTCGATTCCGTAACCACTTCACCAAGTTTTTGCACGCTTGTTTTGACCATCATGGCCGAAGCAATAACGATGGATGGTTGGATAGATTGGCAAACGACTGCATAGGAAGTTCGGCTTCTGTATAATATTGTTATTGGATCGAATCAGTTTGAACGGTACCTAGCCATGGTACCTCCTCAGCATCCAATAAGAAGCCAACATGGCTAGTAGTAGCTGTCGGTAGAACTTTTCCAAATGGTCTTGAGCAAGATCGTGCATGCCAACTTCTCATGAATCTTTCTTTCAATTTTGTTTTGCTCGTTGGCCTCGCTGCTGACGAGGATGAGATGCTTCTCTAAATACTACTACTAATACATCCTATATATACACGTACAGTAGGTACCTTTCGTCCTCGACGTCTCAACAAGTCCAAGTCCGAACTAGAAGATGGTCCTCTCAGTACAATATCCATCACGGTTTCGCAAGTCATGGATAGATTTTGCTCTTGAGACGTAAATGGCGAATCTGCGTGCTAGTCAAGTTTGATGGTGCCTCAAGTGGTGTTTTGAAGTGGCAAGCAACTCTCCAATTATTTCAAACTGCCTTAGATTCGTTTCTTTTCGCAAAAAGCCGTTTTTCTCTCCATCTGTTCACGAGTTTCTTTCTTCGAAACTTCGAGGTGTCGAGCGAGCCCAGAATTGGACCAATATTATCATAGCAATTACAACAGCAAGAGGTGTCTTACCTTTCGAGAAATCAAGTTTGTTTTCACTGTTGGGGCGTGTTCGAAGAGAAGATGAGAAATTCACTTAGTCCTTCCAAAAAAACTCGAATTTTTTTCTCTTTCAACACCGGTTGATGCTTATCTTCCTTTGGAGCTTGGAGTCTGTATTTTACACCTTTGGTGGATTTTTTGTCGTGAATTGTGCAAAACAATGCTCTCCACTCGAAAGATAGCAATCACAGTTGTTGGCTAATAATAGTCTGCCAAAGTGGGGTTTGTCACTTCAAATATGAACCAAACAAAGTTTACAAATGATCCTTATTTTTATAAGCCTCGCAAAAACTGTCAAAAATTGAGGACTTCGAATGAGGATTGTTTATTTTGCCCTTAAATACTTGGATGCGTTGAACTGTCACTCACACGAACTTCGTCAATAAACTTGAACCAACAACAGGCAACATCACAAGCCAAGTCTTGGTGGTCTTTGCCACTAAAAAGGTGTCTTCAATCAGGTTTAAAAACTGCAATAATTGCTCTCAGGTAAGAGAAAAAACAGCGCACCGCTCGCTAAACATTTGCACTTCCATTCATGGCAGTTCACTTTACATCTCACTCCAGGCTACCAAACCTTCACTAAAAAGCCAACAAATCCAATGAAAGGCTGTACTTCGGTCTTCCAATTGTCACATTTGGGGTCACACACACAGTAAAACACTCTTGGGAGGAAATGTCTCCACATCGATGTTTCATGAGCAACTGCTGCCTAAAGGCGCAAAGGCGTGAAAGAGCGAGCGAACGACTGAGTAAATGAACCAAGTACGGAATGGGACCGCGAGCGAGGAAACCACCGCCAAAAGCTAACAGCAAAGAGAAAGAGACGGACCTCCTGGCACGACTCCATTCCCTGGTTTCAGGCCTCTCTTGCCGAACCATGCATGGTTTGGTCTGGCTTGATCTTCGGATGCACGATGTGAATGTACATGTACACACACTAGGATCCCGTCAAACCATGTGATTCGCCTAGGGTAGAAGAGAGGGAATGGTTTTGGTTCGGCGTGCGGGGGATTTCGGTATCAATATTGGAAAATCCAAGTAAAATGGAAAAGTGCTGTGAGTCGGGATGATCATGCCTTGAAGAGAATGATGTGTAGGATTCATAAGGCAAACCAGAAGGCAACGGGTACCGTCGGCCTCCGCGAAGACGCAAGGAAAATAGAAAATTGCCAGGAACTCCATCACCTAGATTAGTTCATACCACGAATGTGTGTGGCGGCAACAATGCAAGCGGCAAACTTGATCTGGAAAAAGAATTCCAAGGTTAATCTGACATGAGAATGCCATAAAGCATGTTTTCAATTGACCCGCTGACTCATCAGTATTGATCGGAGGATCAGCAACAAGTCTGAATGATAGCCTAGAAGGGCCACTTCCGACGAAAGTGATTGGACAACGGAAAGAATAATGCTTGGCCACCCAGGATTGGTCGACATGGTTCTCTCCAATCAAGTGGGTGTTTGTACATTCTACAGTACGTACATACACATGCAGTAGAGGGGACGAAAGAATTTGAAAGGAAGTGTCAGAAGACACGGGAAAAAGTGAAAATTTCAGTTGATTCCGTCTAGTGAAGCGGCGGACGAGGGTGCTTGACTCTTCTTCCACCCTTTTTCGATCGGAAAATAATTGCAAGTTCGAGGTACACTCGATGAGCTTGATTGGCCATAGACGATACGAAGCTACGAACCAGTGAAATTGCCTGATACTCCCGCATCAGACTTAATCGAGCGAAAGAGAACACGCAAAATAGAAAATAATGGCAACAATTTCATTGCCTCCGTTTTGCAGCTCATCAAAGTTTTGATGCACTCCTTTTCATATCACTTAAAAAGAATCAGTTAAAAGGTCGGAAGGATTTCTCGGGCGTCGTTTATTAAAGTAACTCATTTGGACCACTAAATCTGAAAAAGCAAATAGCTCTGACTTTGGGATTCTTAACAATCTTTTAATGCAATCTTTCACCCTCTGAACTAAGAAGAGTTTTCATACTAATGAACCCGGCTTTGTTTTTTACAAGAGTTAAACCATCGCCTTTAAACGTATTTGGATGCATGTTTGTCCAAAGTACCTTACCGACTCTATATTTAAGGGCTTGCAAAATCTGCTCTTAGCAATCCCTTGGTAGTTAAGGTATGTAATTGTTCTTGACCGTAAGTTCTCGATTAGAAATGACTTGCATTTTATCCATCGACATACCCTCTATTCTACATTAAATGAAAGTCTTTGTTTCGGTAGCAAAATCCGCAACTTGTAAAAACAAAAAATAATACAAAATCGGCATTTACAGAAACCATCGGGTTTATTATATGCTAAAAGACGCTTACCAGATAAATTTTACTGGCCTCCACTCAAAAAGCATTTAAAATTTTCGGGAATTTTTGTAATGAATGATTATGGAAACGTCAACCATTCTATGAACATGAAGTACACTCATAAAATTATAGGTTGTCCCGAATTAGTTATGTGTTAAGAAGCAAAACCGTCAATGCTTAACTTTAACTGTAGTACTAGTAAATACATATCTATATTCGTATCAATCTATGACTGATTGCTTGGATCTACTCAAGAGAGATCGATGCAAGAAGACTAAAAAATACCCGATGCAACATGGCGCAGACGGCAGGATTGCACCTTCAAATTCATTTTTCAACCCCGAGTTAATATTTGTGTCCTCAAGCAAATCATTCTATTTTGAGGATGTCGATGTCCAACGATTCCCAAGCCATCAGCAAGTTCAGCGCTTTCAAAGGCCACCTAACACGAGCGATAAATCCAATTAGCATATCATCAACTTGTTGGCAATGTCAATCATGCCATAAAAGATATTGCTTTTACATTTCTCTACTCTACATTAGTCTACATTAACAACAAAACTGTAAAGGCAAAGTCTTAGAAGAAATCATCAGACTGTCCTGAGCTACGTGTAAATATTAGAACCGTCATTCGCTCAAATGTTAACAACTCGTTGACGAATTTGTACAAACTGAGGCACGTTTTCTGTTTGTCCATGGACACTTTTTGGAATAAAGGGAAGTTGTTTTTGATGGCCATGGCCTAATTGTGGAATCAAACTTTGGGAACCATTTCTAAATTGATTGATAGGTACAAAAAAGGAAAGTATTCAATTTTAAGCTATTGCATTATTGAAAATTAGGTTTTTGGGTTAGGTGAGCATATTTTAGTGCCTGAAACGAGCTCTTTCATATTTTTTCCCGTCTCTATTTATCACCTGTTAGCCATAGGTTTAAGCCAATCTACTTGAAGAGGATTAAACGACATCGAATCTGCCGAATTTTTTTAACCATGATGTGGATTACTTTATTATAGATCCCATCAATTCATGAGATTTTTTTTGGCTTGCCTTGATCAAAATTGCATTCTTTATTGGACAACCAACTTCTGCCAAGAATTCTGATCAAGCTATTTGAAATAGTTGGCTTGACCATGCAGGATAAAAATGTGCATGCAACCCTCCAATGGTATATATCTTCAAAAAGTATTGGCTCAAAGTGCAATGCCGCCAATGCAAACTTGTCAGTAAGGGGAAGCTTTGATAAAACGTAAATCTTTCCTGAATTGTTCATGACTCGTACCTACTATGTACGTAGTGGAGAAGACTTTGGGAACTTGACTAATAAGGAATAACAAATTCTTTGTCCTTCAACAGCCAAATTTGATAATGCCAATAAAACAAAGAATGGACCTCAAAGCAATTTAATCATGATTGGAGCAGCAAAAACTAAAAGATACATAAAGGAGTTTATGGTCTACTCCTAATTTAACTGAGAGTCTTAAAATAATTCAAGTCAATGACTTTGTCCAAATTAGAACTGAAACAAGACGGAGTTCTTTCGATCAGCGTGCTAATTTCAGGGGAAATTGTTTCATGACGATGCTTTTTGGATCTAAAATTATGATTGGTTACTTTCAAAACATCTCATTTTTTCATTTCCAATATTTTCTCTGCCCCAGATTTGAGTTTTATAGCATTTCTTAAACAAAATTTTGAAGTAAAAGATCATTTGGCCTGAATCCAACAACGACGGATACATATTTTGAGCTCACTAATATTTGCAAGGTGAAGATTGTTCTTTTATTTTCTAATAAGGCCATGTCGGGCATTTCTAAAAGCTTAAGGTAGGAAAAACGCCTTTAACTTACAGTAACTGTTTGGAAGGTCACAATACTAATGACTAGGGACGGGGAAAAAATGTAAAAATATTTTTGGAAACATGCTATTTTTCCTCTTTTCTGCACTTTCCGCCTTAATTTGCGCTTCTTATTCCCGACTTTGGCCTAAAATATTAAAATTATTGAAAATATGCCATTTAATAAAAATACTAACTGTTGGAAGATTTTTTCAGATTTCAAAAATAAATTTTATTTAAAACACATCACAAAAGGTCGGCAATTTATATAAATACAACAAAAATGGGGGAAATCTCAAGGCCTTCTCATATTCGAGAGCACACTTGTACCTGAACGTAAAAATATATTCTGCCTGAATGTTAGAATAAGTTCTTTCAACATCACTATTTTTGTATTTCTATTCAGCCTCCTTCATTGTTCAACCTTTTGCCCATTTGTCTTCGTCGGGAATATGTAGGAGCTGAGCCTCTAACAACATTTATGGCAGGATTGGACAAATTTTGTAATACTGAATTTAAAAAAAATTAAATTAAGACCTCCTATATCGTGCCGGCCTTCCCTCTGTGAATGAAATAGTGATTCGGGTTGTGGCAATGGAGAGTTGGAAGGCCTTTGCCAACACTGATGGTGGTAATGGTGAGAGGAATCCTGTTGGCAAACTACTTTTCCCTCCGAAGTCTATGAACCCTCAAGATCTGGAGAGGCAAACCCGTTCCAAAACGTCTGGTGAGATCCCAGTTCCCCTTCGTGGAACAAACACCTTCATCACCAACGCGGCAAACCTGTGGAACAAGGCCGCAGCCCTCAGGAATACTCTCACCATAGGAGCTGCCGCATCCATCTCCCGATCATTGACCAAATCGGCTACAATTTAATCAAATGTAATTACATGTTTAGTCACTTTATTTATCTCCATTTTTAAGCCATGTCCCTACACTATTTACTAGCCTCGTATGCTAAATGTGTGTCCCCGGGTCAGTACTATATTCAATTGCTCTCCAAACAGTAAATACATTGATTACACACAATTCCTGACCAACCCACTATTCAAGGGTCGTACAGATCTGCCAACAGGAACTCGTTGGTAGACCAAATTTCATATAAATGTTAATTTCATGCAGTTACCTTAATGATTAACTAGGAAATTCTATTCCTTTGTAGCGGTAATAAAAAATCCGCAACCAGCCCAAAAAAAGTACTTCTAGCATATTTTTTTGATTTAAAAATATTCAGGCTATCTCTATATCTAGTATCTTTACATCCAGCTTTTATTGTATGCACAAATTGGGTGGACTAGTTTGCGTTCCAATTAACGTTTATTTTGGATTGTGATTTTGGAAATCTTCAAAATTCCCATTGTAGGCTAACGTGATTTTAGTTGACAGCCTAAAGAACTAGAACTTTGCTCAAGATTGAAAAGTGACAAGGAAAGTATTTCTTGCATATTTTTTGATGAAAAAAATATTCAAGCTATCTCTATATCTAGTATTTTTACATCCAGCTTTTAGTGTGTGCACAAAGTGAGTGGACCAGTTTGCGTTCCAATTGACGTTTATTTTGGACCTCAAGAGTGATTTTGGAAATCCTCAAAATTCCCATTGTAGGCTAACGTGATTTTAGTTGACAGCTTAAAGAACTAAAACTTTGCTCAAGATTGAAAAGTGACAAGGAAAGTATTTCTAGCATATTTTTTGATGAAAAAAATATTCAAGCTATCTCTCTATCTAGTATCTTTACAGGGTGACCCATATGTATTAGGCCACTAACTTTTTTGATTAATTTTGCGAATATTATGCAAATGGCGACCCTGAAATTTTTTGTCTACCTTTTTTTGACTCGTTATTAAGAATTGAATACAAAAACAATTCACTTGGATGGGAATCTTGTCTTCAAAATGGAAAAACGTGGAGCCATTCTCAAGCTCCACCATGCTGGCCACAGCATTCACACCATTGCCCAAAAACTTTCCGACATGAAAGTGAGCAAGAGTATGGTTGCCTATACTATTAAACGATTCAAAGACAACAAAACTTTGGAAAATCGTCCAAAACCAGGCCGCCCAAGATCTGTCCGGACCAAAAAGCTGGTTGAGAGCACAAGGGTGAAGATCTTTAGGAACAAGAGGAGGTCCATCAGGACTATGGCCGTGGAGGCTGGAGTTAGTCGCGAATCCATGAGAAGAATTGTCAAAGATGATCTGAAAATGAAGCCCTATCATCTCCAAAAGCGCCAATTGCTCAGCTCAGCCACTAAGATCAAGAGACTGGCCAGAGCCAAGAAGCTTCGAAATTGGCTCAAGTCCCGAACGCAAATTTCAATGATCTGGACAGATGAAAATATTTTTACAATTGAGGGATGTCACAATCAACGCAATGACAGGATTTTGACCAAAGATTTTTCCAAGGTTCCAATGAGCCAGAAAACGATCTTTAGAAGGCAGCATCCTGCCTCAGTGATGGTTTGGGCCGGAGTTACCTCTTGTGGAAGGAAAACTCCATTGATTTTCATTCCGGAAGGTGTGAAGGTCAATAAAACGGCTTATTTGGATATGCTAAAGAATGAGGTACTTCCATGAATCCTTTCCCAGGGGTGGGAACACTCCTATTGCTTTCAGCAGGACGGAGCACCATCCCATTCCACCAGGGACGTTCAAGCCTGGTGCAAAGCCAATTTTGACAATTTTTGGCCCAAGGATTTCTGGCCACCTTCTTCCCCAGATTTGAATGTTATGGACTTTGCTATTTGGTCAATCCTAGAGAGGAAGGTGGGAATCAAGTCCTACAAAAACTTGGATCAGCTCAAGGCTGCATTGGTGAAGGCTTGGGATGAACTTGATGAAGATCTCATATGTAAATCTTGTTCTGCAGTAAGGAGAAGATTGGATTCCGTAATTCAAGCGGATGGTGGCCATTTCGAATGAAATTTTGATATGTTCTATGAATATTGATTCTAAATTATTCTCTATAAATAAATTTTTCATTTTTAATTACCATTGATTAGTTAATTACTTCTGAAAGTGTCCTAAAACATATGGGTCACCCTGTACATCCAGCTTTTAGTGTGTGCACAAAGTGAGTGGACCAGTTTGCGTTCCAATTAACGTTTATTTTGGACCTCAAGAGTGATTTTGGAAATCTTCAAAATTCCCATTGTAGGCTAACGTGATTTTAGTTGACAGCTTAAAGAACTAAAACTTTGCTCAAGATTGAAAAGTGACAAGAAAATGAAATGAAATTGAAAAAAAACTTGCTAAAATCATACCTCAATGAACTTCAAGTATTGTTTTAGCTGTTCTGGGCACAGATTATATAAACATAAGTTAGACATTTGTTTAATCTTATCAAACATTCCATGTAAAGGCATGTTACAAAAAAGAAATAAAATGGCCAGAAACGTCCTGAATGTTAAATGCAGCATCAAGTATAAAAAAAGCTTCATAAATCTATGTTTTTGCTTTCAAAATAATGATCTGATTAATTATTATTGTGGCAAACAAATTTCAACAATGGTTCTAAAGCTAATCCTTTTTGCGGATCCTAGTCATTTTTGTTGGATGTTTAACTTCGAGGTTGCGCGAGTTATTGAGGAGTACTTTGAGTCCAGTTTTCGTTCAAATTCGGATTCGTCGCTTTTGTATATCAATGGCCTCCTTGGCATAAGAGAGTAACATAAGTCCATTTCCAAGCCGCACACCCGCCTCCGGCCCATATCGAAATTTCATGTACTTTTGTAGCAGACCAATGAATTTCATTTGAGTTTGTTCCACAATATCAGGACGTTGAAGATTCACAAACTCACTTGAGAACAGAATGATTAGCTTGAGAAGGTTCATTTGAACGTCGTCCACGCGATCTTGGGCATCTTTTCTGGGCCAAGATTGCATCTTATTCACCAGAAACAAATGCCTCTCTTCATCAGCTGCACTGGCAGCCCAAGGGGACGAAAATACTTGACTGTACATTAATCTGGGCTTGTGCTCAGACATGCCAAAAGCATCAAGCTCTTGGGCAAAGTCATTGAGATAGGGAAATTTGCCAGATTTTAAGGCTCTTTCTAAGAAATACACAAAGCACCAATCGGTTTCATGCAAAGACACCGCATATTTAAGAGCCACCATGTACTGTCCGTTCACCCTGACAAGTTCCTGTTGATCTTGAACCGGTAAACTGCGAAATTCTAGCACCGAGCTCATAACTTGGAAAACAAAATTATCGCAAAGTGAATAGAACTCCTCATAGAATTCGAAATCGCTTTGTCCACCAAAATAGCTCATCACCGCCATTTTCCGGATGAAATCCTGTTTTTGTGCACAAACCACATCCATATTACGCACAAAATGGGCGTCCATCATCTTCATATGAGCAGTGATATGAGTGTTATCGTTTGTTGTGAGCACCAACAAAGAGATCCGGTTAGATACGGGCGATTTTTGGGTGGCAATTGAGACCGCATGGGACCCATTGGCGGTTTTCCGATACCGCCTTTCACGTTCGTGATCCGAGAGAACCCATCCAGGTCTCATCCCTATTGCCAAACAACGATGAAACCGACAGAATTGGCACCTTCGACGAGTCGATTTATTGACAACGCACTCATTGGAATTGTCCACACATATTAAATTGGCTTGAAGATCACGTTGAACAATTCTCCGGAAAAAAGCACGACACCCAGAACAACTCTGACCGCCATAATAGTTATGTTGGCCTGCTTCATCGCCACAAACCTGGCAAATTCTTCGTAAATCGGGATCTGAAGATGTTGAAGAGGATCCCTCCGAGTCTAAATGGGTTCTTGTGCTCTGGAACTCGTAGTTATCGATAAAATCGGCGATTTCCTGGATGAGATCAAAAGTACTTTCTTGAGCCATATTAGCCACGCACTAATTACGTCGATTGAGGGCTTTTTGGAGATGATCTGTGATTGTCATAATTTGTTCAATGATAAGAGCGACCTCTCTTCTCTGTTGAAACTGCGGGTTTGCCCACAATGTCGTACTATCTTCAGCTTGCACGTACACAATCAACTTGACGTTGCGAATTGTAAACAGCTGCAAATGTCATTTGGAACATTCTTAGTCCTTTTTTGTAAACATGGACAAAGGACATTTTCAGTTTGAACTGATTACCGTTGGCTCATTTCTGAATAATGATAATAAAATAATCAACGTAGACAGGGTGTCCTCTGAATATTTGTCAACTAACAAACCCGGCAAAATAGTTCCTGTTGTAACATTATTACTTGCAAACACCAAAACATATTTTGTTATGATTTGTGCATCAACTTTTTAACAACCAATTTGCTTTTTAAACTTTAAATCAGTTCATGAGAACTTGCAAAAGTACCACGCTTTTGGGACTTATCTTGTTACATTTTGGCTATTCAAAATATTTGGTTTGATTTATTTAATGTTGTTTCATTATTGCATTACTGTTATAAGGATCATTACCCGACCTCTCCGATCTGTTTTGCCATTAAAGCCAAATCATCAAAATTTGGCCAAAGTTCGGTTTCTTACTTTCACAATAGCCTAACGTTTCCAGTTTCTTGCAAATATAATGCATGATATTTCGCCTTGGTGATACATCTTGAAAAACCCCTGAGTTTTTAACTACATGACTATACTTTTTGAGGTCTTTTTGAGGTCGTCGATAAAACCGTTAATGATAGTGAGGTTATGGCTAATATGCTTGGAGATCAGTTCTCAAGTGTATTTTCAAGTAGGAAAAGGGTAGACAGAGTAGGCCATGAGTGTAGCAATGTTGTTGATGAGCCTGACATTGATAGTCAGGATAATCGCCTGGAGGATCTGGTAGTCACAGATCAAGATGCTTTTGAGGCCATCAAGAGCTTAAAGCTCTTGAGTTCTCCTGGACCTGATGGTGTGACATCTCAGTTTCTGATGAAATGGTCATAGATTCTTGCCCCAGTTTTCTCCTTTTTGATGCGTCGCATCTGAGATCAGGGCAAGTTTCCCTCCTCTCTAAAAGTAGCTCATGTTGTTCCCATTTTTAAAGGCGGAGATAAATCGCTCCCTAGTAATTATAGGCCCATTTCTCTGACCTCCAGCGTTGCAAAGTTTTTTGAGAAGATTATGAAGTCCAAGCTTGTAGATTATTTGGAAGTCCATGGTTTAATTCCTTCTGGACAGCATGGGTTTCGAGCTCATTTTAGTACAGTAACCCATATGGTTGATCATATTGAGCAAATCATTGAAGGGCTCGAAAGTCACGAGTCAGTTGATGTAGTCTATCTTGACTTGGCAAGGTCTTTGATAAGGTCGATCATGGTCTTTTGCTCGATCAACTCAAAGAGTTTGGGATCCAGGGTAAGGTCCTGAATTGGATTGGTAGTTTCATGAGTGATAGGAAGCAAATAGTCAAGGTCGAAGGATCATTTAGTGGCATGTACATATGATGTCAAGTCAGGTGTTCCACAAGGTTCAGTTTTAGGTCCGCTCCTGCTTATTCTCTTTATTGCTCCTCTCCAGAAGTTTAGAACAAAAGCCAGTATTTCTTCATATGCTGATGCAAGGATGACTCTACGAAGGATTCACTTCAAGGTCGAAGGACCTTCAGCTTAGGGCCGACACCGGCAATTTAGGACATGCGATGACTGCATTTGGTTCAATAAACTTTGATTATTTTGCTAATAACATTTGTTTTTGAGTGAATGGCGGAACATAACAACATTTTAACAATGGCAAATAACCAGAGAAATGACGTGTGTTCAAGTGAATGGTTGTATTTTATAACATTTCAAGGAGAGTAAAAGTCATGTTACACTCCAGTATAAGTCTAACGTACACTTATAATTTTCTTGTCCCTCATGGTGAAAGTGCGTCTCAGGAGTCCCATCATTCCCCTCGCCCGCATGACGGTATCAGCATAGTGTTCACGGAATTTTATTCTACCATTGAATATGATACCAAGGTCTGTTTCCATGTCTACACTCTCAAGTTCCTGGCCTTTCAGGATATACTTGGGAGTGGTTTTTGGCCTCATTCCAAACCTCATCATCTTACACATGAAGGTCATTCCATTATTCGAGGCCCATTCTTCAGCTGAGTTCAAGGCACTTTGGGCTCATTTCTCGTCTTGAGGTTGCAAGATAATCCCGATGATCTTCAAATCATCCGCAAATTTTAGCATCTTTGTGGATGTAGTCCAATCAAGGCATGAAGGTGCTCTCTTGCGGTTGGTTAACCATTGATGTCTTGTGTTGACTGGTCTTCTCATAATTGATCTTTCTCAAAGTTGCAGGACTTCAGCCAAAAGTAGTCCGTCTCTGTATCTGAGGGTTGCCACTTCAATTCCACGTGCTTGTCCTTGTCTAATTGGTGATGATTCCATTGCTTTTTCCCATTCATTTTCATGTTGAATCACCACATCAAAGTTTGCAGTAGTGACAAGAGAATACCAATATTCCCTGAATCCTACGATCCATTTCTTGTCCATCTATCTATCCATTGAATGATCTGACAGAGATGAAAGGCTCAAAAGCATGCTGAACAAACACATAAGTGACACAATTGACTTTGAGCAGTTCTTATCAATGGAGAACACGATGTTCTTTGATTGGAAGAAAGAAAGAAGGATGAAGTCAAGCTCTCTTTTTCTTTGAAGGGCCACACACGACCCATCCAAATTTTCTTTCTCAATCAGCACGACTGGATTTCTTTGTGCATTAAAACACTAGAATATGACACTAGGAGATGGCAAGATAACCAGAATGAGAGGTAAATCCACAAAGCTTTTGAGTGGCATCTTCTTTGAAGCTCAATTCACAATGGTCCCACGTTTCTCAAGGTGACCAAATTGATTAGGGTTGGTTCAGAACCTAAATTGACCACTTCTATCCAACATTGAACAACCTTCTCCAAAAATAGTTCAAAGACCACTGTCAAATACTGGCTTAAAATATTGAGTTAAAAGAAGACAAAAAGCACACAATTTCTGTTTTAAAGAAGATAAGAAATGTTGCCCCTCTCATTGAACCTCACGTTCTAGTGGTCACCCTGTCAAACGAACAACACTGACACCATGTGGAGAATTCTCAAAGTAAACTAGGGTTGCCATAGGCAAAAGAAACGATATTTTAATAGATTATTGATTCATCTAAACCTTTCAATAACTTCAAAGTTTCAAATCGTTTTTCAAAATCCAATGTAAAGAGCTTTGCTTATGAAAAGAAATGAATAGATTGTTATAACATGTTTGAGTGGCGTCCCTGACTGAATTCTCTTTTCCTCGCAAATGAATGTTGAACTTCTCTCAACCTAGAATTAATGACGGACCAGTGATGATCCAACGCAAGGTGGATTGATGACGTCATAGACACTGCTCTGAAATTCGTCCTCTAGTACAGTGGTTCTTGGCTGATGACACAAAATTAGTTTGTGGAAGGAATGGTCAGGACTCAAAATGTTGAGTTGAGGACTTGGAGAAAGTCTACTCTTGGGTTGGCGAGAGTAACATGGCATTGATATTATGGATAGCGGTATTAAAAAATCCGCCCCCCCCCAATATACTTCAAAATATATTCACAATTTTTCACAATATTCATAGATTTTTTTAATACCGCTACAAGGAATGGGATTCCCTGTAAAGAGAGTTAATGATTAATATAATTTTTAAAATTGCCGTTTATATGAAATTTGATCTACCAATGAGTTACTGTTGGCAGATCTGTACAACCCTTGAATAGCGGGTTGGTCAGGAAAAGTATTCAAAAAAATATCTAACCTTGCTTTAAAAGCTGTTAGAGTATCAGCTCCTACATATTCCCGACGAAGACTAATGGGCAAAAGATAGAACAATGAAGGAGCCCGATAAAGAAGAGAGGAGGACTTCATTGATCGAACTAGCCTCGATTCCCTTGGATTAGGAGGTGCTCTCAAAACGCAAGTAAAACCTCTACGAATGCTACAAATGATCTCAAAGCCTGGGCTAGGACAGAGCCCATGAACGCTCTTGAAAACACACAGTTCCAGATAGCTTTCATACCTTCTCTGAGTACTGTACAGCCCTACAGTTCTACAGTTACTAGTAGACCTACTACCCCACAATTTGAATTTGGCCCTTCAATGTTAAGTGCTCGAAATAGTTTTTACCTCGACCATTGGAAGAAAACTTTGAAGTCGTTGGATTTTTTTTTCAAGTTACAACTTTGAAGGTATTCAACAATACTTTATAAGTAAATGAAGTACTTAGGCTTTAAGATTTAGATTCAAAATTTTCTCCAAAAAACATCGGAAGGGCAAACGTTATTTTCACGCACCCTTTTCCACCGATTGTTTAAAAGAGCAAAAGTCTGCAGCCTAAGTCACTACAAAAGAGTGTCATATTTCATTTGCAAATATTTGTACTAGAAAATATTAAACTAGGTAAGTAACATGGCACACAAATAATGCTATTGTTTTACGCATTACCGTTACGGCAAGTCCATTCGCTAATTAATAAATTTGCTAATTAATAATTTATGTATGACTCACTCATAGTATTGGTTCACCAATCATTTTTAACACTTCCGTTAATAATTGGGATATTATTGACTATAGACTAGCCTTTACGGGACGAAAAGGCATTTCTTTCGAAATTGAATAAGAAATTGACGTCCTTGACTAAGCCTTTTAAGCACTCAAATTGGCATATAAATCAAGCGAAATTGCAAATGGATTGTCCAACAAATTTATGATTGTACTTTTAGCAGGTTTTTGTATTTTAGCTAATTTACTCCCGAAAATGATATATTTTAGTTCAAAAATTTCTGGATCATGTTGGAGTCAAAAAAAATATGCATCCAACGTCAAACCAAATTTGTCTTTTTTAAAAAGTTTGCATATAAAAACAAAAAAACTTTGAAAAGTAGATGACATTGCTCTGACGTCATTTTCACCCTGAAAACATCAATCGAAAGCCAAAAAACGTCCATTTTACTATTTGAAAAAATGTTTTTTGTAAAAACATGAAATGAAAACCCAAAAGATCCAAATAGCTAAAATCTTTTGTTGCATCCACCACTCAAAATCAAGCTTTATTTATTTCATCTTCCATGGTTTGGTAGATTGACTCACCCCCTCAGACCTAAGGGGATTTTCCTGGTTCAATCAGGTTCGACCAGGATACAATTCCTGACGGCGTTTTTTCATGCCCGCCCTCAGAGGAGGAACGTTTTTCTTGCGAAGCTACCTACCTGATGATAATGTTGCTGGGATTTCCAGATTCATCCATCTTTCCCTTCAAGTCAATCGATATGACATCTCTCTATTGTAAGAAACCTGGCTTGAAAATTGAAGAAGGCGCGACTCACTTCCGCTTTCCGTTGTTCCGTAGCAAATATTAAATTATCAATGGCCCTCCGCTCTTGAGCACCTTGTCTGATCAATAGACATTCATGAATCTGTGGGCCAATCCTACTTTTGAACACTTTTGGGGGACGGACTCGTACGTTAAAGAGACATTGACCAGAAATCGCTTTCCGTCAAGGAAGGTTGAACAAACTCTTTGGTCGGTGAGTTCTTCAAAAGAAAGAGACAGAGCAACGGGGGTTGGATGGATCTCCTCAACCAAACGGGTTCATTGTCTCAGAGGGAGACCACTTGGACAGAGATGAGTGACTAATCTGATTGTTTGGTTCCAGCGCAAGTTAGCAATCATGCTCTTTGCTGTAAAAAAACCCTTTGTTTTGCAAATACAAGGTCGGTTGTTGAGGTAGTTTTGAAGTATAGTAGAAGCAAATCTAGAAGCATAGAAGAAAGACAAAAGAAGCATATGATGTGGAGTAGAAATAGCCATGTTCGATCAAGTTTCACGACATAAGCTGCGTTTTTCAATCGCAGCTTATGTAGCGAAACATGATCGAGCATGGTTACTTCTATTTCGCCTCGTGGGCTTCTTTCATGGTTCTAGATATGCTTCTACTATATTTCAAAACTACCTCAACAACCGACCTATTAGTATCGAGTCAAGTTTTTAGGAAGTGGCAAACATTGAAGTCAATCCTTCGTTTGGTTTCTTGATCATAAGGGCTGGTGGTTGATAAATATGAATCTATTATTAGTTTTCAAACATTCGTTAACCACTTCCACTGGGACTCGGGGGTATTTACAATAGCATCGTCTCAACACGTTGAATATGATCAAAACTGAATTTTAGTCAGGTCCTTACGTTTGAGTCGTTTGAGCCAATTCTTTCCCCAATCATTTGGTAATTATCTTCTGATAATAAATCTAAAAAAAATATTTCTTCCCAAAATTGAAAAAAAAAAAACGATTATCATATTACGTTCTAAAAATTTCTCTTTATATGTTGTACGCATTGATGAAAAGGTTACACAATAATTGTACTACGAAATCAGCCAGCGGCACAAAGTTTTCTTCGTCTACTGGACGTAAAAACTAGGCACAAAAACTATCTTTGCAACGAACGTTCCGAAAACAATGATTTTCTTGGCGCGTTGAAAGTTGGGAATTTCCGACAAAGGGTGATTGAACTGGATTTCCATCACTAATGAAGTTTCATCTCATCGTTCAACATTGGTCACTCTCAGCATCACTGATTAAACACACACCCTAACCTTCCCCTGTAGCAAGATTTCGCTTCAAACAAAGAGCTTATCTCGTTTATAATGGTCGTGTCGTCGTCAAAATTCATCTCGTGTCTCAGGAATTCCCCCATTTTACTCCACCCACATGGCGTCGGTGGAGATCCTGGTTACTACCATGCACTCCATTTACATCCTGGTCTAACTGATGATAGGGGGATGTCCCCCTCTCCCTCGAACATTGCATCAGCGTCAAGAGCATAGAAGTAAGTGTGCGGGGGAAAAAAACTTTGGAATACCGCATGGTTTTGAATCGACATTGCTTTGCAAATGCACGAGCAAACCAGACTAAATGTATGGATGGATGAAGGTTGGAAGCGGATCTGTCGTCCCGGATATGAGTCACGTATTTTTGGGGCCAGGGTGAAGGCCAAAGAGAGGCTCTTGAACTTGAACTCTGTGATTCGAAATGAGGTAGAATGAATTGATCGTCTGGTCGAACGGAAAAATGCGGTTGCCGAGTTGTTCCATAAATAGTCGCCTCATTGGCTGGAATTCCCCGAAAGGATAATCGTTGGATAATGTGGAAGGTGTCGGTGTCTGTTGGTTGGCAACACGAAATAGTTATGGGTAGAACAAGTGCTTTTTTGCACTTATATGCACTTGATCTCGAAGTTTGGTAATGGAATAAATACTGTACGAACCCTGGATCTTGTTTGGCAAATCGGGTTTTTTTTCTCTTTCTGTCTCCAAAGATTGATCATGAAACCGAACCCTATTGTCAAATCATGCGAACGGCTCTCAAAGAAAGAATTCACATTGGAAATGCTGTTGCGTTGGTCTTTGGCCTCTCTATGTATGTTGGTCGTTTCAATAAAAAAAGCACTTGGTGTTCCAAAGTTGGTTCCTTTTTAGTAAAGCGGAACAAAACATTTAGCGTTGGTACTACATATTTTCAAATGCAAGGGATTTGGCGTAAAATTTGGCGTCTTTACAAAAATTTTGATTGACTGTTCGAGCACTTTTAAAGTAGGTCAGTGTAGGAATCAACAGTGTACAACTCCCACATTATACTCCATTATTGAAAAAAGAATGTTGTTGCAATTCACATTTCACAATCAGATAAATTGTCGGCAAAATAATACTATTCAAATTGAAAACTTAATTAGCAAACCACACTATGAGTAAAAATAACAATCGGTTTTATTTGGCGATGTTATCAAATAAAACCTGTTGGCTAACGATAGCGTGAAAAGCAATTTCTCCCTATTGAACGCAATGTGACTTATTTAGTCACATAGTTCTTTAAGTTAGTAGTAAGAAAGTGCCCTCGGCTCTCGCTTTTCATCGAAGCCGAGTCGAATGAAGAAAACCTGGCCCGCCTTCCATTCACTTTCAGATTTGGTAAGAAATCTTCGCCGCCTTGCCAAACTCTGATGAAGAAGGCAAGGATGGCTAGAGTTGAAATCACCTGGTTGGTTTCCCAGTCCGACCCTTCCTTGCTTCCTTGTAGGTTATGTTATGTCGATGAGCTCCAAGGCGATTTCAGCCCATAGATTCCCGTCAAACCAAGATGGGAAGGAGGATCATCATGTAACATCATTTTTTCACCTTCATCTTCTTAACCATGTAACAACCAACCATTCGAGATCCAGTCTTCAAAAGTGGGGTGTTTGAAATGGTCCGATGTCTTGCTCGATTATATAACAGAGCGTCTGAACGCGATTTTCAAACTCGAAGGATGGTCAGTTTCATTTCGAAGTTGGTGGTGTCCATGTCCACACTTGAAAACGCATCTAGCTCGATCCTTGATTTGGTGGCCAGGATCTCTGGGAGCACTTTCCTTCTCCTCTGTCTTACCTGTGGATCTGCTCAGTGGTCGTCGTGGTTGTAGTAGAGTATGTCGTACATGTAGCAGGCGTTGGTAAAAGAAACTCCATTCCATACACCCTGCTCACGCGGTACAACATCATATCTGAACTTCAACGCCAGCCGAATAACCATCGGGGTTCCAACAGTTTGGTGATCCAAACCCTCGCAATCTTTCCTCGTACTACACTCGTTCGTTCTCGACGCCAACCAAGTTCTGAATAGACAGAACCGAAGTGAGTGAACGGCGAGGAAGAAGAAGGGGAACGGTGAGTTCTTTCGTTAGTTCGGGAAGTGGGCCAATGTGGATGGTTGAGAAGAGGATCTTTAGAATATCTTCAACCTCACGCACATGAACAACTCTCGGAGAGTGAGCCGTGAGCAACTGTCACATTCATTTCCAATTCCATTCTGAACCAGGATCTGTCGTGGTTGAATCCAAGTGTGAACGCAAGGCAAGAAAAGTGAATCTGACTTTGCTCAGCCTGGTCTTGACCATTGGTTGATGGTTGAGTGTCAAACGTTTTCCACCAGTTCCGTTTAAAGGAGTCCCCCATTGACCTTGTCAGACTTCCTTAGGCATTGGTGACGTTGCCAAAAGTGAACAGAGTGAAGGGGTGGTCATGCAAAATTCAAGCCATTATTAACACGTCCCCGCCAGTGCACTTCCAATCCCGGCAAAATGGGTTGTCGCATGATCGACAACTTCCTGAAGAAGGCCTTCTACAAGTTGGGCCACTTCATTGGACAGCACCCCGGTTACTTTATCGTGATTCCCATCATTCTGACCAAGATATTCGTGTCCGGGCTGTATTTCATGGACTACCAATATGACCCGGAATATCTATTCAGTCCAGTGGACGGACAAGCTAAACTGGAACGAGAAATCATGGAGACACATTTCCCCACCAATTACACCCAATTCAAATCCTCGAGAATTGCTCGAGTGGGAAAATTTGCCCGTTTAGTGATCGATGCCAAAGATGGCGGGAGCATGTTAAGGTCGTCCTTGTGGAATCAACTCCTCTTTCTGGACGAGGTAAGAAGAACACTTGGTTGGATTTGGTTGTACGCTTAATTTATTGATATCAGATTTGGACATGTGCATTGGACCTTGAGGTGCGTCGTTTTCCTGCTCTACTGACACGTTTCACTCTCAGTTGTTGGACCATGATTCTTGCGGAGCTTGACAAAGAGTCTCTTTAAAAGCGATATTTGCAAACGGAAGACGACGACCAAGAAGGAGGAGAAGAAAAAACCAAACACTTTTCTTGCCAATTTTCATCTTCTTTTCATCTTGATCGTGAAGGGCTCGTTTCTTTCTTCTCAAGTCCAGCAAAGCTCGCTTTAGTAGCTCGAATTACTTTTCGAGGAAATTTCACACAACTTAAGCATCAAACCAAGGATGACGAATCGGTGATGAAGTAGCCTCCTCGAGATGAAACCATTGGTCGACTAGATTCGGTGAACACATTTCTTGACTCTGCTCGTTTTCGTTTTTAGATCGTGTTCAACGTGTCCGTTGAGCATAATGGTCAAAAGTACCAATACTTGGATCTCTGTGCCAAATGGGGTGGCTATTGCTACGATAACGAGATCTTGTCTTTGGCTGACCTCATTCCGCAAGTGGAACAAGGGCTACTCAATCTCACCTACCCCATCTACTTCAACCCTTTCACATTTGAGGTAAGATATTATTAGCAAATTTCAAAAGCATACACTAGCTAATTCAGCAAAATTGGGTAGTGCGAAGCAATAAAGAAGTCCATCCAGGTAAGCTTCTTGGTTATTCATCGCATTTTCCTGTTTTCTCGGGTTGCTTGAGTACATTCAAAGAGTTAAGCTATTAATCAAACATGGATTACGTAACAGGTCATTGGCATACCCCCTTTAGGCCTGAAAAAATATATACTCACCTAATTATAGACTTCACATCGCTTCGTATTCAACCCTTCATTGCAAATCCGAGCCATCAAAACCTGATTTCTCTCTCACTCTCTGAATCTGATTGCGGTTTTAGGCCATAACGATGCCGGCATTCCTCGGTGGAGTCGAGTTTGGCGAAGAGGATCACATCATCGGTGAGGTCAAGGGCGTTGCTTTGGCATATTTTCTGGATGTCTCCGAGGAATGGATGGTCGAGGTGGGCGATAATTGGGAGAGGAAACTGTTGGAACAAGTGGCCAATCTCTCGGCAATCTACGCTCCCGATCTGCAAGTGAGTCCAATAGTAGTAATGCGTGATGTCACGTGTCTCAAGACACCGATTGTAAATGTCGCCAAATCGACAACAAAACATCTAGGACAGGACCTTGAAATGGTTTGGTATTTGCTTATTTAGCTACCTTCCAACCTACCTACCGCTCCTTTAGTGTTGCCACGATGATACTCTGTCCCTTACAAAGAAGGCAACAGACAAGAATTGACAATGATGTCTTGTCTACCGAGTGCTGGCTGACCTTGATAGTATTGAAATTTGCGGTTGAGACGCCCAAGGGCTAACTTGAATGGACATTGAAAATTCAAATTTGCATCCGCTTCCTTAACAGGGAAAGTTCAAGATAGTACGCTCAAATAGTCAAAGAATAGCAAGAGAGTGAATACACTTGTCCTCTTTGCCAGTGAACGGTGATCCATATGGTTGGACGCACATCAAGCCAGCTTCGTAATAGTGGGAAAAATTTCCCTTTCATCCAAAAATATGGAGGAATTGTGTCTTCCATTTCTCCTCTCACTCTGAGAGAGTTCTAAACGATTCGAATCGGACGGCGGCTAAAGAGTTGATGCATTTGTTGTGGGATCCTGAGGTTCAAGACGACATTTGGCGGACTCATTGACACACTTTTCCTTTTCGAATTGTGAAAGGGATACGGATACATTTCACCGATAGCGATTGAATCGATTCAATTGATTGTGAATCGCGAAGTCCTCCAATCAAATGCGCACAAGGGTTGAATGAAGCACTTTGGCTCTCATATTTGGCAAGGCCATGATTTGAATGGAAGTCTTTTTTTTCTTCTTGTATTTATTTACACGCAGAGTGTGTTCGTTCACTTAGAAGCTGAACACGGGCATTCTCGACGAGCAAGTAGTTTGTCAACTGATAAATTTGAAGAATGCATTGTCATGGGAGGGTTCCAAAAAAAAGACAGTTAACTCACAAGCGTTGTGGCCATCTGCCTCAATGATAACATGTTCATCAGCCAGAGGTCCTTCAATCCTTGAGAACCATTACAATCAGATATAACGTGCATGCACTTACTTGTCAATGAGGTGCACTGTGTTTAGATTCATATAGAAGAATAGGCATCAAGGACCTTCCCAAATTCGAGCAAGAAAAACATTAACAAAACATTTTTTGCGGTCGAGTGCAGCTAGTCTCGAACTGGATCCATTCAATAACAGGCTCCGTTCAAGCTATTGTCTAATTGTCAATGAACACAAAACAATTCCAATGGTTCCAGGCTCTTTTCCGATCAAATTCATTGACATAGAAGGAAATAGTTCTATAGCAATTTGTTCCTTGTGTCAAGGGCCACATTAAGCCATGACATAACGGTCGAAATTGTCTAACGGGTTCTTGCCTCTTTTATTTTCTAGATTGGCCGGTTTGTGTCTAACACGCCAGCTTGGGAGATGGAAAAATCCCGACTCTCCGTCACCAATATCCTCATTATCAACGTGGTGGCCATGATCATCTTCAGTTTTGGCGCTGCTGTCATGTCCGACAATGTCAGATCTAAGCCCATCATTGGCTTCAGTGGGCTGCTCTCGGCAGGCATGGCCATCATGGCAGCCTTTGGATTTGCTTGCTACATTGGCGTCGAGTTCATCAGTTTGAATATGGCAGCACCATTTCTGCTCCTGGGTATTGGGATTGACGACACATTTGTGATGCTGAGCTCTTGGCGGAGATCCCCGATCCATTCCAGTGTGCCGGAGCGAATGGGACGGTAAGGACATTTTCCCTCCAAGCTCAGTAATCATCAAGACCTATCTTGACTGTGGTATATTTTCCAGGTGTTATGCCGATGCGGCTGTCTCGATTACAGTGACGTCCCTCACTGATTTTTTAAGCTTCATGGCCGGCGCAGTGACCCCATTTCCCAGTGTGCGGATCTTCTGTCTCTTCACCGGCATCGCTGTGGCCTTTATCTACATTTGGCATTGCACTTTCTTCGGAGCCATCATGGCTTTGTCCGGATATGCCGAGAAAAAGAACCTTCATGCAATTTGTTGTTGCGTAAAAGCCACGCCCAAGTCTCAAGCCATGAACCGGAACTTCCTGTTCCGATGGTTCATGACGGGCGGAATAAATCCCGAAGACCCACACAACCCTCGGGATAACCGTGATCATGCGGGGATGGTGTTCTTCAGGGATGTGTTTGGCAAGTTCCTGACCAAGACGTGGGTCAAATCCCTGGTCTTGAGTGTCTTTGGTGTTTACATAGTGATCGCGTGTTGGGGTGTGACCAATCTGCAAGAAGGTCTTCAAAAGCGAAACACGGCCAATTACGACTCGTACTCGGTGAATTACTACGATATGGAGGACAAGTACTTCAAGAAGTACGCCTTTGCCATTAGTCTCATGTTCACGGGGCCTCATATCAATTTTGCTGACCCATTGATACAAGGAAAGATTGAAAACATCACCCAAACCTTCGAATCCTCGCAATACATTGACGGCAAAGTGACTCAGTCGTGGTTGCGCGATTTCTTGGATTATGTGCAACGAAACTCTGACAATACGGATTATGATTTCTCCGTGGATACCGAGCAAAAATTCACGGATCTCCTTCGAACAGTGTACTTGGCGGATCCAACGAATCCTCTCAATCTGGATGTGGAATACAGTGACGATCTTAAACGCGTCAAATCGGCCAGATTTCTCATTCAGGTAAGCGTTGAAATCATCCTTCACGCCAATAGTTTTTTTTAATCTTTCAAATCCCCAAGGCTAAGGGGAACATATAATTTTCTTGGTCAATGCCAAATTTTCTCTTATCAGCAGTAGATATATCCTTTTAAGTAATGCATGGCTGTTCAAGCACAAGATGGAACCTCTTTCAATTCCCTTGAAATGAGGTGACACTACACTGCCTTGTTGTACTATATCGCTCATTAAACTTGCGACGACGTTTCGTCCTGTGTTAGCATTAGTAGCACAGCAGAAGAAGGAGAGAATGAACTCCAGAAAAGTGAAACTTGGTTCGTGGCAAGTCTGCTTCTTCTTGCGTTGGTTGGACAGATCAGGAACGAACGACATGTTCAACTGTACTTTTAGCTGGACACGAAAGTCAAGCCCGTTTGATATTCAGGAATTTTCACTCGAGTGTGAAAAACAGGAGTAAAGTAATTCCACACGAAAGTGGCCAAACAAGAACTCTTGTAGGTTCTTGAAAGAATAAAGATTAGAATAAATACATGTTTGGCGCCAATTCCGGGTTCTTGTAACAATCTAGTTTCAGATGTTTTTTTAGTTTTTATGTATTTTTAATATTTGGACCCAGATGGCATCATTTATCAATGTGTATGGTCTTTGTTTGTCGGCATGACGATTCGTTTCACATACTTAATGTTAGGCAAAGACATACGTACATAACCACCTTGGCTCTGATTCGTCTTTGCCCTCAACCCTATCCCAACTATGACTTTATTGAAACAGGTGTGCCTTTAGAACTTACTTGTCATGCTGCATGGAATAAAGAAAAGTTGGAAGGAGTCATCTGGATTTTAGCACGTCGATTACAACGACGCATGACGTACAAGGTCATTTAGACAATTAAACCCGAGTCACATAGTTCGACACACCAATTCTTATAACCACTGTTGTACTAGAGCAGTGCACTGAAGGAGCCCATCCAAGAAAAATAATACGAATACGTTTTGCCATGCGTACTTATTACGCAAACAACGGAACAAAGGAAATAAGATCTAAAGGAACATCAACCGAGTATGTTCCCATTCTCAGGTTGCTTATTTGCTTTTAAAGAAGCAACGTTTTACGACCCTTCATCATGGCCCTTGAACACTTTGTCCCTTTTGGTTTTTGCCACCTTTCAATCGGAATCCGAGCAAAAAATCGCCCCTTACTCACGGACATGTTTGTCTTGTGACATGTTCGAGACTTGAATCTATTTTTGTTGAGGTCAACACCAATTGTGATTGTCCATTACCTAACCAGGAACTTGCATGAATGGCCCCATGGATCTATATGGCTCCAATTCAGTCTGTTCAATTGGTAAACAATCGAAAATTACCTAGTTCGAGAAGTTTTAGACTTATCCGTACGGAAGTAGCTATCAAAATAATGGCAGTAATAATAGGGATAGCACTCATTTGATAGGCCTAGTTGAAGAGGGACAGGCCTAGGGCTAATTGCCATGTCATGCCAAGTAGGGATATTATTTTGCCATGCATGAATGGTGACTAACTGTGAACTTCACTGGTGTGGTGGCTTTTTCGCAATCCATTCCAAAATAAAAAGACATACGTACCTCTTTTGTACTCTGAAAATGGTTCGCGTTCATTTTTGAGGTTCCATCCTGAGAGTGAAGGGGGATATTTTCCTAATTATTAGACTGAAAAAAAGAACGAACCAGGATGTAGTCAAGTGTGCAGAGATGATGATGATATTTCATGGAGTAATCCATCGACGAAACCACGGCACTGAAGTGAAAGAAGAAGAAGAAAAAGAACGAGGGCAGGAAAGGTTGCACAATAATTTCCTTCCTGATTCACACACCGAAAACTTATCTCTGGTTGATTTTCGTTTCAGGGTCACAATATCAAGAACTCCTACATGGAGCAACAGATGGTGATGGAGTTACGAGACATTTGCAATCGGTTCTCCACCGAAGACATGCAAATCGACGTCTTCCAACCTTTCTTCATCTACATTGACCAATACCTCGCCATCAAACCTCAAACCATCCAATGTGTGATTGCCACCGCCATCATCATGATTTGCGTATCGCTTCTTCTCATTCCCAGTGTGATCTCATCCATTTGGATCTCGTTCTCCATCATCTCCATTGAGGTGGGCGTGGTCGGATACATGACTTGGTGGGGCGTGAGTCTGGACGGGGTGGCTCTGATTAACTTGATCATGTGCATTGGCTTCTCAGTGGATTTCTCAGCTCATATTTGCTACCATTACATTGCTGAAGATGGCAAACAACCGGATGATCGGATCCGGGGAAGTTTATACGGCTTGGGTATTCCAATTATTCAAGGGGCCTTGTCCACCATTGTGGGCGTGTCTGGACTGGCCTTTGCTCCCAGTTATCTATTCGTTACTTTCTTCAAGATGATCTTCTTGGTGATTGTGTTGGGTGTTCTTCATGGACTGATCCTATTGCCCGTGCTGCTCTCACTTTTCGGACCAGCCTCTTGCGATTCCAGGTCCCAAAAATCCACCCGATCCTCCGGATTATCCACACCCACCACGATCAGTTGCAATTTTCAACAACCCTCGTGCTACACGGTGAATCTTGGATTTGTCGCCGATCAGATCTCGCCGTCTCCGGCCATGTCCAGCCATCATTACCATTCTAAAGGACATAAACCCAGGTTGCCATCCGCTGATGAGATGGATTTCCATCGCTATAATGCTAGCCATATGGTCGAGTATCCTTCTCATGCTCCTCGGGGTCGAAGTGAAGAGCGATCTCGACGACCCCGAGATGGCAAATCGCGGAGCTCCCGAGATCGTTCCCGAGATCAATTGGATTACGTGTCCAGCCTGCCTCAAGGATACATGGAAGAGTATGAGACGTCCACTCCTCGAGTCAGACACACCATTGTCATTGACTCGCAACCTATTCCACCCAAGAACCATCGGGAGAGCAGAGCTCCCCGAAAGGAACCCAAAAGGTAAAAACCGACTTGATTGCCGTTCAACAAAGAAAAGAAGCTTTGAAAAATGCTAGAAAGGAACTAAGATGTACAGTATGTTTTATCAATCGTTTAGAGATAAGAAAAAGCGTTTAAAAGTAGTAATAATTTCAAATATTCAAAAACATCTTTAAAAATCACGAAAATTTTTGTCCAAAATAAGCTTGAAAAAAAAAATTATGAAATGCTTGAAAATTTCGAAAATCTTTTTTAATCACGACTTTGGTCCAAAAAATTTTCAAAGATAAAAACATGTTAGATTGGAAGCAAAATTTTTTACGTTTGAAGACTTTTTCAAAATCATGACAAAGTAATTATTCATTCCTATGAACGTTTTTAACTTATCTTGTCAAACACGTCCAATTGCTAGATAGTTTTGTATTTTCATACTTTTTTCATTTATTTTTGACTCTCTTTAAAATTGCATAAACTGCTTTATAATACTATAAAAAGCTTCAATTTATTACCCCCCCCCCCCTTTTATATCATATCTCTGTTTCCAATTGCTTAAATTGTGAATTCTTGCCTTTCAGGGATCACAACAATCGGCTCTATAAATCGCAGGACCGAGCCAAAGAAGCCGCCGCCAAAGACAGCCCATCATCAAAGGCGGGCAAGAAACCAGTCATTCGCTCACAGAGCCACGTTCCACATAGCTTGGAATCTACATCAGGAGCCAATCAATTATCTTCACTTTCGTCCTCAATGGCCGAGGACTCACTTCAAGTGATGGTTGGCCCAAGTGGCGATGTGATAGTGAAACAGCCTCTTCGTAAATTTAACAGTGTGCCCTATCACAAGTTCACCAATGAAGGAGGGTATTCGTCCGATGAGAGTTTGAGATCCGCCGAACGTGAGGCCAATCGAATACCTCAGGGCTACCCAATCCCTCATCGGATATCCTATTATCAGAACCCACAATTGGACAGCTTATGGGACAGACAACAATAAAGAGTGCTGGTTCCTTTGAGCTTTTGCTGTGATGAGCATTCAAAGACGCTCGAGTTTTCATACTTATTTTGTGAATAAGTGATCCATTCATTATTAATTGTTCTAGTAATCATAGTCAAAATGGAAACTAATGTGGCCAAATTGTCGAACGAACTTACATGACATTCATGGACTGATTGAATGCCATATGAGTTGTGTCTCTGCGTGCTCAAATGAAGTTTGTATCTGGTATATCAATATTATCATTAACGTTCTGAGGACTGTGGATGATTGCAATATTCGTTTACAAGTTACGTTAGTCGTTTTCCTGTTGCCTAAATCGCCTTAATAACTTGTGAAAACGTGAAAATAAACGCTTTATTGTAGAATTTTAAAAAATGCCGGTAATCCCCCGGCTCAAATCTTGTGCTCCTAAAGATTCGTCAACATCCCGTTAAAGAAAGTAAACCAGGCAAAACCATTCACATTGGTGTGAGGCGTTGCTTAAGTTGCAATGATCAGATGGATTCATTTTCACCTTATGTGAAGCCAAGATGATTTTGACTACCTGCCCGTAGGCAAGCATGGTTCCTAATGGAGTAATGGTAGGACAGAGATTGTGGTCAGCTAGTGCTTGGAAAGGTTGCGATACACCGCAAACCATCCTCGTTGGTCAGATAAACGATGGACTCCAGGGAAAGAGTCGAAAGACGCTTAATCCTGAGAAGGAATAACTGGACACGGGGGAAAATAATTTACGTCATGTTTATTGTCCATTGATTTGGTAGGCGTTGAATGAGGTGGAGAGAGAAATAACCAATAGAGAGTCTGGCCACAACCAAGATGGAAATAATGAAGGTCAAAAAAGATTTTGGAATATTCTTGTTCTAATTGTGATAGTTACGTCATGTCATGAGATTTACTAAAATGCCATCTTTTAAGTTCTCCTACCTTTGATGAGTTATTTTTATTTTGCTTCATGTTTTCTTGAACAAACAGAACGTTTCTTGTATTTGCTCTTCAAAATATCTCGTTGGGCACAAAATTTTAAAACAATTTTAAATTTGCGGAAATAATTTCCTTACTCTTCCAAAAAGATTGAGCTCCTTCTCATACTGCACGCCTTGGCCAAAATAACTGATAAAATATCTTTTCACATTTCTAGGACAAAGAGGACAGAGAAGAGAATGAGGACAAAATGTCCTCATTCATCTCCAGGCCTCAATCTTATGAACTTTTCCATTTAGTCCATTTTGGAGAGGAAGGTATACAATACTTTCAGTCCCAATATCAATTCATTGAGGACCAAACTGAACGAGGCTCTGCCCTTCCTGGCGTTGAAGTTGGAAGGTTCTAGGCCTTTGCAAAGACCAAACGTGAACATTTTGAAAATTAAGCTTTTGTTCGCCTCATAAGGGCATCAGGTGTTACATGAATGCAAAAGCAAAACAATGAATAATAAGCGAATTATGATACGTAACGGGGTCTCAATTTAGACGGTACATCCTGTACAATCAATGTTGGATATAAGTAAAGAACTTCTTTAGATAAAAGAATGTTTGTTGTCCGTCAGCAGTAATGTTATTCTTACAGCATCACACAACAATCGAAGTTGGATATAATGAAACTACAATGGCTTTCAACAAGAGCATATAAATTAATTGGGTTTTCGAGAAAATCAATTAATTATTTAAATAATCAGAATGCCACTTAATTAACTGATATTTCAATCAATTTTGTCTTGAAGAAGTAAACCACGATAAAAACAGACAATTGTTATTGCCAATCTTAATAGATGATCTCAAATTGGTCAGGAGCTATCTTTGGGTGTTTTCGTTAGATTGTGTTCAAGTGATGTGAATAGGCAAGTCTGGATTAACCAATTAAGCCTTATCTACACATTCCAAGGTCCGAGATTGATGGCAAAGATTATTTCTATTTTAGTCATGCTTACAACAACGTGTGTAAGGTGCATTTCAAAAGAGGCCGTTCTCACATGAGTAAATTGCTCCAACAAGCATTTTGAGTTACCTCATCCACGGAAATAGCTGTATGTTTAATTTTATGTATCTTGTGAGGTTCTTTTTTTATTTTATTTATTAGATCCCATGCATCGTTGAATATTCTACATTATATATACAGGGTTTCGAAAAATTAATGGTGCATCAGAAAAATTAGATTTCCAATGGCTTAAAGGCAGACTTAGAGAAAATATAATTTTGTAGATATGATAATAATTCAGTTGCATATAACTTCAAACCTATTTCAAGATTTCTTGTGTAAAGCTTTTCAATCATTTATTTATCTAACTGGTAATATCTTAATCTCAACCAACCAGTGCTTCTTGTCTCAACCCATGTAGCGGTGTTGAAATTCCCCCAATACTGATGAATATGAAAAATAAATGACGACTACAGCAAACCCTTTTCTTTGCGTAGAGAACGTGTTTGAAAGTGACGCAAGGTTACGTCAACAAGATCACGAAGTTTACATTTGATCCTCGATTTTGGAAATTTATCGTTAGAGTTTGCTTTCTCGACGACTCATACGATATAGATTGATCTTTTGTAGCGGGACAGAATTCATTCGTGAACGACGGAATACTACAAGAGATAAAAACCGATCAAAAAAGTTTTGTAATAGCTTTTTGAACTCCCAAGAACTAAAAGGATGCTTCTTCAAACCCCCATTAGAAAATGTGATTTGGAGTCCTGATGTCGAATTTGTGTTATAAGTTGATCTACAAGTGGTCCTACTTTCCACACCCATTCCTTTTCTTTACCCTCAACTGGCATATTTGGAATCCCTTTCTCTACTAATCTGTACATTCATGTGGTGACGAACATTTATGGGGCGAGGTCTTAGATATTTCTATGCTTCCATAAAAACGACATGTCAAATGATAAAAAACGTTAAAATAGACAATTAAAATGTGATATCACAGATGAGCTGACTAGAATGGTTTCAGTGCACGTGACACTCTCAGGAATGACAGCGTGTGTCCAGACATTGCCCCCAGAAAGGTTAGGTTCCTAACACTGTTGGACACTAACCTTGCCAGCCCGGTGGTGAAGGGCTCGGTTTCGCATAGGAAATGCGTCCGTGCATTATTGGCATATTGGGGTATGCAGAGGTATCGTTTGAGGAATTTGGTGTCGGTGGCATCGGCGGATTTGAGGGTGGATTGGGCGGAGTTGGGAAGCCAAAGGTGAAAGGCCGTAGAGGAAGATGGAGTGAAAAAAGTCCGAACGAGTTGAAGAACTATTAGAAGAAGAAGATTCTTAATAGGCAGTCTATTGCAGATGTATCCGATCCTGGCCCTGGCCTTGATTATTGCTTATTTAAGTTGATTGTCGAAGAAGAGTTGGGTGGTAAAGGTGAAAACGACATGGTTTCGGACTATTGGACTATTGTTCTCGGCTAAAATCTCACTGCCGATTTCCTGAGATTGGGTGATCTATTTCTTTAAAACTGAAACTAGGTTAGGTTGGACAGGAACCCCTGAAAGGGGTGGACACGAACTCCGATTTTTGAAAAAATGGTATGAGGCCGAGGCCATATTTTGACACAATGTCATTTATTCCTTATTAACGAGTAAAACTGTTGAACATGCATCTTGAAAGCATTCAGGTTAACTTTTTGTGTTAATATTTATTGACTAATTGTTCTTTACCTTGATTTTAGAGGTCCCAGCACTCCTTTTACTCGTCTCATGAACTTTTGACATTCAGCTCTCCAAAGGATTTTAGTCCTCTTAACAATCAGGAAAATACATAGATGGAATCTTCCTTCACCCAATAGTCCAACTTTTGTGAAACAATGCTATATAGAAGTATCTGTGGTGATATCTGGAGGGTTATTCCTCTCCCATCCTCATCAGCTCCTCCACGACGCCGAACCATTTCTATAGGAAAATGAAGGAATGAGAATAGTCTCATTTTGAAACAAGATGGAGTCCAAGTCGGAGATGTTGTTGGCTATAACTATTGAATGGCACTTTTGACGGTTCTAGATCAAATCAGCCATCTGATCCTGATTGGAATTGGAACAAGGCAATCACGACGTCCTTGAGACAAAATAAGTGAAAAACATGAGGATTAAATCCTGGATTGTGGATTTGATTGAAAATGTTTCAAGTCTTGGGGCAAGGTCAGGACCACGCAGGACTGGGGCTAAGGGTCCTTCAGGACCAGAGGATCATGTCTTTTCATTGCAGGGATAGGCTCTACGTGCTTGATAGGGTTTCATTGATCTTCTTAGTTCTTAGATCCCTTTGTCCAGGAATAACCAATCAAATTGAGTCAAAAAATCCACACAATTCAATCTTGGTGGGAGCATTTCATTCTCAAGACTTTGAGAGGGTCCATGTAATCCGGGTTAGACTGTCATATCACCAATTTGGGCTGACTGAGTCAAAAGGCAAATCAAAATATTGAGCCCATCCATTGCTAGCAGCCACACCTGATATGTTTCGAAGTCATCTTAATTTGTTCTTCATTTGATCGAATTCTTGACACTGAGGACTTCTTCTTTCTTTGTTCCATGTGGACCTTAATGCGAACGCAGATTCCTCTTGGACAGGAACCAAATTTACCCCACAAACTCTCCTCCGGATCAAAACGGGGATTTTTATCACGCTCATCCATTAGACAACTTGAACAACCTAAGAATATCTTACCTGTCCTTGAATTATCCTGAACTAAAAGACACAACCATATAATAAAAGAAATTTGAGAATGGACCATCATTTATAGAACAATGCCAAGGTGACACAACCTAAAACAAACTTGATTTCATACAAAGTTTGGCATGTGTTAGTTAAGTTCAGGATAACACATGGATGGGTTCAACTGTAAGTTCAAAGATATTAATAAGACGTTCAAATCGGATAATAGATGAGCTCGGAAAACCCCGCTATTTTGTTGTTGATAATTCAAGGAATGGTAAGATATTCTTAAGTTGTTCAATGGATGAGCATAAAGAAACTCCCCGTTTTGGTCCGTGGGAAAGTTTCTTCTTAATCCTTTTGCGCAAAAGAGGAATTTGGGCTCAGATTCTGGTCCATATTCATTCTTTTTGCTGTAGTTAGGTCTATCACTTCTGAAGGTTGTAGCCGGTAACCTAGTCATCATCAGACTTCATTTGATCACTTTGATCGTCATCTTGTAGAAAAGACACCTTGTGGGGGGTTCACTCGCACTCCATGATGTGGTCATTCATTCATTCACTATTTCATTCACTCGTTCTTGGCTGAACCTAATGTCTTCGAAACACCCACATCAGACTGATTTTGGGGCGTGGGGTTGACCTTTACCAAGGCTAGGACTTGGCTGGACCCGCTTGAAACACAGAAAACCCCGATTGGCGCACTATCTTTAGGACTCTTGGTCGATTTCCGTTTGATTTTCCACTCCCAACATGGCCGTTTGTAATTCTTGTTTACTTACGAACTCTCGGCCTCATCCGTGTGAGGTTGCGAGCTAGGAAATTCCGCGAGTTCGTATCCAGTATTTATACTATTATATAGGTTATCCCTGGGTTGGATTACATTCTATTGTGTTAGCTTAGGTTAGGTTTCAGGTTAGGTTTTAAGGTAGGTTAAGTTAGGTTTTAAAATGGAGTTACGCAACTTAGGATTTTTTCAATGTGAGATAATAGGTAAGAGACAATTGTTGATGTAAAAGGCGGTAGGTGGCAGACGACCTTTATGGAAGATCATGGCCTTCGGCTTGATGGTGTTAACTTAAAGGCCGTTCTCTTAGCAATAACCGTGGAGAGCATTGATGGCATTTTGCAATTCTACGACTGAATCAGCCAAGAGAACCAGGTCGTCTGCATATTGGAGATAGTGAATGGAAATTTGGTTGATTGTGGGTCCTTGGTGAGTAAGGCCATCAGGCAGGTCGGAATCATATAAATTGAAGAGGATTGGCGATAGTGGATCCCCCTGCGGAAGGCCGATGGATGTGAAGTAGGAGGGGGAAAAGTCCTCATCAGAAGGAATGGAGACGTATTTGAAGTATTCTAGTTACGTTTAACAAGCTCTCTGACGCTGCGCACATGACTGGGATATTTAGGTGTCCTCGTCCTCTTGTGAGGTCATTTGCATGTCCAAATTTGGAGTACCTCTTCATTGCTCTGGACACGTCGGCCTTGTTGAGGCTAAGCTCCTTGGTGTCTTGGTGATCTTGATATTGTCCAGCCTTTTTTATTGACCGCATGCTGGCCCCATTGATTTGCACAATCAGCGGTGTTCACATTTTTGCCTTCACGCTCGCACCTTTGGCCGCTATTACTGAGCCAACAATAGGTCACCTTCCTTGTTGGTAAACATTGAATTAAAGATGGTTGTATCAGCTTTAATTTGGCACCAAATTTCAAACTAAACCCTTATAACTCTGTGACTTCTATGAAGAAAAAAAATCCACTTTAGCAGACTCAGAGTGTACAGCTGTGAATCTATTTGAATTTGCAAACGAGTGGGCAAATCGATGAGTTCTGTAGTTGGTCTTTCATGAAGGAAAATATTGCAACTCACGCTCCTCCTTTTAAACAATCCATGATATCCCGGGATGGTTATTTGATTTAATGCAAATTGCGAGATAATGCCCATTTGGGATGGCTTTTTGAACAAATTAAAAAGCTAAATGAGATTAGAAAACTACTTTAACATTTTCAAATGTAGTTCCTGTCCAGGACAAGTTTTCCAACCTTAACAAAAATATTCTACTTGTTTTGCAGCATCAGCTGAATTGTCAATAGGCTCTTAAGCTCATTAAGAGCTTCGCAAAGATGCAAAAACCCGTCAAAATCATAAACAATGGAAAACTGTATCAGAACACTCTCTGAATCAAGCTCAGGCAGATTAGGCCCATCAAACATGATTTGCTATCAATAGAGGCCCACCAAAAAAAAACACCTAATGGGTACAAGGATCACAATTTATCGCCCACACAGCTCGGTGCCCATCAGTCAAAGGGATAGCCAAAGCACCTCAAAAAGGCAGTCAGTCGACGCAAGAAACCTTACGAGGGGTCTCCAGACTAAAGGTAGACTGGGCCTATAACTCGTCAGCAATGCTATTTTTAGATGCTTGATGAAAAATCAATATCAAGATATATCTCTTTTGAGGAGATGTTATTTTACAGTATTTGTTGTCAGTTAATCCAGTTCAAAGTTATGATTTAATTAGACAAGGTATGTTGGGCGACCCCTGTATACACAGAAAATAAGCCTCAAAAGCGAGCAACAAGTCAAAAATCAAGTACACTGTCAAGCCAAGACGTTTCACATCGAAATTTACCACTTTTTTGCCTCAAATGTTCATCAAATATTGGTATGGGTGGTTGAACAACGTCTTAACTTTAATGGATTTTGACGTGTTTCTTGCTCTTGACATCGATGTTTAAAAACATGCAGGGGTCGCCCAACATACCTTGTCTAACTAATTCATAACATTGAACTGGATAACCTGACAACAAATCATGTAAAATAACATCTCTTCAAAAGAGATATATCTTGATTTTGATTGTTCATCAAGCATCTAAAAATCGCACTTTTTAACAAGTTACAGCCTCAGTCTACCTCTAATCTGGATACCCCACGTATTTTGATAACCCGATTCATTTGATGCGTGGGGCTTTGAAGTATGAAAGCTCATATCGTGACAGACTAAATTTAAAGATTGTACCTAAGTTGTCAAACAACTAGGAATATTTTAGTAAAAACAAATTTAGTGACTTGTACCCTAATTTCACAGCAATTACACAATTAAATAAAACACAATTTAATAGCAGGCTTACTTTCTTCTTGATTTATTGATTTTGTTAGTCGTCTGTGAAGTTTTCATGACAAGAACAAGAAAATTAAGAGATTTCATTTTTATTCAAGTTGATTTAAAAAATCAGCTCAGAAAAAGAGCAATAAGGGCAAAAGATTGACACATACCAAAAAAATGCTCCCAAGAACAGATAAGTACACCTTCAATAGTTGTAGATAACCATACGAGGTCCTAGGCAAGGCCATTATCATCACTAGCAATTATCCACAGAGGGGCAGCATATACCATAAAAGGTCATTGCCTTTTAATTGTTTCTAAAGTTCTATGCACATCCGAAATGATATTTTAATGGGGGAGATCCTGTTTAAGAACGTTTTAATTAAACTTCTTATATCAATGACCAGAGAAAAGCATAGCCCGAATCCAAAATATCTTGGCAAAATGAAACTGATCCCTTCTAGGCTCCGTTTCTCGTGAAAAAAAAAAATTAAACCAATATTCACGACCCTTCTTTGGGGATTTGGTCTACAGATTGTTGTCAACGACATATGCACTCAAATATTATAAAATCTACGGGAAGCACTTCCAGATCAAATCCGCAAGTGGTGAAATGTAAAGTTGACCCCCATAGGCCAATTTCGCTCTATCACCGAAGATGTGAAATGCGCCAAGATGCATGCATTTTCTGATATGCAAGTGCGGCCAACGTCATGAAATGATCTGGCACACACATACTCGTAATTTGTTTCCCATATCTGCTCAGATATTTGGCCTTTTTTCATTCCGACGGAAGATGATGTTTCAATATGTGGGCCAAAGCAGACCTTACCTCCTACTTTTAGCTAGTGAAAGTCGTCGTTGGGATACATGTGCCGTGTGCAAAGGTCGAGTTCTCACTTGGAACTTCACAAGCAACGAAGCAGGGTTGCTAAGCGGTGCTTCTCCTCTCTAGAATCTCTCTAAAACGAACAAGGTAAGGCCAGACAATATGTCTAAGGTGGTATCACTAAGCACGGGAGAGAGCCAAAAGACCTTGGTTAGGCTAAGTTTGGCCATCTGGGCAACCCTGTTGGGTGCTTGGCCTCTGACGAAGCTGATGCTGCTTGTGAATTTCGGTCAGAATGATATATTAGTATGCCAAGCCTTAGGTGAATGAAATCAGGGACATTTCCGAGGACAAGCGGCAAGACCTTCTTTAAGGGACTCGATAACGACTTGAACATCCAAGAACATGGGATCAGAAATTAGCAAGGCGCAAAATGTAAACAAATCACTCGCCGAGTCAAAACATACATTTGTAGTTGCACTCCATTTAGCCGCTGCCAAATTCTGCTACTGTGGATCATTTGATGAGAAACAAAGTCTCAAACTACCGTGTTTCCATCGAGGCGACTCACGAAGGAAAAAAAGGTCGCGTCGTTATGGAAGGCTTTGAAGAGAATAGTGACCTTGCTGTCCGCCTAAAGGAAGCCAAGATCCAATTGCTCAAGTCACTCCTTATTCTCTGTCCCACTTTTGTGACACATTCCTTTCCACTTTTACCGTTAATACGATGCATCTTTGTCGCCTGACCCCAAACCCAAACTCTTTCAATGCCTAAAAAGTACGTTAATGGCAATCTGACCACATTTCCTTGCACGGAGCAACAACGGGACGCTCTATCTGACAATCTGGCGGATGTATTGTTATTTTGAAATCATAGCATCTCAGAACGAGGACGGCGAGATTTTCGCCAACTTTCCAACTTCCAGAACTACTTTGATTCTCAATCCTCGACCCGGACTGACTCGATTTTTCTTGGGGTTGGTTCATCACGTTGTCTGTCTGTTTTACTCGACATTTAGAAGGGGCATCATACATATAAGAGTCAGAGATCTAGTTAGATATTGAGTTGGGTGAATGTTCAGGCCAGGTGTGAAGATACAAAATAAAGGTAGCATTGAAACGCTCACTTTGATGACGTAAGAATTGACTCCTTCTAACGTGTTAGCTATTTTTAGCTAGAGTCTGTTGGAGACATCGAATGGAGCTTCGAAGCTCGTCTCGGGCATTACGAGTACTCTATTATAAATTTCCCCTGAAGCAATATTTGTGGCATTAATAAACTATTGTTTTTCCATCTTCAAAATACGAGTCTATGGACGAGCTTGATTAAAGCGGAATTTTGATTGAAATGGCTTTAGAACCATCTGGTCATAGCCTTGACTCGACGAAACCGTTAAATGCGTTAATTAGCGATTCCACGCATTACACCCACATTTGCCGACATCCTTCTTTCCCAAAGTCAACTGCCTCTTTCGAACTGGATTTCATGCCCATCCCCACTTAAAGATAGTACCTACCCCTTAACCAAAAACTAGTACAATGACTTGTCAACTCAAACATACCCATGGAGGATATCGCTGACCCCTCTAGCCGCTTCTGTGATCTTGCACCCGGGTGCTCATCTACTTCACAATGATCATCGGCTCAGGGTTAGAGCAAAGAGAGCAGAGCACGAGAGAGAGAGAGAAAAACAGAAAGAAAGAGAAGAGTGAGTGAGTGTGTGTTGCTCTTCTCCTCTCGGATCTCGCTCAAACGAGGATTGCCTCACATTTTTCCCCCTTGAACTCAGGTCTCGACCCACGTAAATGAATTGAACGAACAAGATTCTCATATTCGTCCACTGCGAAGGAGTCCGTCCGTAGCGTGGAAATAGTAGTTAGTTAGTTGTGGTAGAAGTCATAGTAAGAGAACTACACATCACGACGACACGAAAAAAGACTCGAAGAGTGCAGCACAAATACTCAGTACTGAGCACCATGTGTGAGTGAAACAGCGATAGGAACAACACATCTCATTCCAAAAGGCAGAGAAGACGCTTAAGTAAACATAACCAAAGTCAGCCGTGCCGGATTAGAGGGCTGAAATCATGGACCAGGGTGGGAACATCAAGATGGGGAACACAACAAGTACACCCATCACAAGCATTCAGAGAGTGAGGTGATGCGATTTTTCGTACCAGTTGCTCCACCAATGATTAAGAGTGGTTAACCCTTGTTCCACATCGGAGGAAAGGGACTTAGAAACACTGCAAATATCCGTCAAGTGGAGCTAAGAGATAACAAGAAAAGTGATTGGTGCAAAAACACACATACTCTCTTGCACTCGCTTTCTCTCTCTCTCTAAAACATCCCACCTCCCGGTGTCTACACTACTCGGGTAAGAAGTAGTAGTAGTATAAGTGTGTTGTTTGTTGAGTGTTCCACGTGGTGTTCCTCATTTTTGATGCGATTTTTGCTCGAAAGCAGACATGTTTTTTCGCCCAAAATGAAGGTCGTCCGTCGATGATCAAAAGAACACTTTGCATTCATGCGAGGCATTCTCCGAGGTTGATGGCCCATAAACGACATTATCTCAATGGCATTGACCTGACTAGCCAGGTGGATCAGCTTGCCATATCGAATGCGAAATTCCTCAATTCACAATACTTTCTTGGGCACGACATGATCCAACAAAATATGGACGTAAGCTGAGCTAGGAATCAAGAAACAAGTCGTGGCAAAGGTTGAAAAATGATATCGAAATGTCCACCAAAAGTGTTGACGTTTTATGAACGAGTAGCGTTGTTGGCTTGAGATTCGGCGTTCTCAAATTACACGTTGTCCGCCTATAATTCAACTAATGCAATGCCAACTTAAGGAAAAAGGAGGACAGACCATAATGTGATTCATATTCCAATGGAAAAGCCACGTCTGACAGCCCATAAATCGCCTGGAAACCCCCTTGGTCCATGGAGATGACCTTGATTGTTAGATCCTGAATAATCGCACCTGTCAAGGTCGAGCGGAAAGCTTAAAGGATTATACATCAGGGGGACCGAAAAACTCGTCAGCGACGAAACGTGGTTACCACAGTTTTACAAATGTCGTGCCCGGTAGTCCTCGTCTCCAAGTGGAATTGTGTATTGTAGGCTACAATGTGGCCACAACTTTTTTTGGGATATCACCCTGACTTGCAGTTCCATGGCGCTATCAAGTTTTCCCCCACTCACTTGGAATGAAGGACCTTGACTCTCTGTGGAGTAAAGGAAATGAATGTTTTTTTGTTCCCCCCATGACGTCACGAGAAATAACAGTTATGGTGGATGGATGTGCAATCAGGGCATGGTCAGTTGGTTGCATGTCGTGTTCCATTCCATTCCAGTTGGAAAAGGCCAAAATCTATTCGAATTCTGTGTTCGTTTGCTTGGAAAGAAGATGAGCAACTAACTTGGAATTCTGCACGATCCCCGTGACATCCTCACGGTCATTTGAGTTTGGAGCTTTGCAATGGCACGTGTTCACTTGGAACATGATGTCATAAAAAGGACTTTCAGCTGAAGCAAAGTAGAAACTAGGTCATAACTTCTGCATTAATTACTACAGACCATGAGGCCATCGAAACCTTCTAGACAAACACTTCTGCAGGAAGGTTGTTCCATTTGCAGAAACATGATCCTCTCGGAGTAATTGGGTGGTATTATTGCGTTAGCTTTCTGATCTCTTTGCGAGCATGAATAATGGACTGTGGAAAAAGGATCTTGTTCTAGAAAATCATGGGCAGTTCGAAAACAGCGACTTTGAATTAGGCGACTTAAAAATCTCAAGTTGTCCTTAGTGGAGTGGAACATTTGCGAGTGAATTACGTCTGTCAGAAAAGAGCTTTTATGGGTGTGTTGCTTACTTTCAATGCATCTGGGAGAACCCGTAGCTCGAGCAAAGTGGACTATCAGCAATGAAAATGTCAAAGCATGTTTCCTCTTTTAAGCCGAAGTGAATGTTTTCCTTTACCGAAAGCAGGATGTGCAATTTGTCCCAACGATTTTTGCTAAGTTGACAATCCATTGGACGTATATGTGTCACGTTTGAGGGCTCTAACTTAAAATCCACAATTCGAATGACAAACGAGACATTTTTTTGACCCATAAATCAAACCCAATGGTGTTTTGTGATTCACATGTGCGTAGATGCTTGGCGTGAATTAGGCCCAGCTATAGGTAGGCAACGTTTTCCATCTTCGGGAACATCGTTACTTCCCAATCTTTGAAGGAGGAAAATCAATTCACAAAAAAAGAATGACATTCCAAAAGAGAGCCGGAACCAGTTGCCTTACGAGTGGTTGTGATCAAATAATCTCATCTATCAAGAATACATTGGCACTTAAGAGACACCCAACAATAAATCAGCGTTCAAAAGTAATATGTCAGCCAGTCTACTAACGATGTCCTCCAAGAAGAGTAGGCCTCTTGAGGAAAGAAGTGGCTCCTCTGAAATGAGCACGGGTCTATCTGTATCTTCAAACCCACGTCCTCATCATTTGGCCTTTGAAAAAAATCCGTTGTATCTTCAGCAGAAGCCCTGAATACATACACACTAAGGCTGAGGCGGCTGGCCTTCACCAGTGAGCTAAAATTGCAAGCTCGAGTTTTGGAGGAAGATATGAGGGAGATCTGGTGAAGGCCGTGAGCAAAGATACGTACGTAAATTGGATCTCTAGACTTTCGAATACTTGTTCGCCACAGGAAGTATTAGCAAATAGAACCATGGTTCGTTCAATCAAATCGTCAATACGACCAGTCGTATAAATGGTCCTTTTTCAAGGGATAGAATGTTCCCATGGTTGTTCAGAGTAAGAAGACCAATATGAACTAGAGATATTCAAAAAGAAATATCCATTGCAAATGCAACAAGAAGAGAGAGGGGGAGGCCGCTTTTTTATTTGTTACTTCTTCCATGAGGTGTGGCAGCATTTTCTTGAGGCACTCTTTTTCTTCCCTTTCTCTTCGTTCGTCCGTTTTCTCGCTCAATTCATGAGCCATCAAGGTTACGAAAGGGGAGCAAAGGTTCCAACGGGGCCAGTTTGTCTCTGCTTTTGGCCAGGGAAAGTGTTCTTGCCTCACGAAGATCGAGGGATCTTAGAGTGAAAACGACCAATTGTTGGAACAAGGAAGGAACCAACTCGAGACACTAGGAAAATGTCCACTGGAGGTGTCCAAGTTCTGCCTGCGGGCAGTGATAAAGGCAGGAAAGTGAAAAAGGTGGTTAAAACCACACGTAAAGGAGGATCCGGATCCCAAGAGATCATGACGGAGGTGACCACTACAACCACGGCTACATCCGAATATGCTAGCCGGGAGAACGGCTACCAGAATGGATACGGGTAATCAAGACATGTTCCAATAAATGTTGTTAGAAAAGATTTACCGACCGCAAGTTAACGACTTATCATTCTCACAAGTTGTAAAGGTTCCTAGAGGCCTGAGGGTAAATAAGAGTTGCGCAGGCTATGTAGAACATGTGTTCCCATGGGTCTTGATGGACTTTTCTCTATTTGGATTTGTCTCTCATTTCAGTACCAGCACTACCCAACGCTCGGACCAATTCATTGAAGAGAAGATGTTTTGCCACCATTGCGACGAGTCTTTGGCGGGGCACCGATATGTCTTACGGGATGATCACCCCTACTGCATCAAGTGCTACGAAAATGTATTTGCCAATAATTGCGACGAGTGCGGAAAACTCATTGGAATTGATTCCAAGGTAACTTTCGACTTGCTTTTTCCAACTTGAAGGCCTTCAATCTCGACTTGGTTCAGTGTCTTGTAGAGAAGCTTTCCAGCAACAACTTTTCGGTCATTATTTGTTGGGAACAGAAACAGAAATGCACTTGTACACGCACTGTATGTGCATCATTGGAAGATATTCCACCTCCTTCAAGGGATCTTTGGTATGAGGGAGACTTATTGAAATATTAATGGCAATGACCTTGGAGAATAATTCGTTTCAGAACACATTATGTTTGTAATATAGCTAATGGGAACAAGCGTTCCAATCCTGAATTTCCTTAATAACGCAGTTTCAACACTTGATAATTTTGTAGGGCCAGAGAAAATAGATTTGTGGCACATAAACTAAGCCTTTTAAACCCAAATGAAATGGCAAAAAAACCTAAATTGGCTATGGATGCTTAAATAACCAGGGGTCGATTTTTTCGTCTCGATTATTTTTGAGATTTGAAACTTCTTGGTCAGACTTTTGGTCATATCTAAGTTGGCCAAGTTTGGTTTGTGGTTCAAAATTGGCAATCAACCCCTAATTTGGAAATTGAATTGTCAACCCTAGAAAATAAATTCGTTTTTATGAGCCTTGAACCTCATTTGATATAAACTTGCACCCTTTGTAATTAGTGTTCATTTAATGGATGGAAATAATGACTGATTTACATGCGTGAGGACAATCTACGATGAAAGAGCCTTAATTAAGACATATGCTTTTACTTCACAATGCGTGTAGAACAAGCTTAAAGCATCCAAATGGGCCCAGAAATTGAACGACTCTCTGGAAACACAAACAGCAGGATGCAATCAAACTTGAAACAGTTACTCAGATATCTTTTGGATTTTTTTGATCATTGCATTTAAAGTCGTAAATATTTAGATTTCGCCAGGACATCATTAGTCATTCATTGCCCCCCCCTCCCCCCAAATAACCCATAGAAATCCTACGCCTGCATCGGCAACCTAACCAAGTGGGTTGGTGCACTTCTTTCCATCGTTTTGCATCTTGACGTTTAGATTTGGCTTTTTTACCTTGACGTAATCAACATTCTTCTTTTCCCCCGATTTCAGGATTTGTCCTACAAGGAGAAACACTGGCACGAGTCTTGCTTTGTGTGCTCGAAATGCCGGACTTCGCTCGTGGACAAGCAATTCGGATCCAAGGCCGATCGAATCTATTGTGGCCCATGCTATGACGCCCAATTTGCAACCCGATGCGATGGATGTGGTGACGTATTCAGAGCTGGTAAGTTCATCCTCTAATGACTACTATCACGATCTAGGACACATAATCTGCAAAGAGCCATAATGATTGAGAGCTTGCGGGGAGAAAGAATCACAAGTATCGCCGGTCTAGACAATTTCATTACCTCAAGTAGCTCCCTACTGCTTTCAATGAATTACTTTGCCCAGCGGGCCCACGGGAATGAATCAAAACATTATCATATATCTTGTCACGACAGGCATGAAAAAAATGGAATACAAGACGAGGCAATGGCATGAGAAGTGCTTCGTGTGCTGCATGTGCGATAACGCCATTGGAACCAAATCCTTTATTCCAAAGGAGCAGGACATCTACTGTGCAAAATGCTATGAGGACAAATTCGCGACCAAGTGCACGAAATGCAAGAAGGTAATTGATGAAAAACTCCATGATTGGCAATTGGAGATCCAAATGAAATCTTTTTCTATTGCCTAGGTCATCACCCAAGGGGGCGTAACTTATCGGAATGACCCTTGGCACAGAGAGTGTTTCACTTGTACCCATTGTGAGAAATCCTTGGCGGGACAACGGTTCACTTCCAGAGAGGACAAACCCTATTGTGCCGATTGCTTCGGCGAGTTGTTCTCCAAGCGGTGCACTGCATGCGCCAAACCAATCACAGGTGAGCCCCACAAACTTGACTTGAATCTCTAACACCTTGAATGTCTTTTCTTATGAGCATGAGGATCGACAGAGAGTACCACTTACTATGTTGTAGACATCAATGTTCCTCTTCCTTGGACGTCTTTCACGATTGTGTCCTCACTTTTCTCGCCCGCAGGCATTTACTATATCCCAATTAATCTTCCCCGCCAGAACGATCTAGAAATGGCGCCAAGTGTGTGCTTCCGGCTGCTTTGTTTTCTTTCTGCCTCAGTGTGACCGAAACAAAACACTTCTAATTTGTTCCAGGAATCGGTGGAACGCGATTCATTTCGTTTGAGGGCCGCCATTGGCACAATGATTGCTTCTTGTGCTCATCCTGCAAGGTCTCCATGGTTGGCAAGGGCTTCATCACGGATAGCGAGGATATTTTGTGTCCAGATTGCGCAAAAAAACGCCTCATGGCTGACACAGTCGAGCAATGAGGATCCAATGATCAGCTCTATTCCACGACAATGCTCTAATTTTCAAACCAAAAGTTAAATAGATCCAGCCCGTCTTTTCGTTGCCCTTTTCAGATTTCTTTTCATGTTAATTTATACGCGATGATTAGTGTTCATAATAAATCAGTCCCAAATATCCTGTAAGCACTAATTTGACATTGTTTGTCCCGGCAACCAGCATGGATTTCATCCACATCCCAGGTATGTATGTCTGCTTGGTTTTGCGATTCACATTTAAGCTTGACTTTCTAGTTATACATATTTGTTTTTGCAATAACCAGTTTGTTCCAAACACATCATCCAGGGTAGAAAAATATGTATGCAGCTACATAAACCAAAAGACTTTCAGAACAATTTGGGCTTTGGCTTCATCCATTTTCATGATTCAGCACCATCATCCAAAAGAAACGGGACATGTTGATCATTCATTACTTCCAAACCAATCCACAAGACCATTGGCCCATTCCTGTTATTAATTTTCCAGTACTCCGCACCCATTTGATTTATTTTCATTGTTCTAGGGCGTGGTGGCTTGGGTAGCACCAAATTTGTGGCCTTCGAGACCTTGGCCTGGCACAATGAATGCTTTTTCTGTGCTAGATGCGAAGTGTCCATGGTTGGCAAAGGATTCATTCAAGAGGGAAGCAACATTGTTTGCCCGGAGTGTGCCCGCCAAAAGATGCTGCAGGATATGGAGGAAGAAGGAGAGCAGGAGGAGTAGACCGACGATACGATAATGATTGTTTTCAGGAACCATTTGGCGGGAACACTAATATGATGAGTTGCTTATGATTACCGTTCATGCTTTGTTTCAAAGACGGAGATTATGTTGTAAATAAACCACATGAAGCACTTTTCGTATAACATGGTCTACCTTGCAATTCGGTTGGAAGTTTTAAAAGAGGCATGATATTGTCAAAGAAACGAAATGTGCTTTTATTCTTGTCAAATCGGAATGGCCTATCTCTCACTTAAAGCCACATAAAAAAGAACATTAGAATTGAATAAATGGAACACCTGGGCGACATTCTTCTTGGGTTTTTTCATTTGCCTCGGTGGAATATTTGATAACGATTTCCTCTAGGCCGAGATTGCTTTTCAAGTACTCCATGTTATCCTCGAGGACCGTCTTCTCATCGAATTCGAGGGTCAAATCCATGGCTTGAATTCCCTGCTCAGCCACGCGTTCTTTGGTAAATGCCACGAACGGCATTACTTTCTTCATCCACTTCTTGAGCTCGTCTTTCTTGCCCAAAGCTTGCGAGATACTCTTATTATCCGGAGGACTTCCGTCCTTGCTCTGAGAATACATTTCTTTCAAGGTCGAAAGAACCGCACATTGCCATGGTGGATATGTTTTAGCGATGAAAATGGTAGCACGCGTGGGCTTTTCCGGAGGAGGTGGTGCTTGACCGCCCTTTTTAGCTTTGATTGGTTGGAGAAAGTTTTTGTGCTTTAGTCGAAACTCGCGAGCCGCGTTCATGAGATAATCAGAACACTTGATAACGATCTCGTCCACTTCAGACGTCTTGGGCCATTGACATCTCAAAATGGACTCCTTCTTACCGAGTAGTTTGGTCCAAATGTAATCCGTAACGTGGGGACAGATGGGCGATAGGATGATGGATTGCCACTCAATGAACTGATGGATTAGATCTTTCCTCATCCCTTCTGATCCACTCAGTTCGCGGTACTTATCACGAGATCGTTGCATTTCGAAAAAGGCATTTCTCAATGCTTCTTTGAAGAGCATCTTTTCGTAGGAGGCTTGCGTGGCATTAACCTGCTTGCTCATCTCATTGCTAAAGACTTTATCGTGAAAGGTCATGGGACCATCGGTTCGAAGGTTAGCCTCACTCTTCAACATCTCATCAACCCAATCAATAAAAGTGTAAAGCCTCAAAATTCCGGCCTCAGCATTTGGACCTTCAAAATTGGCATCTTCCACCGAATCTCCCGCATCAGCCAAGGCCAAACGCATTCCATCGGCAGAGTAGTTGTCAATAGCTTGACGGAGGGTTAGGAAATTGCCAGTGGATTTGGACATCTTCTCGGAGTTGAGAAGTAGATGGCCATTGGCTCGAATACCAGTGGGCCAAAGTTCGGGATTATTGGGCCAAATAGCCGTATGATTGTAAAGATAGTAAGTCAAATGGTTGGGTACCAAATCCTTGCCAGACACGCGAAGGTTGACGGGATAGAAATGCTGGAACTCAGTCCTCATCTTCAGCAAATTGGCCTCGGAGATTTTGGAATCTTTGGGGAGAGGCGATTCCTTGAAAAATATGTAGTCCCAAACTTCGGGGGTCATGTCTTCCGGCTTGATATTGAGCTCATTGCCTTGATTTCCGCGGAAAGTTCCACCTTGAAGAAGGTGAGCCACGGTGTAGTAGGCGTGATAAATGGTGGAATCCGAGAGAGATTCAATCAACCAAGACTCGTCCCAAGGCAACCTGGTACCCAAACCATAGGTTCTCGAACAAGCATGGTCTTTCAACCAATCGAGAGTGGAAAGGAAGTTCTTTCGAACTTCATCGTGGAAGCACTCCACCTTATCCAAGCAAGCTTGAGTGATTTTTCGCCATTCAGCCTCGCCATAGTTTAAGTACCATTGATCACAAAGGGCGACAACACATTCATCTCCAGATCTCGAGATGATTTTCTTCTCAGGCTCCATGTACAGAATGGCTTCGTTGGCATTGACCATGACATCCTTCAATAAAGGCTTGGCTTCTTGAACAGTCAAGCCCTTGAACTTCCCCACAAGCATCTTTCCCTCGTAGAAGCCCTTAAGATAGACCATCTCCTTGGCCTCAGTCAACTTATCTCGGTCATTTTGACTTTGGATCTTGAGCATATCGCAAACCTTCTCACCACTCAAATTGCCAAACTCCGGAATGTCAATGATGGGAACGGGATCAAATGGTAGAACCATTTCGTCGGTGATCCCGTACTTCTCTCGGAAAGGTTGTTTGTTCTTCAAATCCCGAAGTGCGGCAAAATCATCGGGCGAATCCGAGGGCACACTAGTGACCACCCCTGTGCCTTTATCTTCCTTGATAGTGAGCATAGGCAACGTGTAGATCTTCTCATACTCCGACATGGGCGCTTTCAAAGGCATGCCCATGATATCCTGTCCCGTGAACTCCAACAAAACATCCACCACTCCATCCTTCTCCGTGAACCCTTGATAGGCCATATTTCTAGCGGCTCGGGCCGTGCTCACATAGATTTCCCCGCATTGTTGTTGGGTTTTGGTCACCCGGAAAGCGATGTACTTCATATCAGGTCGGACCCAACAATTGGTCTGACCGTACATGGTCTCAGGTCGAAGCGTAGCAGCCACCAGAAACACGGGTGTGCCGGTGAAGCATTGCAATTTTTCCGGGAGAGGTTCAATGGCCTTCATCTTGACCAAAGTATACTCTTGGGGCCCAACCCCTTCACCCGAACTCCGATCATGGTCCATGCAAGGTTGACCGTCTTTTGGCGAGTAGATGGTGTAACGCTTGCCAAACTTGACCTTTTCCCTCTCCTTCAATCGGATGAATTGCCATCGGACAAAAGAATCAAAGAACGGGTTGACATCCGTAGTAATAAAGGTCCGTCGCCAATCCACATGCAAGCCCATAGCCTTCAAATCTGACACGGCCATGGGTGGAAAATAATCCAACCAGTAATCCGCATCGGCAAATCGCCTGATTTCATCATCGGCCAATCCCAAACTTTGCATGATTTGCCATTGGTACTTGGCTGTGCCAGCCTTAGCCGTGGCCTTACTCTTTTTACCCTTGGACTTATCCTTGATCACGGGTTCATCGGATTTCTCCTCCTCAACTGCAGATTCATCATGCTCGGGAAACACGGGGGGATCCCCGAAATCCTCCATTTCCCGCTTGAGCTTATCGGCACAAGCCTTGATGGGCATGCCTGTGCAATGAAATCCAAAGGGAAACAAGCATTGCTTGCCTTGAAGGCGTTGGTAGCCCACGGCAAATTCGGCCTTGGAGATGGTGAACGTGTGACCGAGATGGAGCTTGCCATTCATGTAAGGGAACGGAAATGTGGCCAAGAACGTCTCTTGCGATTGAGGTTGAGCAGGAGCATTCTCTTCGAAGATCTTCTCACTTTCCCAACGATCTTGGATGTCTTTTTCGATCTCCTTGAGCCGTTCCACCTTGAAGGTTCCTTTCCTTTCGGGTTCGGTCATGGTGTTTCTTGGATCTTGAGTTTTTGGAGATGGATTTTGCCGACAATTTCACCGAATGGGCTCAAATTTTTCTTGCCACACGGCATGCAACGATTGCATCAGCTGAATCCAAGACCGAAACTTGAAAAGCGTTTCCTGGAAACGTGAATAACACAAATTGGTTGGCATGATTTGGAGATTAGACGATTTTCATGATTTTATGTCAAAAGTGTTCATTTTGTAAGATAAATGGTTTTCATAGCAGAAAATCATAATAACATAAAATAAAAGAAATTAGTTTAACGGTATGAATGGTGTCACGCAACCTTGGTAGTTATCAGGTTTGAGCGAGGGAGATGACAAATTTGAAGATAAACTGTTGCATTTAGAAGCATGTCAATCGAAACTTGATAGTCAGCTTTAGATTTAATTTAAGTTTGCCATAAACATCAACATTTGTAGAAACAAATATAAAAGTACGACGGACTGCCACACCTCAGCAGGAAATGAGTAAATAAATGCGGAAAGCGACAAAAAAGAAACGCCCAACCTTTGTACGTTTTTGAAAACAACCACTTTGGTTTTGTAAAGACATTTTAAAGATACTTAGTTTTTGCACAAAACGCACTTAAAATGCATGCTATGAAATACCCTGTATCAATTGTCTTAACAATACAAAGATGGGATTATAACTAAAAATTGAACAAATGTATCTTTGCATTTTGCTTGAATTTGATATTTCTCGAAGGAACACATAGTAAATGGACATGTAGTAATTATTTGAATGTTTAGAGAACTTTACAAAATGTGTGCTGAGCGCCAAACCGATTGTCCTTTTATTGATGTATAATACTTTTTTGAGTTGACTCATTCCCTTTTTGGGGTGAAAAAATGCTCATTTGAACTCAAATAACTCATCGCTTGTTCAACATATTTTCAATCAATTTCAATTTAACTGGTAAATAAATATGTTCCCAAAATTCTTTGAAAAAGGTTTCAAAATTAGTAAATTTATTAGGTTTTTAGGTCAGCAACTTTGTACTTAAACCTGACTTGTTGGCAAAAAGTTTGGCAAATTAAACTATTTTCCCCTTGGGTTCTGGGTCAAAAACAAACTTCCACTTAAACATGATCGAAATTTTGTGGTTCCTTGGGCAAAAAAGATATTTGTGTTTCTTTGATGGTCTCAGCTTTTTTTTGAAAGTTCAATCAAATTTCTAAATAAGTTGACACTTAGATAGGTGGCGTTAATGAAATGATGCAATATTATTCACGATAAATCGAAGCTTTCAAGAGTTACTGTATATCTGTTTTGTGGATGGACTTGTTTGGTAATGGGACGGGGGGGTTGAAATTGTTTATGGCTATGGCAACCTCATCTTTGGTAAAACTATCTATTAGACAAGAGCTCTTATCAGGATTAGCACAATTTTGCCTTCTTAAATAGTACAAACGAATCCTAATAAGGCTTAGGTTACCATGCGAGACAACCTTTACCTAACACATATATATCACTACTGCACCAAGAACGATTTGTTGCTGCCTTGTGTTGAGGTCATGCAAATATTTGCACACTCATTAACTCCGAAGCATCCTCCGTCTTCAAGTTATTCAGTACTTGCTCGGCCCTGTTCTCAAGAAGACAATGGGCCCAATGAAAGCTGTTATCCATCCACTTCTCGTGGTCCAACTCTGCTCGCTAGGAGTCTTGGGCATAAGTCCTTGGTTCGTTCCAGGAGCCAATGAGGCCACATGTGGCTATGCCGGATGTCCAAAGATCGATCCAAGTACTCGCCAAGAAATCCGGTATTTGACCTACTTTGATTCGTCAGGTTCAATTTGATCCCTGGTTCCAGATATGATCAACGTACATTTGGTTCCCCACTCTCATGACGATGTGGGGTGGAAAAAGACCGTGGACCAATATTATTACGGAGACAAGCAGAGCATTCAACGAGCTGGTGTCCAATATATCTTGGATGGAATAGTTCAAGAGCTCTCGTTGGATCCCTCAAAGAAGTATGGAACTTTGGTGATCTTGAAATGCGTAGATTGATCACGTTCGTGTTCCCATTGAAGGTTCATTCAAGTGGAAATTGCCTACTTCTGGCGTTGGTGGAGTCAGGCCTCGGAAGAGACCAAAACGATGGTCCATCAAATGGTGAATGAAGGTCGAATCGAGTTCATTGGTGGAGGCTGGTCTATGAACGATGAAGCTGCCACCCATTACACGGCCTTGATCGACAACATGGCCTTGGGTTTCAGACAGATTAAGGACATCTTTGGTAAGGACAGCAGGGTTTTGGTTTGGATCTGTCAGGAAAATGTACATATTTCGGTTCTCCTTGGAGGTGATTGCGGAATTCCACGCGTTGCTTGGCAAATCGATCCCTTCGGCCATTCCAAGGAACAGGCTAATCTTTTCGCTCAAATGGGCTTTGATGGGCTCTTCTTTGCTAGAATTGACTACCGGGACAAAGCCCAGAGAATGGAGAGCCAGGAAATGCAGGTTTGAAATTTTTTGTAGGTGTCAACATTCGTGGACCTTCATTTCATCCGGTCTCAATAGATGGTATGGGAAGGAAGCGATTCTTTGGGCGAAGAGTCGTCGATCTTCACGGGCGTGTTCACTGACCTTTATGCAGCTCCTGCTGGCTTTCAATTTGACATGAGATACGATGACGATCCTATTGTGGATGATCCCAGACTGCGAGAATATAACTTGAATGAGAAGGTACGTACTTGCATGCAGTAAACTCTTCAATAAGTGAACTCGATTTACAAAATTAGGGACTTGCTGAGGACACAAAAAAGTTCAGTGAAGCATAGCGTTGTATTTACAGTAGTACAAAGTGTACTAAATTTAGGCATTAGATCAATTGTTGAGGGCAATTGTAAATATCTTTTCAAACAGTAATATCCAGTAGAAAAAACTAATAACTACATAAAGTATTGATTGTGTTATAACGGAACTTATTTAATTTTACATTTTTAATTCATATTTATATTTTTCATTAATATATATAACTTATACGACCTATTTTAGTGGAAATCGGCCTCGAATGCCGCCAATCAAAAAACCCGGAATGGGCCCAATAATTGTCAATAAACCACACACAAATTGTATAATAAACTTCCGATGAGAAATTTTTTTCTATAAAAATTATAATGATTATCATTTACTGAGATTGCACTCGAGCTTGTTTATTTCTACTTGTCCTCCTACGCTTTTACTATACTTCAACTCTACTTCCAAATGCCCTCTGATCAACTGATCTAATCGTGAAACAGAGAATACACGTAAAATTGACAAATTATCCCATAAGCACAAAGATTCTGCCTTTTTGGCGTTTTATTTGTTATTTAATAAATAGAAAAATGACTTTCCTATTTCCAATCTTTTGTCTTGGAACAGATTGCGTTGTTTGAAGAGACCGTTCTCTCTAACATGACAAAATATCAAAGCGAGACCAATCTCATGTTTACCATGGGCGGGGATTTCAACTTCCAAATTGCCAACTTGAACTATCAGAACTTGGACAAGCTCATAAAGTACGTGAATGAGCGTTCGGATGAGACGGGCATCCGAGCCTTCTATTCAACCCCGTCGTGTTTCTTGAAAGCATTGAATGACGAAAGTTTGACGTGGCCAACCAAGACGGATGACTTTTTCCCGTACGCTGATGGTAAGGTGGTTAGTTCGCTCTTTGTAGCTTGGCTGAGTTTCCCCAATCAATTATGACTCCATCTTTTTAGAGCCTCATGCCTATTGGTCTGGATATTTCACGTCAAGGCCGTCATTCAAATTCCATGAAAGGCAAACCAACGGCATGTTCCAATCGGCCAAGCAAGTGGCAGCCCTGTTCCAGTCTCCCGATATGAGTGAGCTCTTCGACCTTCAACGAGCTATGGGGGTTGCACAACATCATGATGCCATCACCGGGACAAACCACGCGGATGTGGACGCCGATTACCATCTTCGGTTGCAGTAAGGCGCTGTTTTTTTTCAATGGTGGGATCGTGGGGGCCAGATAGATTGGATCACAGAGATCCAAATTCTTCGCGGTTTGCCTAGAAAATCAAAAAATAGACTTGACAGCTTGGGCGCGTGTTTCCTAGTCTTAATGCCCGTCTTCCTCAGGCCTCAAATAGTGGGACAAAATCAAGACATTGTGCCAACTGTCCCACATTCCTCATCGACTCCATGGTCTGATCGATCTACTAAGGGCAACGGTAGTGTTTTAAGTTTAGGGATAGACCGAAAGCATGTTAAGCCGAAATTTTGGGTCGGTTTTGAAGGTCGGAAGCAAAATTGCATGCAGCCATGCTCCTTCATGTTTCTAAATTCTAAAGATGATAATTCCCGAACAATCCAAGGTTCAGAACTGCTGAAACAAGGGGATATATCGAATTACAAGGGATTATAAAAGTTAGCACTGAAACGGCAAGGAAGGGTTTTGACTTTGCGTGAGAAGCGAATGTAGTGTTCGTTATGAAAGGATTGAATACCGATTTATCGGCTACTTTTTGGATGAACAACTATTTGAAACTTCATTATGACCAGATTATTTTATTTCATATCAATTTTGGTATTGGACAAAGCTCGGAATGGTAAAAAAGCTCGTTGCTGATCAAGTTTAGAAACGTGGTCAAGTTTAAAGCAAATCGTTTTGCAAAATGCATCTAACGATTCCTTAGGGATTAGCAAAACATCTTTCGAAATATGGCTGCGTGAATTGAGAACCCAATTTATTTGGAAGGCACACTTTTCATCTCTTCTCTTTTGGGCTTCTTTTTTGTTTGATTGTCTTTGCGTAGTCTCCAAATAGAAATACGAAAGTCGATGCTGTTCCATCTTCAAAGATCGTTTCTGGCAAATATCTGTCGTCCAAAATGACCCAACCCAATCCTCATTTTATTTGAAGTCGAATATGGTTACAGCTCCGAAGTAATTGTAGTTATGATGAATTGTATGATTTTGATTGAAATTAAGGTTTCGCTTTTTTCGTCACTAATCATAGTTGAAAAAAACTTTTTAGAAAATAAAACGTTCATTTCTTCATGTTCAATTCAAGATATTAGGTCGGTTGTTGAGGTAGTTTGGAAGTATAGTAGAAGCACATCTAGAAGCATAGAAGAAGCATAAAAGAAGCACATGACGCGCAATAGAAATAACCATGCTCGATCAAGTTTCGCTACATAAGCTGTGTTTTTCAAAAGCAGCTGTGTTTTTCAATAGCAGCTTATGTAGCAAACTTGATCGAGCATGGTTATTTCTATTGCGCGTCATGTGCTTCTTTTATGCTTCTTCTATGCTTCTAGATGTGCTTCTACTATCCTTCCAAACTACCTCAATAACCGACCTATTAAGTGGTCGCGCGTCAAATGTACTAATTTGATTAGCACGATTATATTGAAGTATAGTCAAAATAGCCATGTTCGAGTATGGTCTCAGTACATAAGTTGTTTCAAAGGCAGCTTATGTTTAAATTGGTGCCGTTTACACCTGACCTAGTGCTCCTTAAAACGTTGTACATTAGGGTAATGAAAACAAGTGTTACTAACTTATGTAAATATTTAACGAGCCAAGGATCTTGCTCTTAAAAAACAGTCCATATTGAAATCAGGTTCATAAAAAACAACTTGACCCAAAAAAAATCATTATGACGCCCGGTTCAAAAAAACCCTCGTTAAGACCGAAATGTTCGCATAGATTTTCAAAATTGAAGTTCATTCACGAAACCCTCTTCATTTATTTTTCAGTGAAGGCCAATTACTCGCTCAGGAATCAATGACGTCTCACATTTTCCCTGTCTTGGACCAAGTGATAGAAAAGGACACGGATTACACCTGCTCACGGTTGAACATTAGTAGTTGCTCTTGGTCAGAGGAGAATGACCAAATGACCGTTACCATTTATAATCCATTGCCCAGAGCCCTTCAATTGAATGTGAAACTACCAATTCAAGATAAAATGATAGTCCAAGCTTATGATAGCACTGAAGAGCTTGCCGTGGAATATGTTCCAATTCCTGTAGAAGTGTTGGCTCTACAAGAAAGGGAGAGTTCATTATCCGTCTTAGATGCCGTTTTTAGAGTGACAGACATTCCTGCATTAGGTAAACAGATGATTGGGAATTCTCATTCTTGACATTAAAAATTCCATTTCTTCACGGTTTTCAGGATTTAAAGTGATTTACATCTTGCAAAAACCTTCCGAAAACTCGTTATTAAAACCGTTGACGACCCAAACTCCAGAAGATTTTCAAAAGGATTTGCCAGATGATTTCAACGTTCAATTGGGACATTATCTTTCCCATCAGGACTTTGATAGCCAAGTAAGTAGAGAGCTCATATCTCCTAGTGTCCAAATAAAACCAAGGAACACTTCTTTGATCTTCTGTCTGTAGGCCTCGGGTGCCTATATCTTTAGGCCCAAGGAGCAGGAAGCCCATATGAGCTCCATTGTTTCAGTAGAAAAGTATGAAGGAGAGCTTCTCAATGAATGGAGACTCAAGTTGGACATTGACTGGGCCAGTCTTATTGTGAGAAAATATGAAGACAACGTTGAATACGAAGTCGAATGGTTGGTAGGACCAATCCCAAGTGAGTATTCTTCTAGTTGCAGGCAAAAAATACGGACCTTATAGGTCAGTTGTTGAGGGCATTTGGAAGTTTAGTTGAAGCATAATGGAGGTACATGAAGGAAGCATAGTAATACGCATTAAATATAACCTCGTTCAAGTGCAGTTTCAGTACATAAGCTGCAGTTTTCAATCGCAAAAACGCAACTTAAGTTCTGAGACTAAACTTGAGCATGGTTAATTCTACTTGGTCTTACTATGCTTCTTTTATGCTTTAACTCTACTTACAAATGCCCTCAAAAACTGACCAATTGTCTCTGTGTGGCATGTTGACCCATACAAGATTTATTTTAAAGTTTGGCAAAATCAAGTCAGATTAACAAGCCTCGAGTAAATACTCGAAACCGGGGCGAGTTTATACTCGATGAACGTTAATCTGACTTGATTTTTCTATACTCTAAAATAAATCTTATGTGCACTAACACGCGGCCTGCCATCACACATTATCATCTAGTTGAGAAACGCTGACTTGTCGAGTTTTTCAGTTGATGATGAAGAGCCTCAAGGAAAGGAGGTTATCCTAAAATATACCAACTCTGGTGTGGCTAATGAAGGTCGCTTTTTCACGGATGCCAATGGTCGCCAGATGATCCAACGACAACGCGATGCCAGACCATCTTTCGATTTGGAAGTTGGGGCTGAGGAGGAACCAATTGCTTCCAATTACTACCCTGTTACAACAGGTGAGACTCAAAGAAACAGCATGAAGAGCCTATTTTACATTTCCTTTTCCCCCTGAAGGTATCTTTATTGAGGATGAAGTGAGTCAAATGTCACTTTTGAACGATCGTTGTCAAGGAGGCTCCAGTTTGAAGGATGGTGAAGTTGAGCTGATGATCCACAGGAGAACTTTGGTAGATGACAAGCGAGGGCTCTTGGAAGTGCTCAATGAGACCGCTTTTGACGACAATTCGGGTCTCATTGTGAGAGGTAAACACTTCTTCTTCAAAAGTGAAGATGAGACATCGATCGTTTGGAGACGCCACAAAATGCAAGAGCAATATCTTCAACCAACATTACTATTCTTCGACACATTGGAGACATTGCAAGATTGGCAAGGGTCCTCAGTTCCCAAAACTTGGTCTGGGATCAACGCGGATGAACTTGGCGATAATGTCAATGTGCTAAGTTTGGAACCGTGGGACGATGGAAAGATCCTGTTAAGATTGGAACATATCTTTGAAAAACAAGAGGAAATCGTGCAATCACAAGTGGCCACCGTGGATTTGAAAGAACTTTTCCCAGCCTTCGAAGTCACCGACATCTTGGAAACCACTCTAGGTGGAAATGCTCCTCTGGAATCTATGGATCGTCTCCATTGGAACACGAAGAAATGGACCTCGGAACATGACGCATATCATTCCATGATCCGACGTCAAGAGGACAGTCTAATCAGTTTGGAACCCATGCAAATCCGAACCTTCATCCTGACTATTAGTAGCTAATCATCATACACCATCCTCGTTGTTGCAGTTGTATTTTATGCTTTCAATCGTTTGCTCAAGGCATTAATATTCTAGTACGTAAAGCAAGTAAGCGCCCTGCCCGACACACGCTCCTCGTCAAATGCTGGCCTTTATTTACGTCAGGCGGCTGTTTCATGCCATAGATCTTCGTAGTCTTCACTTCGTTCGTTCGTTCGTCCGCGTTGGGATCCCAAACGCTTGGAACGAGAGGGATCACTGAAGAGCGCTCTTTTCTCGGTCTCTCTGGCCTCAGAGGATCCTCCATATTAAAAGGACACACTAAAAGAACGTCCGTAGACGAATCATAGGAACTGAAACGCCTCACCATCAGATTTTGAAAGCGAGTATATTTGTTGTTGTGAGAGAGCCAAAGGTAGACAGACTTGTTTAACTTTAGTAGAGTGTGGAACAGTCAGAAAAATGAAGTGAGTCCAAACAACTGGCAAATTTAGGTCTGCTTGATTGATGGTTTTGACCCCTCCATGACGGTTTCGTGAATGGGGGTCTTCCAACAGACGTGTTATCGACCGGTTCCTCTGAAAGCAAAAGAAAATCAGACCATCGTTGAGCGTTTCGGTTGCCTAGTGCAATTCCATTAGACCTATGCGGTTTTCCAAATTACAAGTGTGAGTTCCAATGATCTCTAGGTTTCCCTGACTCCTGTTTCCCGAGCCACAAAGTGTTGCCAAATTCTCTTCAATTTGAATACTCTGGCAGTGCACTGACTTAGCGTTTTGTGGGTGGGTGGGTTGGTTGGTTGGTTGGTTGGTCGGAATCGAGAACTCCTCACTTTGAGCTTATGAGCCCAAATCATCACGAGACAGCGATGTTCCCAGTCCTTCTTCGCGAGGACCATGGACCCACCAGCGATGGAACAGTTGTGAAAGAAGAACAAGTGTAGCCTTTGTTGGTTGTTCCATAGCGGAAAGTGGTGGGTTGGTTGGCTGGTTGTGAAGGCCAAACTGGAGAAAGAGAGAGACGACGACCAAAAAGGCTCAAGAAGAGCACGAGGAAGAGCAAAAGAGTCAGCAGCCTTGGAAAGGAGAAATGGGTATGGTAAAGTGACCTGGTTACTGCTTGTGTGAAGCTCCAGGAAACGAACACGAACGACAAAACTACAAACACAGTACCATATTCATGCTTTCATCCCGATTATGTGATAGATTCGCCGAGTGAGATCGTCTTCAATGGAACTGGTTGTTTATACCCAAATGTGATTTGTTGTGTCTGCTTTTCGTATTGTTATCGTCTGGATTGATATCCGTCTTCTGTGATCTGCTTCAACAACCGTCAATGGAACGAAAGTGAATAAATACTAAGGATTGTCCACGAAAACCAAACTCACTTTCAAGACATCATTGCTTGAATTATTTTGCCCACACGTAAGTTCCAAAAAAGTTGGCGCACATTGTGGTTAGTTAATGAATAATAACCATCCTTCTCAGAACTGTTTAGCAGGACGAAGCTGCATTTTTAATGACGGTTATTAAAACATGACTCATTGGGGGAAAATTGTGTGTTTCACCCTCGATAATGAAACCAAACAAAGATAGTTAGGTGCAACAACAACAGCTCACTAATATGAAAGAGTAATACGGTCTCCCCTATTAATAGCGTTGACTGAAGGTATGTTTAAAAAGAGCGGAATCCAATAAGTTGAAAAAATGAGATGTTTGCAAAAAATGATTCCCCAACGTCCCCAAAATTGAGAAAACGGAAATCTGGAACACCTTGGTCATTGGTTAAACATCGTTCCATTGACATGGAGGTCATGCCATCAGATCGAGTTCTTGGAACCGAGTTCAAGTTTCGTCATGCCTTGGAAATCGTCAAATTGGGCATGCCAATCAGTGACATCGTAAATGCTTCAAAAATAGTCTGATTATATGGCTTGGAATAATTCCTGATATAGAACGCCTCTTTCTTTTACGTCAATCGCTCAATTATACAAATTATAGCAAGATGAAGACTGTGAAGAATTTTTTAACCAAACACAAAATTGATTAAGTCTCCGATTTTCTTTGAGCCTTCAAAGCTTCTTTGATTAGTTGGTTGGTTGGATTCCTTTTTTGGTACTCAGGACGATCACTATTCTTGAGAAAATTAGCTACAGTTTTTAAGCGACATCAATCATGAAACTGTCCCCTTGGTGTTTTAACTAGATCATGCTCCACCACAGGGGGAATAAAATTGTTCAAGGATAACGCATTGTTATTTTCTGACACTTTTGGTCCCACAAATTATGGTGGCCTCCCCTCCAAATATCGATCCCGAGGGCATTTTAGTCCAGAAGAAGAAGAAGAAGAAATGCCACAATTAAAGTCAACTGAGTGTAAACAACTGAAAAAGAAAGTGGTTTCAAAAGGAGTTCATTTGGGTTCGTGGGTTCCGTAGAAACAAATACTTTCACTTTTTGGTCAGTTTCCACAAGTACAGCGGCTAGTTTTTTAGACGCACAAGATCGATCTCAAGATCGTACTTAAGTACTCCAAGTCCAATCTTGAGATCGATCTATATGTCTAAAAAAACTAGCCTCTGGTTTTTCAGATTTCAGCCAAAGTATACATGCTGAAGTTTTTAGGGTTTACTTGGCAATTTTGTTTTATTTTTGAAAAAAAAAAACTTTTATTTTAGAGGCACATTTTTCAACTTTGCTTTATTTCTTAACGTATGTTCTGGTCTCATACCATCGAATCGAGTTGTCGGAAAGGAAACTTACGGAACTACATTACTCTAGAGCAGGGTTAGGCAAACGGTGGGCCGCGGCCCACTTGTGGGCCCAAAGGTGGTCTTTGGTGGGCCCAAGGGTGGTCTTTGGCGGTCCCAGGAACTATGGGGCAAGGTCCAACATCGTGAGCCCGGGAGACATCCATAGCACCATACTCGTGGGCCCAAAGCTCTTTGATCGTTAATTTGTGGGCCCCTGAACCAATCAACGTCTGTTTGGTGGGCCCCTGACAACATATCATCAAATTTGGTGGGCCTTGACCCAAAAGTGGTTGCCGACCCCTGCTCTAGAACAAAAATTAATTTTATGAAAAAAGAAGAGATAGTCCTTGTAACCTGGAATGGTTTGGATCACTGTTCAAACTGAGTAACCTTGAAGTTTAGCTCAAATGCCTCTAAAAAACTAAGAGTGGAATTCTAATTAAGTTTTACCGGATGTCCCATAAAAATGCGAAAGTTTCAATTTTTTTTTTTTTGCAAGCTTTAAGCATTGTTGTTATTGTTTTAATACTTTTGTGTAATCATTTGACTGTATTCTCTGAGACGATGCAAACAAAACAAAAGTTTGTGAGCAAAAAAATGCGAAAACCGGATTTAACGGAGGGTGTGATGGGTTTGCCGCTTGCCCCCAAAAAATGTCCAACTTTCATTTATTGATGAACCACTCACGGATGCAGGAAATTTTCGTCCAGGTTGGGGTCCAGTTGCACATCAAAGGTCAACGGAGTAGTGAAATACAAAATGAGGCAAAATCCTACGATTTCGATCCAATATTGCCAAAGAAAGCGTATATTTCAAAAACTAACGTGCAACAGTTGCATTGGACGAGTATTTCAAGTCATTTTTGACTGATTTCTACATAGTAGTTTTCGAAACATCGGCTTCCTTTGCCAATTTCCAGATTGATCTCATAAGTGGAATTCTACCTCACTTTGACCCACTTTGTTTGTTTTGCACCTCTCAAATCTCAAAACCTCTATTAAAATTAGAGTTAGACTTTAATTTTCATGTTCTCATCAACACAAAGACACTTTCTTTCTTTCTTTCTTTCTTTGCTCCGAGAGAAAAATAAAATAATAAAGGCTTCTTGTACCTGTTGTTTGTTAGTCTACTAAGGATTTCTTCCCTCAAAATATTTCTTTGGAGGTAATTAGAGTTGCAATTAAAACCTTCACAATATTTGCCACTTCAGTCAGCCTTAGATTTTGTTTTTTTGTAGACTCTTTTGGAATGCAACTCCAATTAAATACGAAAAATAATATGAAAAAAACTAGTGCCTGGTTTGGGAGGCCCAGTTTTCAGTGAAGGAGATGTTGATCATTTTTTCTTCACCAATACCTTCCAGAGAGCCAAAACTGGTCAAACTGTTCAATGGAATGAGTAATTTTGAGCCAACGCTTATCCTTATCACTAGTTATCAACTTGACCGCTTTACCATATCCCAAGGATCACTAAAGACCTGGATGCCTCGGCTACTGGTAAAGCCATTTTTCGAATTACGTGCCAGACAGAGAAAAATCTAATCAGACCAAATGTTTGATTGGTAAATCAAAGCTCATGATCGACTGAACTTTGTGGCAGTTAGCGTAGTTTGATGCATAGAGCATAGCAGGTATTCCGACTGAACATTTGCACCTACAATCTCGGGTCATTTTTTCGCTCGTTTCTGCGCGTATGTACTGCGCCTATTACAAATTTTGGAACGTTGTTGCTCGTGAAGAGAGGAACGCATGATGCTGAAGTTCAGCCAACGACATCCTTAAATGGTAGTTTAATCAATCTTAAAAAAGCAAAGTTATTTGCTTGAATGGAATTTGATTTAGAAAAACATCCACAACGGAATGCCTGAGCGGAGGTTCCATGTCTTACGATTTCCTTGCAAATCCCAAACCAATCGGTGTGTAGAACTTTAATTGATGTAAAAGCCTATTGGTTTGTTCATAAGGACAAACAGATAAGCGTCGAGTCAGACAAGTCCCGAAATTATTACCTATTTGTGATCATCTCGCGAGGGTCACAATAAACACAGTTTGTTACCAATTCGTCGGTAATGTGGAACCAGTCTCTCACTGAAGTAACTCGCCAACAGGTCAAGTCATTATTATTCAAAGAGGAATTAAAGGTGTTTATCCTCTGGACTTGACACTTGCAATTTTTGAGGGAATCAATTTTCAAATTTAAAAGTATAATACATTCATTTGTCAAGCAATGCAAAGAATCCCATTTCAAAGTTATACAATTTTCTGGGAATATCGTTAAATTACGCTCAGAAAAGCGGTCAAATAGCTTGGGACCGGGGGGATGGGACCTGACCATGGGGGTTTATGGAGGTGTGCGAGGGTTCTTGTATTCCGGTTCGATCGACAAAAAAATAACTTGGTGTTAGGACATCAGGACCTTTATTAGGGTTAAGAATAAAACATATAAAAGTTATAAAACGCAATATTTCAAGTGACCCGAGAACTAAGTTAGAAAAAATCCCCCCCTTCTGAGGAGAAAGGTACAGGAGAGGTTTGAAGTGAAAGAAAGGTTGGCGGAGAGGGACTGGCAAAAGAGGCTCGATCGAGTGTACCGCTGACACCGCTAATTAGCTCTTGGTGGCGTCGGTGGTGTTATAGTCTTACCACAAACAAACATGTCTGTGCTTTCTTTATTCATGTCTGTGCTTTATTATTTGCCAAAAGTCAAAAATATCGCATTTTCGGCAAAACTATTATTGTACGTTGGAATACTGTAACTCAAGGGGGTAACTTAACAACTGAAAGTGTTAGTAAAAGAGCCTCATTCTTAATGATCTTTTTCATTGAGCCAAGTGTTTTGTTTTGAACCTTAACTCTTGCCCATATTTTGATGGAACCCTCAACTCCAAACAACAAACTCCACTGGGTCTTTATCTCCTCATTCATTGTCTTAAAGGTCAAAGCTTTGGAAAAATACACAACTTAATGCCATTGGTGACCTCTCAAGCAATTACGCTCTCTAAGATAATCTTAAGTGGACCCAAGTCTAAAATGCCTCTTCAACTTTTTCCCTCAAGGAAAAAAAGCAAACATGAAATAATCGAGTTTGGGCACGTTCATTCACACATGGTTTTTGTCTTTGCCATTACAGGAAGTTGTTTTTCCGCCTCTCAAAATGGCTCTGGGATCTTTTAAGATCCCCGAGGAGACTTCTGTTGTTTGCCCTAAATTTGTGCCCTTGAGACGACGAGGAGTGGTCTCTCCGATTCAGCGGGGAATGCTTCTCGGAGTGGTTTTTGCAACCTGGATTTGCCTCAGTCATTTCTACTACCGACCTCATACCGAAGTGGAAAATGAGCCCACATGGAAAGGTAAAAATCGTGAATATGCCACAACAGCTAAATCACATGGTTTAAAGAACTTTTCAAGGGATAGTTTTAGGTTTGTCATGAGAACTAGAGGGCTAACAGAGAAATGCCACTCCAGTTCAGTCATAGGAGATTTGTTTTGAACACATTTCATAAGTCCGACAGCAAGGATGCCAAATGACTTTGTTCAGCATGCATTGCTCTTGTTTGAGCAAACCAATTGAATGAGCAATTTCGTCACTGACTTCCTGAAATTGCAAATTCCAGTTTTGAATCACATAACTTAATGTGTCCAACATCAAATCCCATCACACACATGGTGCAGGCTAGATGACTGGCAAATAATTTCGGAGTGTCGTTTTTCGTCGTTTTTCTGTTAGTCCTCTAATGAGAGCCATAAAAAGAAGGGTTTAATTGATCATCAAACATGGTCGGATTGTTATCATTCAGTTGTTTTGATAAGTATTTTATTTTTGTGATGTGATTTTCGGCAATAGTTGGTTCGTTGGGTCATATACGGTATATCTAATCTTGTTTCATCATTCAAACAATTGGAAGACCTTTTTACTGGATATCTGGTGCAATTAGGTCAGATTATCAAAATATAGATTACTTGAAATTGTGTTAACAAACCCTAAAAATATTCTGCAAACATTTTGACTAGTGATGGACCGAAAGGGCTCATAACCGAAACCGAAAGTTTCGGCCGAAAGAGGGCTTAACCGAAACCGAAACCGAAAGCAGCTGATTACAAAATTGTTCAAATGCAAAATCTGCCTTAAAAATTAGAATGCTCATGTGTTCGATGTTGGGTAGTCGCAAATTTTGAAATATAGGAAAACTTAAATTTCAGAGGTTTTTGGACCAATTTTTTTTTTGATTTTGTTGTCCAACTCCATTTTACATATTGCTTGTCTGCTTTCGGTTTCGGTAGGCATAACCGAAACCGAAATTTCGGCCGAAAGCGCTTTCGGTCCATCACTAATTTTGACATTTAAGACATTTTAAGATAACCAGCAAAAAATGCGCGTGATAAAAAACCCTAATTTGGAGCCTTTAAACTGACTCCGAACAGACCAAAGGGTGATATATTTACCAAAAATAGGAAGGTAAGACCACATGACCAGTATCTCTAAACCATCATTCATTTGCATATTACACTTTCCATGGTTACATCAAAATCTAATAAGGAATGTGTTTGAGTATCACTCAAAGCAAGCCTCTATCAGTTTGGCTTCAAGCATTCAATACACGAAAACAATATGAGAATGACTTTTAATTTACAAAATCGGTCCTCTGGGAATCCATGTGGTTCCATGTTGGCATAGTACATCAAAGTTCAGGTGTAACTGAAAACTAAAATTTTCGATCCCCTTGACGATCGAATGCTTGGGCCAGAGTCTCAATCAAAAAATTCAATGATTTTCTTGTGTTCCCGCCCTTTGTTCCATTTGTGGTAATTGTGTTACCCTTGCATTTTGATTGACAGGCACTTGGGTGAACAATGCCCAAGAACAAGGCCTCGTCACCAGATTCTTTTAAAGCCATTTGAGATGAATTGAATTCCAGGATCCCGAAGTCTATTGAACGTGACCGAGAAGGATGACGACAATTTCGAGGCGAATGGCGAACTCAAACCCGGTCATTGTATGCCACCAGCCATCGAGCAGTTCCCGGAACCGATTCTCAACAAGACTCAAAGACGCTACGGAGGATTAATTTTCCACGTTGCCCTGGCCATTTACATGTTCATTGGATTAGCCATTGTGTGTGATGACTTTTTCGTCCCAGCTCTTGAGAAACTTGCCGCAGGTAATTCGTTGGCAGCTCGTATGCTTTGTCTACGTGGGAGTATGCTACAAGTATGCTTCTAATAATGAATCCAACAGCGTTTGATGAACATTCTAATACTATTACATCTTAGTTGAATACGTACTTTTTCGGAGCCTTATTCTTGGACAGGGCAAAAATGTGAGAGGTTGCGTTCAAGATTAAATGTGTACTATATAAAATTGGAGCATTTTTGTGCTCAATATAAAACAGGACTAAGTATAACCTTCGTAAGAGTTAGAGAAAGCTCAAATTTCTCAAAATATCGGTTATAATTACAAAAACACACGAAAGAGTTTACCAAAGAACGTGATGTCGTGTTTTAACTTGATGTGTATTTTACGAAAAATGTACCACGGAAATACATAAATATATGCGTTGAATTATGCCGTTGGTAATTTACAAAGCATTTCAAAGAAATTTAGACTAGCGGGTAAAACAGAGCTATGAGGCAGTCAGTATTAAACTCCCAATAGACCGGTTATTGTTCAGTTCTACCATCCAAGCAGTCAGTTGTCTCCCGACCAGTCTTGTAATTCTTTAAAATAAAAGTTAAACTCTTTAGATAACAAGTACTATCATAAAATGAATCTCGCACAAACAAGCAATCCCTTTGGGCTAGCAAAGAAGATAATACCAATGTGGTCTAATTTGAATGATCTTATAGGCTTACTTATCCCAACAAGCGTATCCTTTGCAGTCTTGAATCTTCCTCCCGATGTGGCCGGAGCAACCTTCATGGCCGCAGGCTCATCTGGACCGGAATTGGCCACGGCGGTCATCGGAGTTTTTGTGGCCAAGGTGAGCTTTACGTAGGATTGTACTAGAGCTTCAAAACCACAAGTCATCAAAGGACCTTTTCTTGGTCTATGTTCGAAACATGAAGTACCCACACAAACATTTGCATTACAATCAGGGACACGAAGATGAACTAAGAAACAGCCCCCTGAAAGGACAAAGGCTTGAATTGCAGAAATAACCCAAAACATTATCAACTCGGCATGACATGTAACTTAATTTTTGTAGAATCATGTCACTGTTTTAGAAGCACTCGAAGACGCTACCGTGGAAGTAAGTCCGAGGTTCTCAATGTTGTTACGTTTCCAGACATTATGATGTGTGCATGCTCATTGTTGCTTCCATATCAGACCAATGATTTAGACACAAAACTTGAATTCACTTTTTGTTTGACATTTCACACCCCCAGACACTGCCAATCAGAAAATTCACAAGTTACACATGTTCATTCATCCAATTTACACCACTGTGTTTGTTCATTTGGGTTAATAAATAGCCCATGTTCAAGTTATTTGGCATGATTTCCGTCATTTCAGGACGATATCGGAGTGAGCGGAGTCATTGGATCGGCTGTTTTCAACATCACCTTGGTGATCGCCGTGTGCGCTTTGGCCGCAGAGCAAGTGCTCTTCTTGAATTGGTACTCTGTGGTCCGAGATTGTACTTGTTACCTCATTTCCATCATTATTCTCCTTTTCACCATTGCCAATGAGATCATTTCATGGTAGGTTGTCTCAACCGAATTGGAGTAGCGCAACGGGTCATCTGAATCAAGGACTACTGAAAGGTGGACGACGAGGCAATTTCTGAGGTTCTTAATTTTGCTTTGGAACATATGACATTAACTTGGTTGTTGTGGTTGGACTTCATATTTCAATTGTCGGAATGAAAAGTTATACCTAACCACGCCTTTGAACAAAAGAGAGCACAAAATGAATGAATAGAGGCACATTTCAGCCACTTTGTGTACATTTATAAACTGAGCATCGAGAGAGCATAACTCCCAACTTCAATATTCAATGGACTTGAAAATAGAGCTATGGATTCTTTGCGTCACAGGCGCTATTTCAAATAAAGAAAAGCTGACTTGGTTGATTAAGCGGTAGTGATGGACCGAAAGAGCACTTAACCGAAACTGAAACCAAAAACAGCTTACTACAACATTTTGTAAATGCAAAATCCACCTTAAAAATTAAATTGCTCGCGTGTTCAACGTTGGGTAGTCGCAAATTTTGAAAAATCTGGAAACTTGAATTTCAGAGTTTTTTTGGACGAATTTTTTTTCGATTTTGTTGTCATACATCATCCTTTGTAGTGCATGCCTACTTTCGGTTTCGGTAGGCATAACCGAAACCAAACCCGAAATTTCGGCCGAAAGCGCTTTCGGCCGATCACTATTAACAAGAAAAGCAATGGATCCGTCTCCTGGGATCTATGTCCACTTTTTAGTAGTCCTTGTTTAAATACATCCACTCAATTCAAATTTTTTTTGAGGCTTCTCCTTGCAAAAAGTGCCTTCCACGAATTCTTTTTTGGTGAAGGATCAGCAAACAACATCCCATACAATCATGTCAATCACGTCGATTCAATATTTGTTTTAGGCCCGAAGCTCTCCTCTTCTTGATCTTTTACGTCCTGTATTGTGTGGGCATGGCCTTCAACTCTCACTTTGAAGTGCTGGTTCGTTCAAAGTTAAGGGTTCCAGACTCTTGGAATGTGACTAAACCGCCTCCATCGACAGCCAACGTGGATGGTGGAACTAGTGCAGATAAACAGGATGACTTGGAAAGTGGATATGGCAGGATGGATGGTAAAAAGACCAATGGTAAGTCAAAGGAATGTAAACATATGTAGCAAATAATTGGCCCTCAGAACTCCTACTTCACTTGAAAGAAATAGCCCAATTTACTTGCCCTTTGATTCGGAAAGAGAGTAGGTCAAAGAGGGACACTTTGACCAAGAGCCTAAAGCCAAAAGCTTTTCAACATGATACATAGGATGGAACATTGCAGGTACCAAAGGAGATGAATTTGTTGAATTGCCCCTGTCTCCAAGCAATCCGGATGCGAAAACACCTGCAGCTCATGCAGTTGAAGCCATTGAAGACCCTCTGGAAAAACCAATGGACGGAAATATGTTGACGTTTGCCAAATACTATCTACTATTTCCGCTTTACTTCTTGTGCAAGTATACCATACCAGGTACGACAAAGAGCTTTTTGGAACATTCATAAAAGACATCAAAGGTCACGTGAACTCATTGATTCTTGCTGTTCCAGATTGCCGAAAGGATCAGTTCGCCCGATTGTACGTTTTAACGTTTGTAGTGGCAATCATTTGGATCTCGGTGTACTCATACTTTATGGTGTGGATGATCACTGTCATTGGTTTCACCTTGGGCATCCCCGACACCGTTATGGGCCTCACCTTCATTGCAGCAGGTGTGAGTGTCCCAGATGCTCTATCTGGAGTGGCCGTGGTCAAAGAAGGTAAATTAGCTTTTAGTAAATTAACCAGTCACAAGAACTTCTCATTTTTAGGAAAAAAAAACAGAGAGAAGCCTTTTGCTGTTCTTTTGGTTCGTTGATTTCAGATGGTTTACTTTTGTCTCAAATTAACTACGTGCATGTTCTGGCAACCAAGCTGTTCCAAGTCTAAAAATTTAAAAGGGACGAATGAAAAGGCAGACATTCTGCCTTTTTTGTTTTCTTTTCCGTTCTGCATTTTTTCAACCTAGAAATTCTCTGTCTCGTTTTAAGGCTGAAATTTCAATCTTCAAGTTTTAACAATGCTGATGGTCAAGTCTGATGAAATGATAAATGAATTTTAGTTTTCCAAGAATCTGTTTTTGTCATACGTATCTTGAAGCAGTTCTGTTATGGACCAACTTAAAGAAAACCGGCTTTTCTGTTTCTCACATAAATTGCTATCCCTTAATTCAGAACATCTTGCTTGGGTGAATAAAGAAGTGACAAAATAATATTTTAGCGAAATCATTGACCCTAATATATGATAACTCGAGATGACTTTTTGATCTTTACCACAATAATATTGTGGCTTAACTCCAAAAGACTCAAAATTTGAAGAGAAATCTTCAAATCTATTTTAAGCCATAACACGACCCCTTTTGTACCGGTACATCGAATGACATTCTTTGTATCGGTTACAAATACGAAACCTCTTTAGCTACAAAAAAATAGAATAATTCTGACACATTGTCAATGTAAGTCACACTGGCAACAAGTTTAATTTGAGGTTAGCTCTAAAATCAAGAGAATTTGCCCTTGTTTTGCCTCCATCTAGTGACGAATTTTGAACATTTGCTTAAATCATTATTTCATCTACGTTCACCTAGAGGGCTAAGAGAGAAATGTCACTCCAGTTCAGTCAGTGGAGATTTGTTTTGACACACTTCATCAATCTGACAGCAAGGGTGCCAAATGACTTCATTCATCATGCATTGCTTTTGTTCAAACAGCAATTGAATGAGCAATCTTGCCACTGACTCCCTAAAACGCAAGTTCGGGTTGTGAATCACGCAACTTAGCGTGTTCAATGTCAAATCCCATCGCACACACACAGTATAGGGTTGGTGACTTGCAAATAATTTCGGACTGTCGTTTCTCTGTTAGCCCTCTAGGTTCACCCTCAGCCATTTTACTTACCCAGGGCTATCAAAGCCAAATTTTGATCATGCGTCATGTTTTAATTTCAGGCCACGGTGACATGGCCGTGTCGAATGCCATTGGAAGTAATGTCTTTGATATCTTGGTCTGTCTTGGACTTCCCTGGTTCCTGGATACAGCCATCGTCAATCCCGGAACTTATGTCCGCGTCCGAAGTCGCGGTTTAGTCTACTCCACGTTTAGCTTGTTCTCCACCGTGGTTTTCTTAATCGTGGCTTCACACATTAATGGATGGAAATTGGACAAGAAATTTGGGATTATCCTTCTCGTTTGGTACTTCATTTTCATGCTCATCGCTTCCTTGTATGAATTGAACATCTTTGGCGAATTTAATCCGCCGGAGTGTGAAAGTAATTACTAAAAGCGAAGCGGGCAGATTTCTGTGTCTGTCTCGAACCCCTTAAAGGATAATGATTTCAATGCTCCTTGTATCGGTTGTAAGTGTGCGTGCGTTTTAGCTTTCAAAACCAATTCTCCACGTTTCAATCTCGAGGTTTCTTCAATTCAATACCCTTAAATGCCCTTCCCTCCTCCTTAACCTTTCAATTTGGAAACAGGCTTTCAACCTATCAACGAATCAATGGAAAATTTTACCTTCAAAATCCACTATTACTACCATTAGACTAGTATGTGTTTGAGTGTGCATGCAAGTTTTTCAATGTAATCCCCCTTCTTCGATCTACTTTCCACTTATTCTTATGGAACATGACATCGCAGGGGTTTTATCTAGGTTTTACGATATCTATCCCATATGTGGACATCAGAGTCAAATTCCTTTCTAAAGTTTAGAAACATCGAATTTTCATATTGCACAAAATTGATTTCTACCTTTGGAGTTATTACCATTCTCAAGAACATGTAAATGGTCGACTTGTTTATTCGTCCTTTTAATCTCAAATACGCAATATTATAAACACACGAACTTTCCCATGTCATTATCATGTACTGACAGTCCATGAAAACAATATTGAGTTCGCTAGTTGCAAACTTATTAAATCAATCATTCTTTTGTAGATTGGAGTCATATTTCTGAAAATCTTAGGACTTCAGGTAAAAAATAAATAAGCCAGTGAGTGCGAAACACTAATTCTGAACCATCCATGAATTCCGCCTTATCTTGGACTTGATGTATAAAGTCATTACTTAAAATCATTCCCTCTCATCATTACCTCCATACTAATGGTTCCCAAGATAAGATCAATTTATAGTATAGCTTTGCTCTCATGACATTTCCCAATTGTTATATTGTACTATCTGACTTCCAACAAATTCATTGCTTGTTATTCGTCTGCCAGTGTTTTCAATTCTGATGATTACTTCATTCGCATAGGGTGAATAAAACTTATTGATAGACTTTCATCTGACATCATAGTTGCTTTCAAGTGATTATTCCCTAACTCGAGATCATATTTTGATTAGGTAAACAAAGTTTTTTATGAGTGCGCTTGTGGGGGAGCAACTTTCGTTTTCCTCTTAACATGGCTATTTTTTGTTCATTTGCTTTTATTGAGGGTTGTCCAAGTGCCATTTTAACTACTGTAAATTGAAATGAATATTTTAATAACTTTTACCATATAAAATTGAATAACCGAAGCTTTAAATAGATGCCTTTAGATGGCGTGAAAGGAGGGGCAAGGAAAAAGAAAAATCTGGTGATCTTAGTGTTTAGTATTTGCACCCTGTTTCACACCATCGGGTTTTAAACCAAGCTTGAAAAATTCGCCAATAGATGGCGTAAAGGAGGGGGCAAGTACAAAGCACTGAGCTCATTAGTCTTTTCTCTTTGCTTGCCCAACCTTCCTCGCTATCTATTGGTGAAATTTTCAAGCTTGGTTTAAAATCCTCCAATTTTTTTAAGGCTTGGCTTAAAATCCTCCTAACCCGAATGTGAGCTGAAACAAGTTATTAGTGCAATATTCATTTATTCTTATTGCACTAGGTTCACCAAATGAAACATCAAAAATCTTCCATATTCATTTGAAAAAGTTAATCTATTTATTAAAAAGCACTAGTTTTACCTCAAACATTCACTTAAGTCGGAAATATTTTTAAAAAAATCGTATGAACACTGGGTTTAACATTCATCAAACAGTTTGACGATAAGATCGAAAGTTGAAAATTTATCGTACATGCAGGTACCCGAATATTGCTGGATAGTTTACAAGGGTGAGGTTGGTGTGGTTTCGTGTTCCAATTCCTCTGTATTTGTTCCAAGTTGTTTGGCCATAGACAAAAGAAGAGCCGTCATTTGAGCAACCTCAGAGCGAATTTCCCTGTTGGCCTCCTTGATGTTTTTCATTTTCTGATTAATGTCCTCTACTCGCCCAGACAATCGGTCCATTTTATCCTGGAACACAGGATTGATTAATTTGTGAAAAATGGTCTAAGGATAGCTAAAAAGGCTTCGAGTTTGAGTGCTATTGCCCAACTTATTCATCCCTCGAAATTGTGGAAAACTACCAACCTGACCAAAATTTAGCTCTTTAGGGTTAAATTTTAGAGCCCGAATTGTGAAGTCATGAGTCAGGCTTGCTTTTAGCATTTCCTCAGTAAAAGTTTGACTCTCTTAGCTACTAAATTGGTCCTCAAAATTAGCTATTTAGGCTATTTGAATTTTCAAGGGTTGGTCTGGCTGAAAATTGGTTTATGGAACATTTTAGAAAACTCATAGTACCTCGTTCCCTTTGGCTACAACAGTGAAGGCAATCCGTTTAAGGGTGTTGTCATCATGAAATATTTTGGCGAATATAGATTTGCTTTGGTTGGGTAATACTGTTTCTTGGCGAACAATGAAACGCCTCCGGATGAACTCAGGAAGGATCTTCTCCACGTCCAGATTCAAAGTCACCTGCATGGCCAACCTTTGAAGGACAGCATTGTCTTGGACCGCTTTGATATCGTCAACAGCCAAACCAACCTGATTGGAACAAGGGAACACTGTCGTAAATGCTCAAAGCTACAACGACTGACCTTACCAATAGATTCATGACGATGATCGACATGATAATCATGAACACCAAGAAGAAAACAAACGTGGCTTCTCGATAAGGAAGAACCATCCGCTCTTTATTCTTATCCGAGTTGCTGATATTATCGAAGAACAGATCATCGAACTCAAATTCTCCAATCATCATTACCGTGGTCTTCATCATGGCCACCCACACATTTCCAAAGTTCTCCTAAAGAATGGATCAGCATATGTACATGTTCATCAACATATGGTAATTCAGATCTTTAAAAAGTGATCCAAACCTGTTCCAATAAAAGGGCATGAAAGCCCAAAGAGAAGGCGATAATGAACAATGCGCAAATGATGGAGAACTTGAGGAAGGTTTGAAGCACGTCCGTGAACATGACCACATAGATCCCCAAGAAAGGAAACTTCCTCACATTGGACAACAAATTCAGCCAAGTCATGGTAATGGAAAATGCGCCCACTTGCCATTGCCAATCGTATCGAAGACCCGTCTCTTCATGGCAATCCGTGAAATCCCAGACAAATAAGATGGCTGTGATGTAGCAAGCCCATTCCAACACGTTCTCCACACCAATGTACGTCAACCGAGCCTATTCCATAAATTTGCAAGATTAGAACAGATTTCACCATTGATATTTCACATTGACCTCTCCATTAGCTACTTTGAAGTTCCATGTATCACCATGCATCATGGAACATATTTGTTGGCTGAATCCAGAGACAAGTTGTTCTAGAAACATGTTGCAAAAGAATTGAATAATGATGAGAGAGAATTTAATGTGTGGTCTGTGTTGAAGAAGACAAAAATCTATCTGTATATTCCACGAAATGACGCCATTTTGATGTGGCTTATTGAATCGCAATAGATCGTGTTAGATAACAAGATGTCGGTCGAGGAACAATATATTCAAGTCCTCTAGGCATTAGAATGAGAATTAAGCTAAATGTTTGATCCACTTATTGTTTTTGGATAACACAAAATAACAACACAACACTCCAAAACTACGAAAAAATGTATCATTCAAAACGTACCCACGTGAATGAGGAATCCAACAATCGGACCTGGATGAAAAGATGGCAAGAAAACACCACCAAGCCAATTTCAATTAGTTTATTCACAACAATGTACATATTCGTAATCAAAAACTGCAATCCACAGACTCCAAAAGAAACAACCTTTAAAACAAAACACTCACCTGTGCCAATTGGAACATTTCCTTCAAGATATGAAACGCAGCCAAGGTCAAAATGACGATTTTGCCCACCCATGCCAAAGACCTTCTCGTGATCTTCACTTCATCTCTCAGCACAATGCAGGCAGCTTCAGAACCAAATCCTTCATTGTAATTGTCGTTCAAAATCTTGAGGATCATTGATCTAATATGGAGCAAGAAAAAAATCGAAAATGAACCAGGCTATAAATGAGCAATTCCTGGGGAAAATGTGCCACCTATTGTGATTGGAGCTCGGATCTTTGCGCTCAAAGAGATCTGATGCACTATATGGAGCTGGTGTGTTGATGATAAAATCCGTGAGGAACACAACAAAGAGTAAGTATAAACTCAGAGTCAAATAATAGACATATCGCCCAAAACTGTTCCACTTATGACGGACCAATGCCATACACAACGGATGTCCCAAGAGGTTCTGAAAGGCGTGAAGAGTTCAGAAAATCTTTTTATCCTTCATCTTTTATATGGCCGATTGTTTGCATTTTGAGAAATCTCGCAACCTTTTAACTAGGGCTTTGCTTACCAAAAGCCAAAGGAGATCGTAAAACTTTGATGATTTTGTAAATCATCAAATTTTCGTACAACTATGTCAATATTGTTCTACTTTAAGAATCACAAAGGGAACACATACTAAAAGGGATGGCACATTTGAGCCTCGTTTTGGTGAGTTTTTGGATTGATTTCGAATCAACTCGGCTTTTTGTAATTGATTAACCTAGTCAACAAGTGGCGACTCCTTACGAAAAATAAACATCGCCAAGAATATCCCAATGGGGTACTTACAGTTCGCTTTTCTTTGACCATGATCATTAGTGGATGGTTCAGTTTGAGAATGGTTGATGATTTAGAATAAGGTTGAGCTTCAGGAAGAAGTCGATGGTTTTCATCCCAGATCTCGTTGTTGATCCACTCTGATTCTCGAATTTGCGGGGCCAATTCGTCGTTTTCCATCTTTAAGGATACCAGATCTTCATCGTTCTCGTCTAAGAGACCATAAGCATCATCGAGAAGTTCGTAGTTGAATGTGATGGTGAACCTTGGATCATCCCCAGAGACCGTGGCAAATTGTTCCTTCTCAATTTGTTGAGATTCAGATTGGAGATTGGTGATCATACAACGGTCAAAGACACGTTTGGCTAGATCTGGGAATTGCTTGATAAGTAATCTTAATGGTGTTTCTCGCACTCCAGTCACCAATGAGATGTAGTCACTCTTCATGGCCTCGATCCAGTTTTTGCTGTCAATTATTACACTTGTCACATCCCTGGAACACAAGGGTTGAGAGAGATTAAATTCATAAATCCATCAATATTGAAAATGACATACTTCTTCCCATGCAAAATGGCCATAGTAAGGGCGTTGTGGCCTTCACTATTGGTTTGAACAAGTGAAGCGCCTCTTTCAATGAGTAGTTTCACGGTCTTCTCGTGACCCGATCGGGCAGCTAAATGCAAAGGAGTGGTCTTGTTCTTGTCCATGGGATCAATGGGCGCATTGGCCTGAAACGAAAAACACGACTTATCAGACCAGAACGGGCGAACTTGGAAAAGTACAAAAATAATAATATAATAATAATGTTTATTGCGAGAATATTCTCATTGGATATATAACTTTACATGGTTAATACAATAATTTTAAGTCGTGGGGCCCATTCTGGGTTCTGGAGGCGCCATTCGAGGCGGAATATCCACTAGACAGATAGGGGGGTGGGGGGAAAGACCTGGGATCGAACCCATGAACCCGAGCATAACTCGGTCGCGCGTTAGTCAACTGCGCTACACCATCTTCCTAGATGTAGGTTTTAATAAAGATGGTCGATGTTTATAAAATCCTCAAAGTATTTTTGTGGCTAAAAAGGGTCAAGAAGGACAAAAAACTATTTCATTTTATTTTTTGATTGGTACAATTTTTTAAGGATTTTAAAATTATTTCCTCTGTTCTTGGTCTGAAACACTTATTTCTTGGGCTCGTTCTTTTTCAACTTCTGAACAATGGGGGATATTTCTAGGAGTTACGAATTCATGAACACGGAAAAGGTCAAAACAATTTCAAATCCAAGAAAGTGTAATACGTCGTAAATACTGTTCTAAGAAAACACTTTTTGATCCTTGTCCTGTTGATAAGTAACTTTTAGATTCCACAAGGATGACTCAAGCAAAAGTCACCTTCAAAAAATGGTTTAGGAGCAATTATCAAAATAAAGATTCAGCGGAAACACCTCAAAGCAAACACCTAACGTCTTCAACCAATGATCGCCCCCCAAGGTGCATTTTTGAAATGTGTCCTGGATACAGTGGTTCATGACTTCACTTACATCAAGAAGAAGTTTGGCACATTTGGGTTGCCCATAGGCGGCAGCGCAATCTAGCGGCGTCCAAAGGTAGTAGTTACGGGCTTCAATATCAGCTCCAGCTTCGATAAGGGTGGCCACCACCTTGTCATGACCATGAATAGAGGCCAAATGCAACGCAGTATTCGAGTCCGAATCCTCGTCATTGACTGCGAATTTGTCTCGTTTGAGTATCTCCTTACAGATCCGGGTTCGACCCTCGGCAGCTGCCAAATGCAAAGGGGTTTGTTCGTCCTCATTCTTATTGTCAACATCTCCGCCAGCCTCCAATAGAGCGATAACGATATCTAAATAACCCTTTTGAGCACTGGCATGTAAAGGGGAATTGTCATATCGATCACAAGCGTCCAAGAGTTTGCGGGATCTTTTGTCGTTCAACAATACCTGGAATTGGACTTATTGTTGTTTAAAAGATCACATGATATTTTTGGGGGCCAAATACCTTAACGGCTTGATAATGATTTCGAGCGGCAGCCCAATATAGAACACTTTTATCCTCTCTGTCTTGGGCATAGATATTGGCCCCGTGTTTTAAAAGAATTTCCACGGCCTCAGCATTGCCTTCTGCTCCTGCCAATAACAATGGTGTGAAGTTGTCTCTGTCCCGTTTTTCAATTTTGGCGCCCTTTTTCAACAAGTACTCAATAATGCCCACGTGGTTATAAGCTGAGGCCACCAATAAGGGTGTTTGATAGCTATTATTGATGCAATTAATGGTTGCTTGTCGCTGAGGAAGGAAATGGAATAAGTAATAAGAGCCTCGTATTAACGCTTCCCAAACACGCAATTAACTCACATGAAGAAGCAATTTGACTATTTCTAAACTTCCAATAGTACATGCCAAGTGAAGAGGGTACACTCGAGCCTTATTGAAGTGGTTGACATTGGCTCCAAAGTCTAGAAGGTGTTTTGTGATGTCCACTGATCCACTTTCCACTGCCAAAAGCAATGGGGTATTGTTATCATTGTCCTCGTCTTTGAGCATCTGCATGCAAAAAATACTAGAATTCAGTCTTATTTCGTCCTTCCCTAGGATTCGGTTCTATTTGATTTGCCTGTTGGATATCGGTTTCATTTAGGGTGGCTTTGGCCACAGCTGTGAGCATTTCAACAAGTCCAAGGTTGCCAATGGCTGCGGCTTTGTGCAAGGCCGATTGGTGCTTCTCCCCTGTACTAAGGATGTTTGCCCCATGTTCCAAAAGGATTTTGGCCGTATTGGCTTGACCATATGTACACGCCAAATGTAATGGGGTGAGTCTTTGTTCGTCCTTGCACTGCAAAGGTTGAACCATGAATTATTTACAAAGCCTTGAAGATATTGGAGATGTGTCTCAGATTAGTACCTCAATGTCGATTTGGCTTGTGCACTTGATGAGCTCGATTGTGGCTTCATCATTGCCTCGCATGGCGGCATAATGCAATGGAGTCAAACCATATTTGTCCTTCTCGTTGATTCGAGCACCTTTCATGACCAAGTAATAGATCACCGAGTTTTCAACCTTGGCCTTCAATTCGTTATCTGGAACACATCCAAACAAAAGTTGAAAGGGAGAACATTTTTGGAAGTTAAACACACTTTGGACCTCTAGGAAAAAAAACGGAGAGGGAACATTGACAAACGCATGAAATTGTTACCTCGAATTTACATAGTAGACAATGTTTTCTTTACATAAACATACAGTAGTTGCAACGACCAATTGTAAATAAAGTCACATTCACACATTGAGTAGTTAGTTGCCCGAATGGTTACCTATGGTACAATATTTATTCCTGAACGCCTTTCCTCCTATATAGATTGATGAAATATTTAACAATTGTCAAAAGAGTATACAATGAAGGGTGTTTGTTACCTATTGCATTTCCGACAATTTTCTCCGTGAAGTGATCGAACCCTTTGACAGGGTCCGCAACATTTGTTGTGGGTAAAGCGCTCTTGTCCACCAATTTGAATCTAGAATCATTCAAATAAGATTCAACTTGATTCATGGGTGACTATTACGAAATGATGAACGATGTGGTAAAAAATATGCGATAAATAGGGCTCGTCTAAAGTTGTAAAATGGAACTTGCAACACAAAATGCAACTTTTGGCCAGTTTAGTCACATTCAGCAATATATCGATTTTCTGCAACAAACAACTTTTTGCATTTTTTATGGGAAATTTTTGAAATTGTACATTTTACACGTACTTTTACCAGAATATTTTAACGAATTATTTGGTATTTCTTCTAGAAGAACTTGTGCAAAGCAAAACTGATTCTTATGAGTGCTTTGTGCAAAGGTTAAAGAAAAGACAGGCATCCGCCCAGAATTGAGCCATTTGGCCAAATTTGATAGCTGTTGTCATTTTTTTGTTGAAAAGTGACAGTTTCGACCCAAAAATCTTTTTAGATTAAGTGAAGAACGTACACTCGAGCCTTATTGAAATGGTTGACATTGGATCCATAGTATAAATACAAAGCAGAAGTACTTCGACTTTTGTCGAATTAAGTTCAACTTTAGGGCTAAAAACATCAGCTTTAGGCCAAAAGATAGTAACTTTATTTGACCTCTAGCGATGAAGCAAAAACCTGATGAATAGTGGCTCGGCATCCAAAGAATGAGGTGGACAGTTCCTCAAATCGGCGCTAGGACGCCACCTGGTTTTAGTGTTTCCAGTTTTTGAGGAGGTGACTTCCCTTTAGCGCCATTTCAAATAATGCAATGCTCTGCCTCTATTGCATTTCAGTTACTCGACCATGCTAACTCAAATTGAGTGTTGGATGCAAGACGTAGAAACCAAAACTTCGAATAATTTCTGTTCATAATGAGTCATTTTGGGTTCAAAGTTTTGGAGGGACTGGAATAGCTTTGATCATGGTAGTTTTTGCAACGATTGTGGGGCAGCCCGAGAAGCCTACAAAGCTCAAAAATCGTGCCAGTCCTTTACACGTCTCTCATCATGGTTTTCCTCTATGCGACTTCATGAAAAAACATTACAATGGGAAATTTTCTTTTTCAATTCTATAATTTTTGTATCTAAATCATATTACGAACCATTGGATTCAAAATTCATGTTTTCTCAAAACTCATTACATGGTCCAACACAAAACGAATCACCTAGAACTTTTGACATTTTTACCACGAAATCTCGTTCATTTTTCTCTTTTGTTTTGAGCTTCGAAAATGCAGAACAAATTCAACTTCGACATTTGCTTGAACTGAAAATTGAAATACATAATCTACCCAAATCTAATTCTCGGCGTCGTCGACGAAATTTCAATGATTCTTTGATGAACTAAAACCAAAACAAACAATGCTATCAGTGTGCACCTCTCTTGTAATATGGTGAAGGTCAAATGATGGTTCTTTCTCCATTCAATAAATTGCTATTTCAAATAGCCAAAAGAAAATGAAATGCGTGAATGCACAACACGTGCCCAGTTTAACATTTTTTATTTGCTTTTGGAAGAACGGGTTTAGTACACGACAACGAAAAGCGAAAAAAACCTAGAAATTTTTCACCTTTATGGACTTGATTCATCAAAATAATTATCCATGTAACACCCTTTGTAGATAAATCATCCTTACCTGGCGCAGAAATGTAAAGGTGTGAGCCCGTCATCTCCTTTGATGTTCACATTGGCTCCATAGCCCACAAGTAGCTTGACAATATCCAAATGATCATAACGTGCCGCATAATGGAGGGCAGATATTTTGTTCTTATCCAATTGATTCACAATTCTGAGAAGCTTGCTGGAATTTCGGTATTGGATCTTCTGAAGAATTTTGGCAATGGTGCGATAGTCACCCTCTCTGGATAGCTATGAACCTTTGAAATGAGTCCATCACCTCTTAAGATATTAAAGAATGAAGATAGTTTTACCTGGTAAAGGGACTTATCCGTGGCAATAGCATCTTGGTCTTGAAAATTGGCCAGTTCCCCATCCAAGATCCCATCGACAAGACTTGGTCTTCGACTAGAATTATAGGTAATCACGCTTTTTCTTCTTTGTTTGGATCTTTTAGTTTTGGGTGGAACATCGCTTTGAACTTGCAAATGATCCTGGATGTCTTCATCCAAAGATTTTAAAGTGATAGTATCACTTTCGGATACACGTTCAAGCTGTTCCAAGCCTTCAGGATTGGAACCCATAAACAAGAAGTTGAACGCGTCCCCCAAATCCCCGATTTCGCTATTCTTGCGACCTTCTTCGAGACTAGCATCAATTTCCAGGGCCACTTCAGGACCTGGACCTACTTTACCACTATTTGGCATTATTTTTGTTTTAGTAAAACCAAGTATGTCCTTTTATTGCTTAAGTATTAACAACTTGAACCGCTTGAAGTGACACTACCAAAAGAACTGAAAAGCTATAACGAAGGTTGGTTGGAACACCCGTTCTACAGAAGTGACGTCATCGTGGTAATTCTTCTTTGACACGCTTGTAAATAATATTTACTGAAGAAGAGGCTGGCTCATGATCCAGGTACCGTCCTCTATACGGAATGGGTCGGGTGTGACAAAATTGGGCGCTAAAGTGAAGAGGCCCCAATGAAATAAATTGCATATGACTTTCAGGTAGAGAGTATGTTGAGCTTTCCAATTTTTGCTTGGGACTAGCTAGTTTCGTCACGGATGTCTCTTCACTCGAGTGTTGCAGTTTTTTGGTGTGACTGACATGGCTTAATTGAAGTTCAGCCCCTACTTCCTTTGGTTAAAGGGCGTTTTTGAGTATGTTTAATGCTTTATAAATAATTCTATCGAGTTAGTCGAGTCAGAATTGGACATCGGAGTGTTATCGGATTGTAAACAGTGGGAATATTTTTAATGACCTTGGCTAATGGGACATTGTTAGAAATGCAGCAACAGGACACATTTAATATCAAAGTTTGCGTCAAACTTCGAAGTCACACATGCAATTTTTCCATTGGCTTGTAAGGAAGTCTCCGAAAGATGTTGCACATTTGTGTTGTCGAAGTTCGGATTGTACTTCGATATAAAACGTGTCGTGTAACGGCACCTTAAGCATAGTTCCATAAGGAACGTGAGAGGTCTCTTCAAAAAACTCACTCGGGAACAAAACCTGTTTGTGTTGTATCGGGTCTGGAGGTTTTTTGGAATATGTTCCTCTTCTCTTCCAAGATTTCCCAACCATTCTTTTTGACGTATAAATCATCTGGGGTGAAAGAATCCGCACGGCGTTTGACATCACCTTAAAATGAAATAAAACCATTCATTTTTGTTAAGGCTTGCAGTGCATGTTTATTTGACCAGGATCAAGAGAGTACTGTTTCTATTGAAATAATGTGAAATAAGGAAGACTTGGAAGGAGCAGAATACAAAGGTGTGAAATGGAAAGAGAGCAACGAAAATACAATAACGCGAGACCATACAATTTTTCAATTCGGAAGAAGCAATTTTTCTTAAAAGTCGGGATCATAGGGCCAACGTGACGAAAATGGGTCGCATGTTAAAGCATATATGTATATTTTAAGATATACCAAAATAAAGTCAAATTAACGGCCAATGTGAAGACAGTCAGCCCATCAGCTGCATTTTGAACACAACTAATTACATGAGAATGTATTTGAGGATCGTTAACCTGACTTATTTATGGGTCGCATGTTGACGCAATAAGACTTATTTGGGAATATACCAAAATCAAGTCAGATTAACGGCCCCTAAGTATTCACAACATCTAGAGTGTTTAACTTGCAGCTGCTACGATGATTTGATACTAGACAAACGTTAATCTGACTTGATTTTGGTACACTACAAAATAAATGTTATTTGAGCTAATTTGGTAAGGAGATGACAAAAAAAATATGAGACAATTTATTCTATTTAATTCATGATTAGCGAGCGTTGTAGATTTTTGACGAATAAAAAGTTATATCCAAAATAGGTTTATTTGCTATGATATTGTCAATACAATACAATACACCTAGTTTTATTGTTCCATTTAATAGAAAAGTGGACTGAAGTGACCTATAAATAATTTGATCTAAGAAAGGACTATAAAAAGATTTGCAATCCAACAATTAAGATCAGACTGAGATGGAGAGAAATTTTTTAACCTAAAAGGCGAAATTTGAATTTAAGACTATAAGGATGATTTTTAACCGGAAATATTAATATTGAAGAACTCATTTTTTCAAAACTTTTTGCTGACCATTGATGGATCATTTTTGCTTTTGAACAATAATATCGATGTTTAAACGCTAAGTATGTGAAATCAAAGTCACAGCAAATCTTACCAATGAAAAAGGAAGCTTTGTCTCTCCTTGTGGTCCTCTGCACCGCTTTGGATGATGACGAAGCCCAGATTCTGAGTTCAGAATTAGTGATTGTTAAAAGTGTTCAACGCACGTAAGCAACACACGTCAGGATTTAAAAAACATTTCTATTTCATGCCTTTTTAACTTTGAGGACAAAAAAGTAATTTTTTCACGTAATAATGCCATCAAAAAGTCAAAGCCCATGTAAATTTAACTTACAAACCACAAGCCTGAGAATTTCATCCAAACAAAAAATACCTTTAATGTCCATCAAAATGCAAATAAACGTGACCTTGAATGCAATTAATAACTCATATAAAATCATATTTGCCGCGCCATTTCGTGGGCTATGGATTTTAAGGTTTTGGGTTTTTTGGTTTTAGAAATGACCTGAACTATGGACATTTAAACTACTGGATGCCTTACAATCGACCGCTTGGTTGATAAAATTATACAATGAACCGGCTCCTCTGAACAGGATATTAATCATTTACCGGTTTATTGTACTGTTTTGGCAAACAAGCGGTCGTAAGAAATAATTAGTTTATTACTTGAGACCGAAATACGTATCCAAATACAAATACGTCCAGTAGTCTAGATATCTTGCCTGAACGAACATTCTCGCCTTTTATTACTTCTTCCAGAAGGCTGTCTGTTATTCCTAAAGTAAAGGAGTCTCATCTTTCTTTTATTGACCGCCTTCTCCTTTTATGACACTTCCTCCAAGCCCAAAGAGGTCAGGTCCAAAATATTATTCACCTACAACTTACTTTATTACCCTACAACTCATTTTATTACCCTACCAATCACTTTATTGCCCTATGAAGGCATCATGCCTTTACAAATACATCTCAGACGCACAATTACTTGCACGTCTGAAGCCCCCGTCTCATTGACGGGAAATGATCCACTGGAGAAGTCGTGGTAGGCTTTTATACCATGGCACTGCGTAGCCAACAAACCTACTGATGTACTTGAGGTGAACGGAGCTTGCTCCTAATACCGGTATTGAGTAAGCAAAGCATGCTAGTTGGATCGTACGAATGTCCGTGGTTGAACTGTTTTTCAGGGTTGAAAAATTGTAACGGAAGTCCCAAAAAGGATAAGTTGGTCAACAAAATACCATATGTACCCACAAATGAAGGGAGGAATGGTCAAGATCCGACATCACTCGTTTCATTTTAATTGACGCCCCTCGGGCTGACGCCCTCGGGTCGCCAATAAAATGAAACTCCCTCCGCCGGATTTTGGCCATTACTCCCTTCCTTTGCAGGTGCATAAATAGTATTTACGTTTTTCTGAATCTAAAAGCAAAGACTTAAGCTTTATTCAAGTTGTTGTGAATCAGCTTTTAACTCATCAATTTGCCATTAAGGTAACTCAATACTTATGCACCTTCACCCCTGTACAGATTCAATCAAAAATGGCCCAAACATCTCTTCCAAAATAATGTTTGAGAAAAATAAATTCATGGATTTGTAGTTGCGACATAAAAAATCTTTTTGTGCACTGGAAAAGCTTGTTGCTTCACATTTTGCAGATTGTTCATATCGTTCGTTACACGGAAAACGCCCCTAGCAGTAGAAAAACCAGCATAAATGGCAATCGTTAAATTGGACATTTTTGGGATTTCTAGTCGGTCAACGAATTCAAATCGTAGAAAATCCTTAAACAGAAAACGGCCTTCTAGAAAAAAACTTTTTTAGGGGGTGGAAGGTGGAATTTTTAATACCGCCACAAGGAATGGGATTCCCTGTGAAGAGAGTTAATGATTAATTTAGTTTATAAAATTACCGTTTATATGAAATTTGATCTACCAATGAGTTACTGTTGGCAGATCTATACAATCCTTGAATAGTGGGTTGGTCAGGAATAGTTTTTAAAAATTTGTCCAATCCTGCCTTAAATGCTGTTAGAGGATCAGCTCCTACATATTCCCGACGAAGATTAATGGGCAACAATTTGACCAATGAAAGAGCCCGATAAAGAAGAAAGGAGGACTTCATTGTTCGAACTAGCCTCGATTCCCTTGGATTTGGATTTTACTCTCTCAACTTACAGAAATAATTCTAAAAAGCACTAAAATACAAAATAGCACGCCTAACAAACCAATTCACAAATGTGATTTGAATAAAATTTCTCAGGCTTTCTTTTATGGTTTGCCACAACTTCATTGAAGATGGAAATTAAAACTGAAAGTTGATTGCACTTTATTTTACAAGTTTTCCAATCCCAACGTGGATACTTTTGTTCCGAGTGTCTTAAGCACATGAGATGAATTAAGTATATTGAAACAACTTGAGAAATGAACAGAAATTACCTGGTAAAGGCCGATAAGTTTAAAACCAGTGGTATTTTTGATCTCCTACTTTGAGCAACACGCTTCCAAGCATTTGGAGGAACCAATTCAACAATAGGACTAACTTTTAAGGCACCCACTAAAGGTCTTCTAGCCCTAATTATTGACCTTTTCCTTTTGTATCTCACGTCTTGGAATTTTTCCATGATTTACAATAACCTTCGTCAATGAACTGAACCAAATGAACTGGAAAAGTTCGTGGTCTTTGAACTTCAAACATGGGGGAATTCATTATTTTTTAATTCTTGTAATGAACCAAAACCTACTGCATTGGAATTCTCGTCGTCAAACGACGACATGGACATTGGAACACCAATTTTTCTTCACTTATTTTTCACGTCTGTCCTTTGTTTCTCTTCATCGAATTATTGATACTGTCAGTTCATAACTGAGCATAGTACGTTTCAAATCTGAACAACAAAGATTCAGTCCACCAGGACAATTAAGCCATACTTTTTTATGAGTTAAAATCATTCATTAGTAAGCTTGGAACTTTTAGTTCAGGTTGTAGTTCCTTGATTGACCCATTTGACGTACTCAGTTCTTCTTTGGACCAATTAAGAAGATTATGAGTAGAGCTCGGATGAAGCTGCTAAATGCAACTCGAGCCCAAAATTGCAACTTTCGGCTATTTTTTTAAATCAAATTTAGCAACTCTTCAATTTTTTCGAACTTTTGGCATTTTTTTTGTCTCGATCACTGAAATTATGAGGGAAATTAGAAAATATAAAAAAATAAGGAACTCATATATGTACGCATTTCACACGCACCTTTTTGGACATTTTCAAAATATTACTGTTTTTTTTTCAATGCTAGAATAACTTGTGCAAAACAAAACTGCGTTCTTGAGGAACCCAAAGTTCAAAGAAAAGACAAACTTCAGACTACTAACTTTCGCACACCATTGAGTCATAGTTTTGGCCAAATTTGACATTTTTATAGAATAAAAAAACTTTTTTGCAACTTTGGTCGAATCGAGTGGAGCTTTTAACAAAAAATATTGTAACTTTAGGGCTGAAAAAACTGCAACTTTAGGCCAAAACACAACAACTTTATCCGAGCCATAATTATAAGTTAAAGCCTCTTTAAGTGATTGCTGACATTTGTTTTAAAAAGCAAGGTTTAACGTCAAATAGTTTGTGATCTACCATTGCTGAAATATCAGAAATGAAAAAGCTTCACCTCAATAAGACGATGAAAATCTCGTCATTAAGAAACACATATACCTTTTTAATCAAATAAACGCTCGCTGAAAACAATGAATTCGAGACTGCAGTAAGTATGTACATAATTCGGCAACCACTAAAATTCAAAAAAATCAAATTCATTTGTTAATAATTTGTGCAATATTTAGCCATATTCATACTTAAAGTCCGCTCCGTTTTGTCAAGTATGAATATGTAACGTAATGTTTAACAAAAATGACGAAGTCAAAACTATTGTATTGTTATGAAGCAATTTAAAGAAACACCTTGCCACTTTTGGCCGATTAGAACATAGGACATCTGCCGTAACTGATATAATGCATAATGAAACATGTCGTAAAAGATGCCTACAAAGGCACTTGAAATTTGGAAATATTTTTTAAATAAAATGTTTGGACATTTAGTCCCCAGTAAGCGGTACCACCATTTCTTCATCAAAAATGATCCCAATGTTATTTGACCTGGGAACTTCCCAAATTAAAAGTTTGTTCATAGTTCACTAACTCTTGTATGACGAAAGGTTAAGAATGGGTCAGTTGTTGAGGTAGTTTGGAAATATAGTAGAAGCATACCTCGAAACACAAAAGAAGCATATGAGATGGAGTAGAAATAGCCATGCTCAATCAAGTTTTACTACTTAAGCTGCGTTTTCCATTCGCATCTTATGGAGCGATACTTGATGGAGCACGGTTATTCCTACTCCATCTCAAATGCTTCTTTTATACTGCTTCTATGCTTCTAGATATGCTTATACTATACTTCCAAATTACCTCAACAAC
>CM021314.1:2739259-2844696 GCA_010645155.1 Tigriopus japonicus
TAGACCTTCTCCAAGTCCTCAACTAAACATTTCGAGTCCTGCCCATAAACTATACTTCCAAATTACCTCAACAACCGACCTAATGACTCAAGTTGGCGCACTTTGCAGACATTATTTACCATGCGATTCTTGTTTTCTTCCTTGGTCCACATCGTCAACAAAGGTGCTAAGGTCTCGTTGTAAAGTAAGATTCAAATCCAAGTCCAGTTCCAAATCGAAATCCAAATCGCTCGGATACCTTCTTTTGGCCTTCTTTTCAGTCTTCATAAACTTGGGGTCCTTCCGAAAAGAGGAATCCTGACCAATCACGAGCTCACTTCGTGGAGAAGTTCGACGAGTTCTTCTGGGCATTTTGAAACCAAATTGTTTAGAAGGATTACATTGCAAAATAATTGGTGTTCAAGTTATGGGTCAGTTCAAAAATGAAAAAGACATGGCACAATTCACTTTGAAGTTGTGACTCACTGTGAGAGTTGTTTGTAAAACCATGACAAATAGCTTTCACTAAAATATGTGTTGGCCTTAGATGGGCATGATTGACCTTTGAGCTCCATTGGGTGTTGGAGTACGAGCTCAAATATGTAGCGGAGTGAAAAGGTGTAAGAGAAAGGTCTTTTTAGCTTTCTTTTTTCCGGTGACAACAAGCAAAATGTAGTCCAATATTGGTTTGGTTGGATATGTAGTCTTAGCGAGCAATTTCACTCATTCTTGTTCAACGTAATTTTGGACAGTTTGGAAAAGAGGTCTAAAGGAAAAATCTAGGTGCTTCCATTTCATGCTCAAAATGGATGACAAATTTAAATGTTCCATGTAAAGAGTTGTTTTTCATGGCATGAACTAAACTCCTGATTAACTGATTCACTTTATTTTTATGGTAATTGGCAACATTTTGTTGAAAGATTTACAAAACAAGACGAGGAATGTTTCGGAATGGGAAAGTTGCAAAAACAGGAGTTGACTGGAACACTGAAAAGTAAAAACCAAATGTAAAAAAAACTTTTCTAAACATACGCGTGCAAGACATTTATTTTATGAAAGTTAAGCACCGACACATCAAAGAATGCTCAAAAATGGACAAAATGGATACCTTGAACACCGATTTCTTCAGTTATTTAAGATCTAGATTCGTCAATAAAGCCTAAAAACGGTTTCATCTTATCATGGTTCTCATGTTTTAAAAAAGTCCTCGGCACGATTGGACAACTGTTAATAGTCGAAAAATGTTTAGAATCAATCGTCATTGAGGTAAAATTTTGCTTCTTGGGTCTGAATGCCTGCGCCCGCAAAAGGTCGCATCTCATGATTTCACTCTATACTTGAAAGCTCTAGTCCGACCTAGGGCACTATAATAACAGAGTACGGTCATAAAGTGAGCCATCTAGTGGATTTCATGTGGCAACAGCTCGCAGTTCGTATGATACACATATTTTTGAAGATTGCAACTGTCAGCCATTAGTTTTGGACAATTTGAAGTGCCTTAAATGTTGACTGAGTGTTGTTAATGGACCTGTAGTGGTTTTTGGTTGAAATTATTGGTAAAATCCCTTTCAAATTGGCATGAAGATCTGATTACTGAAAAGCTAATTCAGGCACGATCTATGACAAAATTCATCAGTAAACACTTAAAGTACTATTTGGAGATCCCCCATCAACATTTTAGGTGTTTTAGTTTATCCAAAACGGATGAATGACCGTTGCAATCTTCAAAAATATGTGTTTCATGGGAACTGCGAGCTGTTGCCACATGAAATCCACTAGATGGCTCACTTTATGACCGTACTCTGTTATTATAGTGCTCTAGTCCGACCTACATATGTAATCTATAAAACTCTGCGACGTTGAATGACGATTACCAGATCTCATAGAAGATTAGCCTGAAAAATCGTTTAAAGAGCATTGGTTATTTTGGTTAATGCGAACGTGAGGCGAACTCAGACCATCTAACCTTAACATATATGAATGGATCTAGGGAAAGAAAAAAATGATAAAAGTAAAGAATTAGAACATGTGTTTTAGAGCTTTCATATTTTTTTGAACTTCACAATAGTGTACGAAATCCCACCAAGAAAGACAAAATAATTATAGGTGGATAACTATAAGCTAAAAAAATCACTTAAATATTTATTTTGAAGGATATTTTTGCCAAGAAATCTGAAAAATATACAAGTCTGTTAAAAATGACTAAATTAACAAATGTTATGGTAACGAAAAGTTCCATGGAATGTTAAAACAAAAGTATATTTCGCAAAATCGTAAAAAAAACATGTTGCTATCACAGACTAGGCCCCAGACTCTCGAAAATGTTTTTTTTTTGTGTGTGTTACTAGATCTAGATAACGCTAAAGAAAGGGGTAATGGTGACGATGTGAGGTCCGGACGAAAGAACAACAAAGGAGTGTTGCCAGATATTACAAAATCAGTAGTTTCAAGTTAAATAAAGGCAAATGCCATTATTTGTATTGCCACCATCAATCAGGAAGTTCAAGTTATAACGAAAGTAGATTTTGCAATCTGTTTACATAGATCATGCCAATAAAGGTTCATCCAGTCATTGGATCATAAAATAAGATGGATTCAAGCCCTTCCATGCATATTTTCCGGTCAAAGTCTCCTATTTGCTGTATTTTTTTTCTCTTACACTTCCTGGTATGTTTGGATTTTTTAAAGCTTCATGAAAAAGCCGCTGGCGCTAGTGTTCTGACGACGCTTCTTTCACATGAGCTTCAGTAGGTAACGCACTCTATGACGTTCCTCGTGAAAAAAAATCATTTTTGAGATTTTTGCGTCCTCGTAGAGGGCCTTTTTGGTGACGTCAGAATTGAGACATCTGTTTTTGCAATTGTCTGAACAATTTTTCGAGAGAAATTTAAAGAGATGGGTCGCATTGTGCGTGTTACACGTGCGTCGGTGGTTCCACAAATGTACCCATTTTTATCTGCTAAGTACTGCTATTGTGAATGTAGCTCTTTTCCAACAGTTTTGTGTTTGCTGTGGCTAATTGTAAGAGCTAAATTGTTAGAAATGGATGAGCTACATAGCAAAAACTGCGGTCCCAGACTTATCAGCCGCCCTGTATGAAATATGATTTTATCGATAGTCACTAGATATTTGAATATTGGCGAAACAATCCCAAATGTTTGTGGATATACTTTGTTCGATGTTGTAATGCGTAATTTTATTGTGCAATACCCTGAGACTCGTATCCTTGAAACGATATAGCAAGCCTTGTTTTGCAAAACAAGGCTCACTATAAAAATGAAGCAAAATGATATTTGTTTTTAATCCATTTTTGCGATTAATTACGCTTTTGACGGGTTGAGTCCATGAGCCTTATTCAGTAGTTGTCATTTAGTAAATTTCTCAAGGTTAACCTAAACAATGCTGATGCAAAAAGTAAAATTTCGTTGATATTTAGACCAATCAATTTGAAATAATCTTTTTTCCCCAAATAACAAAAAAAAAACTACCCAAATCCATTCATGAACTCGTACCATTCGATTTTTTTGTTGAAAAAAAAACATTTATGTATTCATGAATAATTTCGGAATCCCCCGGCGAAATCTCGAAAATCTGCATCCTTTGATCTTCTACGAAGTTATTTGTTTTCCTCATTTTGAATCATCTTTTTGAGCCCACGTCATGGCAAAACTTGGCGATTTGCCCACCTCCGAACACCCCAAGCAAAACATTTTCGCACTCAGTGCATTTCCCCCTTTGACTTGACCTGAATATTCAAAGTGCAATCGCACTCACACTGACTTGTCCACCAAATTGAAGCCGAACAATCCCCGATTGCTATTTCAACAGTCCAGCTCATTTATTGCCCTTCTGGGTAAATATATATCAGGTGTCGAAAATATAAATACATATTTGTGATCGTCGAATGTTTGAAGAAATTGCGATTTTTCGTTGTTCTTTCGATCTGCTCGCGCTCAAATTTAGTAGCCAAAGGATCCCTTGAACACTTGGGCCTTGAGCTCGCGTCTCAAGATCTTTCCCGTTTGATTCTTGGGCAACGTTTCAACGAACATCACGCCTGCGCCCAATTTCTTGTGAGGGGCCACTCTTTCGGCCACAAAGTCGATGATGTCTTGCTCCAAAACATTCCGATGTTTCCGAACGACATAAGCTCGAGGAAGTTCGCCCGATCGCTCGTCGGGCACGCCCACCACAGCGACGTCGTTCACGCCCTCGTGTCGACGAATGAGATCCTCTAACTCGGACGGAGCAACCTGAATCGGGATTTGGTGGTGGTTAATTATTAACCCTTTATTGGTTTTGGGATTAGCAGAAATGTTTACTTTGAATCAGCCGATATTTCTATTAACACCTCAAAGAAAAGGCGAGGAAAAATTGTACATTTTGTCTTTATGTTACTTGTTTTTTTTTAAATAACTGCAAATTTGCAAGGCAAAATAATGAAAACGAGTTTGAAAATAAATTCTTTTAACTTGCATGCTACTTTCGGTTTCATTTCGAGATTATTTCGTTCAATGAAATCAACCCTAATTTTAAAATACATTTCGAACATCAATCAAATATGAAAAATGTATTTTAAAAATGACGAGGTTTTTAAGGGTAAATTATAAAAACTTCGGAAACATTTGTCTGATGCTAATAAGCTACAAAATCAAAAAGACTCTTTTAGGTTTTATGAAGATGTTTTGCTTATTTACCTGTAGGCCTTTCACTTTGATGAGCTCCTTGAGCCTGTCCACAATCATGAATTGACCTGTTTCGTCATATTTGGCGATATCGCCCGTCCGAAGCCATCCATCAACGATGGTCTTGTCTGTGGCCTTCTTATTTTTGAAATAGCCCTTCATCACCTATGATTTAGAAAGATATTCACTAGACAGTTTTTAAAGGAAAATGATGAATTCATGCAACCGCTTACCTGAGGTCCAGACACACAAAGTTCGCCATCTTGATTGGGTCCCAAAGCCGCACCCGTTTCAAGGTCCACAATCTTGGCAATGGTATTGGGAATGGGATGGCCACACCCACCGAGAACTGCGTTTTCCTCGGGTTGAATGTGGCTCACGGGCGAAGACTCGGTCATACCAAAACCTAATTGGTTTGCCATTACAACTTAGGCATATTCGAAAAGAGACATATATTTAAGCGACATCTCCGTACCTTCCCTGAAGTTTACTACGTTGGGTGCACATTTGGCCATGAGCTTTTCAATGAGGGCGGGGCCGAAAGGGGCGGCTCCACCAATGACGGCCTCCAAACTGGCCAAATGTTGAGCCTTCACGGCCGGATTGGTGGACAAGAAACTCACCAATGGAGGTACCAGATGCAAGAAGGTCGGCTACAAAGAATCAAAGTTTCTTTCACCTTTTTCGAAATGGAAGCACATTTTTCACATTGCTTGACAGGTTGAAGGAAAAATTTGTTCTTTTAGTTCTATCTTATTACTTTTCTCCCGAACAGCAATCGCAAAACTGTGAAGAAAAAAAATCACAACTTTTCTATGATATTTCAATGCATGGCAAGCTACACAATAAATCTAATTCGAGACGAACTACAGAGGTTAATTTGATCCTGAGATTCAATAAAAGGTCCAAAAGCCTTCCTTCTTACCTTATAAGTGACCAAGGCCTTCAAGTACGCCTCGGGCTCAAACTTGGGCAGAGTAATAATCTTGGCACCCAAATGCAGACCCAGATTCATAATGGCGGTCATGGCATAGATATGGAAAAAGGGTAGAACGGCCACGGTGATTTCTTGATTGCTCTTGGAAGTGGGATTACATTCCCGGAGGTTATTCACTTTCGGATGAAGTAATTGGACCAAGTTGGACACCATATTAAAATGGGTCAAACTCACACCCTTGGGCGGACCCGTTGTGCCCGATGAATAAGGTAAGGCGGCTAAATCGTTGTGAGGATCACAGGTTCGATCTTGATCGTACAACGATCCGTCATCGTAAATGAGCATCTCAATGAACGAGGCGCAATCCGCGGGTTTCTCCTCCATCCCCAAAACGATAATCTTCTCAATGCCCGAGTAGATTTCGCAAGCTTGGCGAATATTGGGCAAAAACAGGCCAATCGTGATGATGAAACGAGCTTGGGAATTCTCCAATTGACGAGCAATCTCCTCTAATAAATGGAATTGCATCAAGAGCTGAAGTCCCTCATCATTGGTGATATTGGCTTACCCGGTCGGTAGGTGGGGTTCATGGTGGTGGGCGTCAATCCCACGCCCACCGCGCCCAAAAAGGCGATGGGAAACTCGGGAATATTGGGCACGACCATGGCGAACACATCCCCTTTCTTGGCTCCCATTCGAATGAGGGCACTGCCAAACTTTCGGGACATGCCGTAAGCCATGTCATACGTGTACTGACGACCCGTCATGCCGCAAATCTGTCATCCAATAAGAAAATAATGTTCTAGAGATCTGTTATTTCTATTTTATACAGAAGTTGGATCGATCTTGAGTTTGGGGTTGTTGGGCCAAAAGTCAAATCCAGTTGAATATCCACAAAAAACGGATGGATATAATGTTCCATAACAAGTCATAAAATAAGCTTTTAAATAAAATAAAAATAAAGATGATGGTTTAGCGCAGCTCATAAAGCCTGCGACCGAGCTTTGCTCGGGTTCATGGGTTCGAGCCCAGGTCTTGCCCCATCTCCTTTTCACACAAATCTAGCGGATACCTCGCCTCGAATAGTGCCAAGGAACACCCAGAATGGGCCTTAACACATCGTGAAAATCTTCACACTGCTACAAAAAACCTAGTACCACAAAAAAAAAACTTGTAACCATTTTTGTATATCGTATCCAATGAGTAAAATACTCGCGATTATTATAATACGTAAACATTGCTTAACATCTTTTCATATAGTGATTTTGACCAAAACATCTTCTGATGGAAATTTGTGTAGTATACTAAAAACATATTTAATTTATTAAGGAACTACTTCAGTTCAGATTAATTTTGACCTTTTTCACGTTTCGTTCATATTAATCTCCATAAGATAAGCAAAAAGCTCATAAAAACGATAAGCGTGCGCTCCAACACGGTTTTCATGAAATCACTTAACTACAAATCTATCAAGTACCGCATCCCTCGGGCTGTCCTTTCTCCAATACGAATCCATTGACACTATCCTGGACTTTGTACATGCTTTAAGACCTGGAGTGAACTTCTCGTGTTAAGAAGCCAATTTTAAGCTCGTACGTTTTTTTCCGCGTCATGGCACACTACATACGAGCACGCTATATTATTAACATTAGTGAATTTCAAGCCTGTTGGGTCATGATCTAACTAAATTTTTTGATTGAACTACGTTTAGACATCCTCGTTTTAGAAGCCTGAAGACTTTAAACAGGCCCTAGGTCAATTAATGAAGTTTGGTTGAGACGTGCACCAAGAACAAATGATCTTACGGGTCAGTTGTTCCGGTGATTCGAAAGCATAGTAAGACACAGTAGCAATAACCATGCTCGCTTTGAGTCTCAGTACATAAGCCACGTTTTTGCCATTGAAAAACGCCTATTTTCTATGGTTATTGCCCATGCCCTTACCCGCCATTCTTATATTTCATCTGTCTTCGCTTTTGATCCTTTCAAAAGAAATCAAATTCTTCACTCCAAAATAATTACATCCAACTTGCATCCATGTATTCAGCGTCTCCGTGTTGGCTTGACTTGAATCAATCATGCCCGATGTCTCTCTTACCATGGCAATGTTGTCGGGCCATTGATGGACGTTCTTCCACACGAAATCGGCCAAGTTGCATTCGGGCAATTCCACGTCCGTGTACGGACTCCGTACCACCTTGTCCTCATCGGCGGCGGGCACCACCAACGGCGCATACTTGCACAACGGGCCGGCAGTCGCACCCGTGCTCAGAAGCCGTCGACCGCTACACGGGAACGTGGGGAACTGAATCCGATTGGCCGTGGTCCATGACGAGGCGGCCAATCGAACGGGCGACCGCACACACCGCAGCAACCTCACCGGCATCACGGAATAACGGCAAGAAAACGGAGAGAGAAGGAGAGGGATCTGGGTGATGGACTCCAAGAGTCCAAACAAAATGGCCAAATATTGCAGCGAGTGTACTAGGGAGATTGTTGTGTGACGACTGAGGAACGAGAACAAGGACGCGGGGGAGACGAGGCGAGTGCATGCATGCATGTACTCAGTGCAGTTTCTCGCCTTTCGGGGCGCTTTCAACTAGTGATGGGAGCCAAACAGGAGCTTGGGCAAGCGGTCCGGTACAGTACCTTGGACTTGCCGAAACTTGGGTCTACTTGGGTGCCTGTACAAGTATTTTTCCCACCTTACAGGTTTGCCAAATTTGCTAGGAATGAAGACTAAACCTTCGGCATCAGAATTTCAATCAACCAGAAAGTTTCAGCGAAATAGGGCCCATGCCCTTGTTAGGATGGATTTTTAGATGAAAATACACAATTCAAAGCTTTTGTATCGAGAAATGCAAAAGCTTTTGAGAATATTTCAAAAAAAAAAAAAAAGAGTTGGCATCTTATATTTTTTTCTAGCAACTCTGAGTGACCGAGCTTGTTCCCAAGTGTGACTGTTAAATCTCATTCTTGATTGGCCCGAAAAGTGTATTCATGTGTGGCTTAGAACGGAAAGTAAAGAAAAAACATGGTTTTGCAAATGCTATCCAAATCAAAATTTTTTTTGTTTCACTTCCACTGTTTATTGCTAAATTATTAAGGTCAAAAGATCATTGAAAATGCAACTTGACGTTCTTTTCTTCTAAGTCACACTGCAAGCATCTGAAATCTTCTAAGAGCAACTGCCGGCAACTGCATCTTCCAATGTTCCATGAGCTTGCCAAGTGTATTGGTGTATTGCCCAAGTAATGCTTGTCAACAACTTGTGGTTGGGGTGTTTGTGATGACTCATTACTTGCCCAAGTCACATCACTACTTTCAGCCGAGGATAGCTCGCTTTATTTGTGATTACTGCTCGCCAGAGGGCGCGAGGTTTTTTCGCTGTCGCTCTATTGCCCCTACTAGGTCACTGTAGTCAAAGGGTCTGGTCATGGAGTGCGTCATCCGGTGCAATTGAACTTATGTCGACTTAGTGACTCGCGTCCTTGCGCGCCCGTTGACCCGCTGCCTACGCTCTCTGGAGTTGTTTCACTTGCCTGAGCCAATCACCACTCCTTATCATTGCAAAAACTACCATGATCTAGCTCTTTCAATCCCTTCAAAACTAAGATGCAAAATTAATCCTTATGAAGAGCAATGACTTAAAGATTTTAGCTTTGATGTGTTGCTTTCAACGCTCAATTCCAGTCAGCATGGTCAAGTAATTGGCATGCGAAAAAGCAGATTATTGCATTATTTTTAATTATGCTGAAGGGTAGTCAACGCCTCAAAAACTGGAAACACTAAAAGCAGGTGAAGTCCTAGTGCTGATTTGGGGAACAGGCCACCCACCTCTCTATAGTTCCATTCACTAACAATCCCTAAACAGCATTTCAAGCACCTTCAAAACTGCGATAAATTACAGAATCTTGTGCAAAAGAGGCGTCATTAGAAAGAACACTAGCAACAGTGGCTTATAAAAAGCCAAACACAACAAAAGGTGCAAGAGAAAAAGATGCAGCCAATTGGAGCCTTTAACTAAAAAATATCCAAGTAAGGGCTTAAACATGTCTTATTTTGGAATCCAATGACTGGGTAAATCATGATTGGCATCATCTGTATAAATTGATTGCAATATCAAATTTTGTGTTTTAACTTGAACTTCCTGTTTGACGGTGGCAAGGACAACAGCGAACATTTGAAGCTTCAGAAAAGCCAAACAACTTGAACCAATTGATACTTCTTTTCCATGAGCTTTTTTTAATGTAGACCATTGCTTTCTTTAAAAACCTGTGTATTATAGATAGTGCGAGCTGTTGCTGTATGAAATCCACTAGATGGGGCACTTTATGACATTACTCTATTATGATAGCGCACTAATCGCTTGTTTTATGATCAATGCACTCGTTGATACCTTTATTTTTTTGTAAATTTGGTTTTTAAATATTGCTTTGTTTGGGGTAAGTTTGAATAACTTTCTAAATGAAAGCGGTGTTGGTTTGTTTGTAAAACCCATTGTCAAATGATCATTAAAGCCACAATAATTAATATTGCTAAAAGGATGAAATGAAATATGTCAGATTGAACTGCATCACTTGGTTTTGACTAGAGAAGGTTTCAAAGACCTAAATTTACTTTGACATATTTCAACGCCTACACGGTATCACTTTTGCCAGCCCTGTTTTTTCAGGGTGCGAAATCAATTGGCATTTGATTATAGCTTTTTACGATTTGTTATTATTTGTTTGTTTCCCATAAATACTAGTTGCCCCTGTTTCGTGGCTACTCACTACAGACGCACATGAAAAGCAAAGCCGAAATAAAGTGGCAGCTGAGTTGGTTGTTAAGAAATCTGCCAACATTGCGAAAGCCAGCCTGCTTGCTAGCCAAATCAGCACAAAATCTAGGAACAAACAACAACATGAACAGGGCCGTGAAAGAGAAAGAGGAGAGGTGGTGGAACGGTCACGAAGGCCAGTGCAGTGTAGGGATAGGGCGCACACCGGCATTTATTACTTCAACACCGGCACCGGGAATTTAATTTTGATGTAGACCTTGAGACAAATATCGACACTGAGACCGACATTTGCGGTTGATATTTAGCTCTAGCATTGCGACAAAAAGCTTATAATATGTGCAATTTCTATCGAGGAACTCTATGAAAGAGATGTTTACTTTAGCATTTGGATTTTCAACCATCGGATAGTTTGCATTCCTGGTAGGTTTATAGCTTGTTGATAACAATGTCGACAACGACAATATGGAACGCCTAAAATCCGGTTTCGGTATCAATACCCTCTTTTGCCTAACAGTTACTGAAGAGTAGTGATGTGACTTGGTGTGTATGAACGTTACATGGATTGAAAATCCACGTACATAGAAGCCGCCGTACATAAACAAATCCAAGTGGACGGCAAAGTCAATCAGGGTTGCCAAAAAATGCTAGACACGCCATTACTATTGGCACAATTTTCTATAAATTATTATTTTTGGTATGTGTACATGTTTCAAAATTTGATTTGCCAAGAGAGTGATATTATCTCCTAAACTAATATTTTATGTAGGTTTTTGATATCCTATTTCAAGTCACTGAAATTCTAATGACTTTAGTAATGAATTTGCCTTACAAAACAAAACAAAATTTTGCAAACAACTTTAAACATGCCTTGATATTTCTTCCAAATTCTTTGCATTTAAGGCAGGATTGTGGACAAATTTTTAAACACTTTTCCTGACCAACCCACTATACAAGGGTTGTATAGATCTGCCAACAGTAACTCATTGGTAGATCAAATATCATATAAACATTCCTTGTGGTCAATACTTGACATATGCTTCTATTCTCACAACCATTTTGGGATAGTAAAATCCCCTAAACAGAGGGGCACATCATCCTTTTGGCACCTCTAACACACTTCCAAACTGGCGAGACTACCATACCAGGTATATAGCTCCCCATGACATCATAACTCATTTTCCATTTGCATATACATAATGTTGCCAAGTTCAAGCATGGGTTAGGAGCTGAAATAGGTTTAGTCTTAATCTACCTACAATGAAGATTATGGAGAGAACTTGCGTAATTATTGAATGAATAAAACAAAAATATTTTTGCAATATGATTTCTGAAAGAAAAATTTGTTTCTACTAACTGCCATGTGTGTAGCATATTTTAGCAACCCTGATTGACTTTGCCCTTCACTGAGGTTTGTTTATGTACATCGGCTCCTATGTACGTGGATTTTCAATCCATGTAACGTTCATACTTGGTGTGTTGGGCAAGCTTTTTTTGCGCGAGGTCGCAAGGTAGGGTCACCTAATGGAGATTAGTGTTGTGCTCAGCTATATCAGCAAAAACAAATTTGAGTGTCATTTGCAACCCTGTTCAGAAGTCACAAAATTTAGGGACGCCGTTCCGTTCTCCTTGATGAAAAAACAGGTTTTTGAAGATTGGTAAGCAAAGAGGAATACGATTTCACAAAGGTCAATTGGCGACACTACCTTACGACCTCGCGCAAAAAATCTTGCCCAACACACCAAGTCACATCACTACTGAAGAGAACTAAAAAGTAGTGATGGGAGGCAAACAAGAGCTTGGGCAAGCAGTCCGGTACAGTACCTTGGACTTGCCGAAACTTGGGTCTACTTGGGTGCCTGTACAAGTATTTTTCCCACCTTACAGGTTTGCCAAATTTGCTAGGAATGAAGACTAAACCTTCGGCATCAGAATTTCAATTAACCAGAAAGTTTCAGCGAAATAGGGCCCATGCCCTTGTTAGGATGGATTTTTAGAGGAAAATACACAATTCAAAGCTTATGTATCGAGAAATGCAAAAGCTTTTGAGAATATTTCAAAAAAAAAAAAAGAGTTGGCATCTTATATTTTTTTCTAGCAACTCTGAGTGACCCAGCTCGTTCCCAAGTGTGACTGTTAAATCTCATTCTTGATTGGCCCGAAAAGTGTATTCATGTGTGGCTTAGAACGGAAACTAAAGAAAAAACATGGTTTTGCAAATGCTATCCAAATCAAAATATTTTTTGTTTCACTTCTACTGTTTATTGCTAAATTATTAAGGTCAAAAGATCATCGAAAATGCAACTTGACATTCTTTTCTTCTAAGTCACACTGCAAGCATCTTAACTCTTCAAAGAGCAATAGAGGTTGTGAAGAATTGATTGTTGTCTTTCGCTATGGACGCTGCCAAGACCTGCCGCGTAGACACGCTGTAGGCCAGCCAGCACTGTCCAGACACATAGGAAGAGACAAATTACCTAATATTTCAAGTAAATTTGTCAACAATGTCACCAACCAATGTCCTTTTTGATATCGGTAAACAATTATGATACTTATTTATCAGTACAATATCACACATATTTCGAAATAGTTAAAATTATGTTGAGTTTTGTTTCTTCCCGAGTGCATGGACAATGCTGGCTGGCCTTCAGCGATGTCTACGCAACAGGCTGGTGGGGCGGGAATAGAGGGGGACAACAAACAATTCTTCACAACCTCTATTGCCGGCAACTGCATCTTCCAATGTTCCTTGAGCTTGGGAAGTGTATTGGTGTATTGCCCAAGTAATGCTTGTCAACAACTTGTGCTTGGGGTGTTTGTGATGACTCATTACTTGCCCAAGTCACATCACTACTAAAAAGGGTCAGCACCAGCGTTGCCAGGTCCTCAGGAAGCAGGGATGGCTTTATCCCGCCCCGTCGAAGAAAATCCTGTCCCTGTGGTCCCGGGGACGGGATAAATCGGGATTTACTGAATTTTAGATTCTTTTTTTATATTTCAGGGTAAGTATATAGTAATTTTGATTTGGGTTCTAATAAGTCTTGTGATTGGAAACATGTTTTGGTGAAGTTACTGGATCATTGCCAAATTTCTTTCAATTTTGCCGTTTTAACTTCTTCAAAGTTTTCAACTAGAAAATCCCGTCCCTTGATCCCGAACTTTATTTTTTTTGTGTGTGATCGAGTATATATTTCCATGGAATTTGCATGTTAGTAAGCATTTTTACTAGTTATTATGTAGGAAAATCTTGAAATTATTTTGTCATGTTTTTTGAAATCGTAGAGGATCCTGTCCTGGATCCCGTTAATCCCTGGGATAATCATCTGACCAAACCTGAAAAGAAGCCTCTCGGCCTTTTTTTATACCTTTGAGCACTTTCGGCCCCAAATTAAATGATTTCGCACTAAAACTGACGTTTTCACCAAAACAAAAAAAATCTAACAGCCTGATTTTTAAAGCTTTTCAAGCCTGTCGTTTTTACAAAGAAAACCTTTTGGAAACTTGCACCTGAAAAATGAAGCATCGCATATTCCACTTGCCCTATTACACATTTGGCCCAACCTTATAAATATTGCTCAATTGTACTTAAAAAATCGAATCAAGCTGGTGCGGAAATTTCGTTGTACAATGAGGTATGTTTCAGATCCAGAAAACTAAGAGAAGTTGTTTATCAACTGCCGAGTTATTTGAGTTTGACTTCGCTATTTTTGACCAATAGTGGTTGCTGAAAAAAACTGAACTCGGCCACAAGGTTTGAAATTCATTCTCAAGTACAGGACAATCATAAACCAATTTTATTTTTCACTTTAACCAAGTAAAATCTGCTAAAGTTGATCTTTTATGAGCCAGAGGGCTTAGCCCATTCCACATTCAGAATGAGACTGTCGTAGCCCAAACGATTGACAGTGGAAATGGCCTTGGCTGCATCCTCTTTCTTGTAGTAGTTGATGAAGGCGAATCCCTTGCATTCGCCCGTGTTGCGATCCTTGGCCAAGAAAATGCGAGCAATGTTGCCAAAGGGCTTAAACAACTCTTGCAGATCCATTTCCGTGGCATTGGCCGACACATTCGACACTCGAATGGCATAGGTATCCTCGTCTATAACACAAAAAACCGATTGATTTAGCCTCCAAATCCTCAAACGAACCATCCCCTTCCACTTACTTTTCCTCCGATCGGGCATGGATTCACCGATACGATCCCGAGCTCCTCCTTCACCACCCCGACGAGATGGTGGAATATACTTGCCACCACTAGTAACATTAGAAGCCGATGCCGTGGCTCCAGGTCCACCGGTCAATCCAGGACCACCCACTTCATCTTCCTTGTCCACATCCTTGCCCGCCAAGGAATCTCTCAAAGGTCCCAAAGTCTCCTTGTAAGGACAATTAGTGGTCCAATGGTCCTCCTTACAGATTCGGCACTTGACCACGCCCTTGGACTTCTCCTTGAGGACATCCAAAGCGGATTTGTCCTCGCCATCCTTTTCGGATTCCTCCTTATTGGCCACGAACTGCATGGAGATCTCTTCAGCCACTAAAGTGGTAGCGGGATCGGGTCCGGGACGATCATCGACGGATTCACCAAATTTGGCCAGAGCCTTGCGTTGAGCCACGGCCTTGGAGACGAGCTTCCGCTCGATTTTGTAGGTGCGCACGTGCTTGACTTTTTTGCCTTCGTCATTGAGGGTGTAGCTAGTGATGACCTTGGTGTCCTTACCCACCATCTTTTCCGTGGGCATGGGTAGCGAGGACGAATCCGTCGTCTCGGAATCTTCGGCCCAATTGGACATGTTGCGAGGTTCAGGCATGATGAACGAAAATCTGTCCAAAAAAATACACGGAACAAATGAATTATTATGGATGACGAGTGAAATTGAGTGGGACGTTTGTTTGGTGGTTCATCTTAAAATTCAAATCAATCTGTCAAAGTGTTTTTGCGATTGAAATTGGAATCTATGAGTTGGCTTTCATGACTTCATTTTCATCGTTTCAAACTTCAATTGTTTGGGCCAGGTCAATTTTCAAAATGTTGCAATAATAAAAAGGCACATGTAATTTGAAATTGCAATGAAAGGAGTGTAGTAAACGATGGAAATCGGACTATTTTCTGTCGGTCACAACTCTTTGTAAAGGTTAAAAATTACATAAAGTTTCAATCGACAGCAAGGGTATTCTCGTTTCAAGAGTTTATTTGATATCCAACTTTGCCAAATCCACGCACAACTAGCATGATCCTTCACCATTCAGTGAATTTTGATGGTGAATGGCACACAATGAAATAATACTTTTTTCAAATCAAAAGCACTTCATTTCAGAGGATTGGGAACAAACAATTTCAGTTTACGCAAAACGATAAATGCTCAAAGAAATACTTTTCATCAGATGTCAATCTAAAAGTGTTTCAAGAGTATTATAATCCTTCCAACCCCCTTTTAAGACCAAAACTACAAGCTTAGTTTAGTAGAAATTTCTTAATTTCAGCCCCTAAACATCAGTGTTTCCTGCAGATTTCAAAGTGACTAGGCGTGCCTGACCTGAACGCCCTCTAGCGGCGGCCTCAGCCAAACAAATGCCAAAAACTTATCCCTATTCATTATCGGAAGCGCAATATCACAGATCTCGGGTGAATAAATCTTTTCCACGGATGCATCTTCAAACTACAGACCGGAGAGAGTGAAATAGGGCCAAAAGATCAGTTTAGGAGAATAACACCCCAAATGATTGTGCAATCGATTAAAATGATTGTTGTCATTCAAAGGGAACTGGAATCGGCGCTTTTGGGCGGTCAACGGTCCAGGCTTGATCTTAGAGAGGAACTATGGGGATTGAGAACGGTCTAGTTACCTGATTAACACCGCTTGGCGTACACAAACTCGTGAAATTGGTCAATCAATGTCTCCGGTAAAACGAGAGGTTTACGACAACGTGACAATCTCACTCTAATCAAGGGTGACCAATATAGCCGATTTTCAAACGGTGGATTTGGCCCTTTACCATTTTTGTGATCAGAAAATCTTTATACGATATGAATTAGTATTTTTAATGTTTAGAAGGCATATTTATTGCTTTCATTTTGACTGAAATGTCGTTTAGAAATACATGGTAAATGGTGTTTGAATGTATTAGTCACCTTATTCGTAAAGCAAACAAATGACCTCTTAGTTGGAAAGTGATCAAAAACCACAGGCGTCGAGAATGTTTTCCAAAGTCAACTCATATTTGGGGAAAAAATGTGCTTTAACTTTGTGAAAATTCATAAATGAGTCGTTCGTGTAAATTAGTTGATTTTTCAACGAGATAGAGTACAATATGCACGAAAATGTGCATTTGAGTGGTAAAAGATGAGTCACGCTTAAAAGAAGCAAACGACATCCGCCTTCGCCACCTTCTTGAGCGTTTTCTCGCAACCTCTTGATTTTATACGGCATGGAATTTGTTTTTTACTAGATTTTCTATTGGGCCGCACATTTCATAAGAATGCATTTCATTTCACTTTTTCCGATTTGTACATATTTTCATTATTTCGCTTGGTTTGTATTTTTTGGCGTTTTTATCGAAATTTGGTGCATTTTTCTGGCATTTCTTTTTTTTATTGCATTTTTAGCTAAATTGTCAAAATTTTGTGTTTTTCCCAAATTCTTTAATTTCATTGATATTTTCTTGTCTCTGACATTTTTCACCAGATTTAACAATTTTGGGATTTTGTGAGCACAATGTTGGAAATCTGCTAGCTTTGAAGGTTTAAGATTTCTCTTTGACATTTATATTTCAAGTACTGCCAATCATTTTTCTAGTAAAGAATGAAAATGTAAAAACAAATCTGTTCCAAGTGCAGATTATTCAGACCCAAAACGCAAAGTTTTACTAGAGTAACAATAATTTGATTTACAACAACTACGATATAGTTTGATACATTTTTAATGAAAAAACAAGAGCTATGAATGTATTTATGGTTTTTATGGCCCTTATTTTTTTAATTTATTCAACAAAAGATGCTTAATTTAGTCCAAATGTTCCTGAACTATGCGATCGTTTTGTATTTTATTTGGCATTTTGTTGCATTTTTAATGCAGTTTTTTGGCGTTTTGATAAATTGTCTATTTCAGTCAGGTTTGGGTAAATTATTTGATTCAAAGGATCTTTGTAAGACTGTTGTAAATTGGATTTGAAAATATACTTTGGACCTTGGTATTTAAATTTTGAAAATATTTTGCATTTATGATATGTGAACATTTTAAAATCTTACAATACTAAACTATTGTTTTCTAATAGTGACCAAGCATTACAGAATTAAATCGCATTCTAGTTCCAATTCTCGGTACATATTTAAGATGAAATATGAGTGCTCGATTTGGCCACCCTGACTTCGAGGGAAATTCAAAAACGAATCAAGGACATCCTTATCACGAACTTGTATCTTCTTCCTTTTCCAATGCAATGAGCTTTTGGAGGGATGATAAGGCCATGGTTAGCCATCAAAAGTACCAAATTTTATCCCTTTAAGTATTGAATATATTGATTTTCATGTGTTTCTTGAAAAAATAATTTCTGCCATTACTTCACAGACAATCATAAAATCAAGTCCAATGTCGGACCCAACAAATCTTAGAGGATCGGTGAAAGCTACACAAAAGAGAACATAACCCTTGGCCCAAATAATGCGATTATATTTGCCGGGATCTGCAATTTCTCGTGCGTTCACTGGTTCTTTCTTTTCCTTGGTATTAACTTTGTAACTTGGGCTCTTTCTCTTCTTTCTTCATAAGATGACTTAAGAATACACTTGCCATTTGTCGGGAAATGGACCCGTGCGTGGTCGGTCGCTCCTTGGAGCAAATCCAGATTTTTTCATAAGCTTAGAGATCACTTTCACCTGGTGCCAAAGAGTACATCCCTTGCATATGAAGATCAAAAGCCCACTTACATCACCAAGATGTACTTAAAGAAAATCTCATTCACTCTAGAGCTGGTATTGGTTTTGTAAGTCGCAATTTCATTTGCAAGTTCAAATGTACTACATAACCTTTTATTTTTATTTTTAGAGTTCCCTTCTACACAATCGAACTTATTGTCGTGTCTAGTTGGAAGTAAAAACCAAAAAGCGTCTCTAGTAGAAACGTTTGGAACATTTTCAAAGAATTGGCCTTTGACCCAGGAAGAGTCTGGTTCCTATGTTTGGTTTTTGGGCCTTGTTGGGCGGGAAAGAAGGCAAATTGGACCCGCAACAACTTGAATCGATCACACTTTGTTTCGGGCAAAAAAAACTTGGTCCACAAAGATCTTGTCGGCTTCTCAGAATCAGTAAAGTTTTTCAATCATTTCAAGGGTTTTGCCAGTTCAGTTCAGCCTTCACTGCTGACCTACAACTGGAAACTAGTGATAGACCGAAAATACCCTTAATTTTAACCGAAAAAGGCTAAAAAAATCAGAATCATTACTGCAGTCCCCTGTAATTGATTAAATCATTCTGGAACCAGATACACAATAGGTCATAGTTGGCCCAAATAAGACTTATTATAGAGTAAACCAAACTCAAGTCAGATTAACGTTCATCCATCCAGTTTATACTCGCGACAGCTGTCGTGTTTGAGACGCAGTAGCTGGGGCGAGTACATTATTGAGGCACGTTAGTCTGACTTGACTTTGGTGTACTCCTACATTAATCATAAAAGCGTAAACATGTGACCAACTGATTCAAATTGATCGAGTATTTAAGCCGTGGATGCAAAATGGTTCCGAACTCGATTAGGGATTGCCTCGTTTGGACTTGAAACCGTCGAGTTCGTCTTAGTTTTTGGATGTGGGTAGTTTGCCAGGAGGCTCATCTATATTTAATTCCATCCAACCAATCTTCAAAGCGATGAAACCATGGCACCCTCAAAAAAGCCTGACCGATAGTTAAAGGAGGATAGGGCTTGGAGTTCTTTTCCATCCTCGCTTTCCGAGGATACATGGGGTTTCACATACATAACTCGTTTCAGTAAGTGGGAGAATCCCAATTTGGTATTTTCTTTGGTACAGACGAAACCAACGAAACCAGTCGTATTGGGCCATTATGGGCAAGCAAACAAACGTTGCTAATTGGCTTTGCGAGTTTGGATCTTCTAAAAAACGGCATTATTTTTATCAAATAAACTCCATAAAAAGAGATTAAGTACTGGCACAATTTTGAAAAGTTTGACTTTTTCTTCTGTTGTTGTGCCGTCAAAGTGAGTAATTTTTCACTTTTAAGTCCTTAGACTAATATATTGAAACACAATAATCAAATACCCCTGTTTTGACGTAAATTGTTTCAACGAAAAAACCTAAAACATCTAATATTGTGTACTCTCGTCGTCGTTCCAAAACTTTTCTTAGCCGAATTTCAAATTGCGCTCTTTCGGTTATTTTGGTTCAGATTGGAAAGGTGTTTGTTTGCAGATTCATTTGTGAAACTTTGCACTGAATACAATGGTTGACCTTGTAATTTTCGTTCGTTTCCGCCAAGAATCGATCGACCTCACGGAGTCATTTTACTGTGGGTGGTTGAACAACTTCTAAATGAAATTCGAACCAAAGCACCCATTGCCATTAAACTACGACAATTTGAGGCTGTTTTATTAGCTTAGTCAAGGACCACTAAACACCTGGATGCCTCGGCTACCTGCAAAAGCCATTTTTCGAATTCTGTGTTAGACAGAGAAAAATCTTATCAAACCAATTTTTAATTGGTAATGGAAAGCTCACATGCTTAATTTCAACTTGATCGACTGAAATTTGTGGCAGTTAGAGTAATTTGAAGCGTAGAGCATAGAGCGCTCTTCCGACCGAACATTTGCACCTACAAACGTCCAAAAGGACGATTGTAGGGTCAATTTTTCTCTCGTTTCCGCGCGTATGCATTGCCACTGTAGCAAATTTGGAAACGTTGTTTCTCGTGGATGGAGTAATGTACCATGCTGAAATTCAGCAAACGACATCCTTATTTGATTGTTTAATCATTCTTATCAAAATAAAGTCATTTACTTGAATGGAATTCGATTCATAAAAAATCCACAGCTGAACGCCTGAGCGGAGGCTTCCATGTCTTACGGTTTCCTTGGCTTAGTTTCAGATATCCTGCTGGCCAGGCACCATGGCGAAGATATAGCCTTTCATGGTCTTATAACTGAGACGACCTTCGAAAAGGCCACGAGATCCGCGAAAATTAGACCCCATGGAGAACTGTACCGTTAGAAGTTCTTGTGGAATGGATATTTAAAAAAAATCAAAAACATTGAACCGCCGTGGATAAAACTTGCTGACTCATTTTCGCAATTCATTCCCATTTTGATCAGATATTTTATACGTCAATCCTCAAAGGCAAGAAAAAGATTATGATTTTACAGTAGTTAAATTAACTTGGAGGTATCTAATCCCCATTTGAATAGGGTGACTGATGCCTCATGCAATCTATTTGTTTGCTTTGGGGAATGGCTGTGATTTGATTCTTGTAAACTGTTGCAATAAAAACTAAGGGTTCTTTGAAGTATATAAAAAAGGACCAAAAATACGTTATTCACAGTTTCTAATCAACAAAGCTCGTCCGAGTTTTTAGCTCTAGCAGCACTAAAAAACGGAATTTTGGTCAGTTTTATTGTTCGCGTCAAACTTTTGATCAAAATTTTATTTCTTTAATACTTCATTGCAAAATAGAGTGGACTTTAAAAAATGAAACCCATTGGCCCCATATTCTCCTGAATCGTGTGTTTAAGTGACTTTGGTCGGGAAAAATCCTTACTTCTCTTGATATTCTTGATGAGTTGTTGACCATGTTCTTCAGTGGCCAAATAATATTCCAGGAGGGTCCATCGACATTATGTACGTTAGTATTGACGTACCTTCCTGTTCCATTCCTGGACGTCTATTTAATGTACACTACCACCACATTCCTATTCTGTTGAACAGTATCCTCTAATGATTTTCTAATGACCATTTTCACTTCGTCTATCTTGTGAACAGTATTGGGCGAGGCTGTTCCATATTACCCATCTTTATGAGCATAAGTCATTTTGACAGGCCTACCAAAAGTGAGAGAGAAGAAGGATCTTTGCCTTTCGTACCAGGATGAGCAGTGGTCCATTCAACTTGCGTTCACATTCTCGTGCCATTGAAGATTTTGGCTTTGTCCACGGGTGTTGGCTGGTTCGTTCCCAAAAAGCCATGTTTACGATGGATCTTTTCTTGAGCTGCCACCCAAACGGAGATAGCTATTCAAATCGAGATTGGTTACTATAGACCCTCGCCCAAGGGAGCTCTCACCGATCGGAAAGCATTCCAAGGAGCAAGGAGATTGAGCGTCATCCACTTATTGTTTTGACGATAAGACAATTTCCGGTGTTTAATCTCACCTCGGCCGAGTTTAGGAACACCATTTCAAATATTTGTGGAGAGACGACGTGCGATCGGCCAATGGCATACCAGCTGAGCAATAGAATTGAGCCACGTACGAGTCCGAAGGCTGGTTGCATCCATATGGTCCACTCAATCGAGGAGGCAGAAAGAAGAAGAAGAAAGCCCTTTTCCAGTTCCAAGTCCAGTGTCTAATAGATTGCAACAAGGGCGGCCAAAAGCTTCCTTCTTCTTTCCATGTCTCTTTACACTCCAGACGTGGTCGTGCAATACGGAAGGCTGCCAGCCGTTGGTTCTCGAAAACCACTCGGATCAAGGCTGCTTCTACGTACGTTCCATCCTCGAAAAGCGATGGAGAACAAAAAGAAAAAGACCTGTCAACACGAACGGGGAAGGATGTAACCGAATGAGTGTCACCTAAGAAAGACAAAGAAGATTCTCGAGAGAGAGAGAGGGAGAAAAAAAATCAAGAGCCTCATAGAGGGGGAATGGACATTGTAGGGATTGTTGGCTTGACGACAATCCACGCCCGTCGAATAGCTGTCATTTCACGGTTCCTCAAAGCTTGACCGAACGGAGAGTAAATGCCATGCGGTGTTTCGGAGCTCGAGGTAGGCATTAGATTATGTGTTCAAGATGTGAAAAGACTTACGCAGAGGCGCGTTTCAATTGATATCGATCTTGATTAATGAGGAAGTAAGGTCTTGGTTCTTCAACCTTATTCAAGGTGAGCGAGGACAACCTGCTGAGGGAGCAGACGGGGAACACGAGAAAAGAGAAGAAGGGCGGGGAGTCTTATACGGCGACCTTCAAGGTTGTTCCTAAATAGAGTACATCCTGTTGTTCCCCTTTTCCTTTGGGTTTGGCCACTCCTCTTGGAGTTTTCGTAGTATTCCGGCCGTGTTTTCTTGAGGTAAGACCAAAAAAAGCATGGCAATCGACCGGAGGTGGTTGGATCAGAGACCCCTCGAGGCAACCAAAGTGCGAGCAATCATGTCTGTCCCAACAACCCAAAAGAGTTCGCTCCCTTTTGCTCGCGTACACACTCGTAGGCCTATTCCCCCTCCTTCTTCTTTCCAGTCAGTACTTTTCGTCCTTCGTGGATCCTTTGGTTCTTGAAACAGTTCATTCACCACCACCACCATCATCTTATCGTATTCAGGGTTGCTTGGAATTGGGACGGTGAAGACACCACCGCTTAATCCAACCGTCACAACGCCACGTGTCGATGTCGAGAGGCCCTTGCATTCCAAATCCAAGGGTTTGAATTAGTGATGGACCGAAAGGGCTTTTGGCCGAAATTTCGGTTTCGGTTTCGGTAGGCAGACATGCACTATAAAGGATGGAGTTTGTCAAAGATTGATTTGTCCAAAAAATTGAGTTTCCGATCTTTTAAAATTTCTAATTGCCCAATATCGAAACGATTAACAGTTTGATTGTTTAAAGTTAATTTTGAATTTATTTGATTTTGTAATCAGTTGCTTCTGGTTTCGGTTAAGAGCACTTTCGGTCCATCACTAGTTTGAGTGGATGCGTTGGACCAGCGACCCTGTTTTCTCCCTACTTAGTCTTCGTTACCGACACATTTGTGGGGGGAACAAGGCCACGGGGAACAAGAACGGGGGTCCTGTACCCATCCCTTCTCCCTCGAACTCGAACTGGTTGGATTGGTGGAACACGCACTCGCGTTCAAAAGAAAAACCAACAGGACTTTCTTCTTGGAACCCTCCCCCTCCGATTGGAGAACCCTGTCCGAGGAGTGTAGTCTGGGCCGAAAAAAAGCCTCTGGGTGGGTGGCCTTTTCCTCTCGATTCCATAGAGTGAAGACATGTTCTTATGGCCGAGAAGAAGTAAGGTGGTACGAGCGAGGCCGGCCGAACGAACTGTCGAATGAAGGCTCTGCCCCAAGATCTTCTGCTCGTCGAGCTCAAGGCTCTCCTTCGCCTTGAACTCCACTGAGCCACGATTCACTCGCTCCTTCGTCCGGACGAAGGAGCACTTGAGCACTACTGCAAGCCCGTCGAAGGAACAACACACCAGGAGATGAGACGCGTTCTCGGTTCAAGCCTTGGTTCGAGCCCGCGTCTCGAACAACGAGAACTGCATGCACACCACGCGGCGGAAACGTTCAAAGAACAGGAAGAAACTTCGTACTCTGACTGACTTGAACTTGAAGAGCGCAGGCCCTTCTGGCCTGCATCCGTCCGTCCATGTGGTGGCTTCTTCATTCAAGACTCGTTTTCAGTAGGCCTCAATTGTCGGCGTCCGTCGTTTTGCTCTAGTATAATACCCTCGGCGGTTCCCGTTGCCTTCATCATCCCTCACCATTTCTCGACCATCGTTTTCGGCGCGAAGCTCGAAGCTGTCAGACGACGACTCCTCATCCTCGAAGGTCTTGGTGTTTTCCACTTAGCCAAGGAGGCACTAGTCGTGTTGTCATTGCAATTGCGGCTGAATATTACGTGTCGTATCCGTGTGTTACACCCCTATCACCAATAAAAAACACCAGGAGGATTCGCCACCCTCATCATTATCCTCAACATTATCATTAACAAGCAAGCAAGCAGCAGCGTCAAATTTGGTGTTCCGTGAATCTGTGTGATTGTGCGCCTCGTTCCAAATTGGAATCAGTGTTTATGACCCTTTTTCATAGCGCATGACATATCTATCCCACGGCGTTTTGTTCTCCCTCTGAAGCTTCTCAAAGTATGCAATTGGCCTAATTGGACTGATCCTTGGACCCTTCAGAGTAAAAATACAGCACAATTGCGCTTGTTGTTCTTTGCCAGGCCCATTCTCCAAAGTGAGGTAGGTCCATATTTGCTTTAAAAATAACAACACCGACGAACTGAGATTTGTCGGGACGTGACTACTTTTTAATTAATGCATGGACAACCCGCCTTAATCATCATGGTCGTCGTTATTATTCTCATAGTCCGTTCGTCTTCCTTCACAACGAGTCTCAGATAAGAACTGGTTTCTGGTAACCGATTACTACATTTGTGTTTAGTCTTAACGACTCGCTCTTCAGCGACAAATTCGCCAGTTTTCGAAATTTGGCTCATTGTTTCAACCATCAAGTTTATTGGGAATGAGGTGGCCGCCAAACTGCATCCCGTAAACTTAGTTCCAAGGCTCGGATTCATCGAATGGTGCCAAAGAGAGGGATTCTTTTTTAAACCCGGGACTCATTTGCATCTCCAAGATGTGAACGCTTTGAAAATGCCGATCCGAGGCTCTAATCTCCAAGCAACCCAAAGATTCTTGACTGTTTAGCACTCAATACCGATACTTATCCTCCCACTCTGTCATAGAGTCTGAGATTTTCGAAGCATTCCAAACTCCTTTTTTTAGAGCAAGAATAAGTTGTTGGCTTTTCACTCTGCCAAAATTACCATCGAGAGAACACATGTGGCAGGTTTTGAGCACAATGATGGATTGAGTAGTCATTTGGCCCAATCCACATTACCACTTCATTTTCAAAAGGGATTCAGCACAACAATTACTAATTGAGATTGAATTGTATCTCCGGCGAATAATTGCTGACTTATGAGAATCTAAAAGAATCGATATTTTAGTTAAACTTGTCGACTTGAAACTGGTCTTTCTCAGAGATCCCTTCTTTACTAATCAACCACTTGGTTTGTTCACTAAAGCATAATTGCTTTAACATTTCATGCTAATGATGCTAAATTTTCCTAAAAATGAGGACACCGACATACTAGGGACATCGTGAGCTAGGGTACACAAACACTTTATTTGAATACCATTTGGGGCCTAATTTGAAATAGGGAAATCCAAACTCCCGTTATAAAAAATAACTTTTTGTGGTTGTTAATGGCTCAAGTGTAACTACGTGAAGTTCCTACACTATTATTTTCTGTGTAGTGAACTCTGCTTTCAAAACAGAACCAAGGCTCCATTTCAGATGATTACGCTAAAACTATTCCAACTTTACACTCAGAAGCTCAGTTGTTCTCATATAAACGTAATGACTGACTTTCAAACCAGGACCATTAGAACTTCCATGAAAAATTAAATAGCTCAATTGAGAAAAGAAATTTAAAAATAAGACTATGAAAATAAACAAACATTGTTTCGTGTGTCATTTTTGGTCTCTTGATCAGATAATGTTTATTGGAAACCCCCAATTTTCTTCGCTTATCAATATTGGAATTTGGCCTCATCCCGTACACAGGAAAAACACGGTTCTTAATCATTCATTTTGATGTCCCTCTGATTTTGGCAATTTTGTTTCTAGTCAGAAAAGCGTTAATATGTCATGGTTTCAAAACGATGCTTTTCTAGATGATGAAAATATGATGAGGGTTGTGCTCTCAATGCAACATTTGACGCAGTAACTAGCTCAACACCAACACCAAACCACACAAGAATGATTACTATATTCTGGTTCACAATGTTCTAGCAGGAACGGCCTTGAATGGGGATTTCTGTTGAATTCTGGCGTCGTAGATCATGGAAACCTTTAGCTCATCCAAGGCTCTTTTTATTCTCTCAAGGCTGCAAGGAAAGCCAAGGAACCTTCAGGACTAATTAGAAATCTCGAAATTTGACTGGAATGCCTGGTGTGTGGATACAAATGAGATGCGCCACAAGTTGGACAATGTTCCTTATTGGGGTTGCTCAATGTTTCACATCTGCTTCATAACACTTACTGACAGTTACATCAAATGGGCGGATCAATGAACATAACAACAATGTAAAGGCTTTTATGGACATGACGGCAAATGTTTTGACTTTTCCAATATAATACAGACAGGAGATTATTCTCGTAAATATTGAAAACATTGTTCAAATATGTCGTGTGTGGCTCAGCTTGAAGTCCTAGGAGATGAATTTACCTAGTAATGACTCAAATCAAATGGATGTACAAGTGCAATGTGGCCTTGATTTTCTATCGACGGTCTGTTTATCTAGCGGTCTGTGAATTAATGATTGAGTTGAATGGCAAGCCTCCTAAAGGGTTAGAATAGCCTGATAAACTGGTTCCAAGTTATTCCAAGGGAATATGAACGGTGGGAAATGTCTCTAAATATATCCTGGCCATAAAAGCCTTGGCAGTTCTTGTTTCAAATGAAGACGAACGGAGGTTGTTGAAAATCATAACAACTTGGTGTCACTGGGTTGTTGTTCCATGTTTTTTCAGCTTCTAGATCAGATAGAATGGTTGAGTCACAGTAAACAACCAACATCTTGAGGCGCATTAGACTTTTTCTTTTTTGCAAACTTGCCAAAATTTGTCGGACATTTGAATTCAAGCCAGAAATCGGCCTCCCCGTTAATCACGATAAGGTAACAATTTTTACAATGCCAAACAATCTTACTGACACTTGAAGCATTTCCACTGAAATGCTTGTATTATTAACCAAGGCTTTTCTCCTTCGATAAAAAAAAAATCAGCAAACGTAAATCAATTTCCGGTACTTTTCACGATATTTTCAGAACGATGTTTTCAGATCGATTATTTACAAAACGGTCGTTTGTCCTCATTTCAAACAAGTTGAGGTGTCTTTGAACTTTGCACCATTGAGGAGTTTTAAGTTGGCTACCAAACAGTTTTAGTTTTAGTCACTTCTTCATTTTTCTCTTAGGACAAGTTAATGATCAAAACAAAAATGACTGGTAGGAGTGAACAGTTTTGTTTTCGTTGGAAATAAACAAAATGGACTTGAAAAAAGCGAGTTATTGCGTTCTCATTTATTGCGTAAATCTAATGTCTCCAATTTTCTTTCGAGCTCTTCTGTCTTTTTCTTAGTATATGAACTTGGATCGAAATAGAGAATATTCTTCAACATTTAAGAGTAAGCTGCTTCCTGCTTTGTCCCGGATTTTATTTTATTTAATTTCTTTTCACCGAGAAAATATGACTCAAATAAGCAAGCAAAACATACTTTGTCGCTCTCATCAGTTCCCATTGTTTCCCTCTTTGCTTCAGGACTCAGGAAAAGAAGACCAAGTCTACTTTGCTTCACTTCATGTGTGATGTGGAATATTGCCTAAAATGTTTGCTCAAGAGATCCTTTTCCTTAAGGAACTCTCACTTCTCTTCCTTTCGACTAGTGATAAGTCGGCTAATCATTTCTAGTGTTTGAACTCGAAACTTGAGCCCCTTTTTGAATCATGTTAATTATTATTTTGGAATCATACGGATGCAACAAGTGTTTTACTTATACGGCATAGAGTGTTTCTATTGAGAGATGATTGTTTTCAATAGCCCAGAAAAACACTGTTCTGACACGTACCTTACGCCTCGTCAACTACAGCTAAATTTGCGTTCGGGAATTTGCTTCGTACTTTGCGATTCCGGACTTTCCCGTTCATCACTACTCCGTTTCTTTACGAGTACTAGTTGCATCACCTTGAAATTTAAGCTTCGTAATGTACACTCGATATGCGTTGTTCATTGTTGTATCTACAGTTCTATAGAGACAAAAATGTTCGTGATTCAACCAGCTTGCACTGTGAGTGCGATTGGATTTGACCCGATTTGACATTGGCCACATTTAGTTGCGTGATTTAAAGCCGGAATTTGCGATTTCAGGGAGTCAGTGGCAAAATTGCACATTCCACTGCTTTGCTAGAATATGAGCAACGCATAATTAACCAAGTCACCTGGCACCCTTGATGTCGGACTGATAAAATGAGCTTAAAGCAAATCTGCACTGACCTAACCCGAGTGACAACTGTAGTTGGATCTAGAGTTCTAGATGGATCCAAACAAGTTCCCCAAGAGGAAATAGACAGAGGAGACGGTGTTCATTAGGAGTAAACTCACACAGCTCCCACTTCAATAAAAATAGCAGAGGTGCCACAATGATGTACAGTACGTACGTATTCGTTCAACTGGTTGCTCATTCTCACGCAAAGAGGAGAAAGCCATTGACGACCTTATAAAAGGGGCCAATTACTCAATCTGGTCAGGGACAGGACTTCAAATAAGCTTTGTACTACAGAATGTCGTGAAGAAGTGAGATTCAGTTTTCTTTTACTGTATGTAATAGGTACATGGCAAAATGTGAAGTCTCATTCACATGAGCAGTCGGAAGAAGATTATAGTTGTGAATCATGACAACCAAACTGTTCAATCAATGACTCGACAATTTTTAATCCAACATGCAAAACTGAAAGGTGAAGTTGAAAGAAAACTTACAAAACAATTTGAAATCCAGAAACTTCAGACAATTTTTGATGGAGGTTTTCTTACATGTTCAGAACTCATTTACGAATGAAGCGATAAGCTTGTTCCATGTTCCTTTGACACATCTGAAAAGTTTTCTGTCTCCTGATTTTGAAAAAAATGTGCACCTCACATTTTGAAATACTGTTTGCAATTCAATGGGATGCGTGGAGTTTTTTTTTTAAAGTTTGTTACTCAAATGTTATTTTGATACTGATTTTCTGGCACAGAAACTAGATCAAACTTGTTTTTCACAACTTTTTCCTTAATTAGGTTTTGCCAAACCGTGTTTAGGGATATCTTGTCTTAAAAAATATACAAAGGAAAACTCCTGACCTTTTCTTCCGTATTTTTAGCTCATTTTTTATTTATATTTTTAAGATCCAGAATGCCATTTATTGAATATAAAGGGACTGAAATGAAATCTAAATATCCTTCATTCAAAAGCACGTCTTTCTGCTGTACTAATATTCGCCTCTTTAATCATCTTCTATTTCAAATTTCATTCACTGTTAAGTTTGTTCCGTTGAATTCAATCTCGAGGTTCAACGTCAAGAATAGTTCATAAATGAATAGAAATGTAATGACATTGAAAGCGACATGACACATGACACACATTAAGGCTTGTACCGAGTTCTCGAATTAGCGTTTTGATTCATGAAAACCCGACTGTGAGCGAACACTTGTGTCGGCTTCCATCTTTTAACCTAGTCGTTGATAAAACTTCTGAGACACCCATGAGGAATGTTCTGTATCTTGATCTCCGATGCCTGAAAAGGATCTTTCTGAACTGTCAAGAATCAATTCAAGTTGGGCGTTCTGTCTACACTTCACAAACAGAGGGGATACTTTGTTCCCTGGTTGATCCCTGGGAAGCAATAATGGCTTCATTTTGTTTAGCTCGTCTCGTCTCGGGTTCCTCGCTTTTTTACTAAGTACAATCGGTTGGAATGAAGCAAAAGAAGAAGTTTGGATGGAATGAAAGGCCGAAACTTTTTTCCCCCTCTCTCTCTCTCTCTCTCTCTCTCTCTCGAGCACTCTTTCACGTCAAAAGGATATTTCAAATGTCGCTCAATCTAACCGATCTACTTGGAAGAGGAGCAAGTGTAGAAATAGGCAGTTGTTGAACTAACTTTTCCCGTCCTCCTTGCTCGTCACGAATGGAAAGATCCCTCGAGATCTCTCCTCTGTACTGATGGACCATGGAGAAAGCGTTCTAATGGACATTGTACCATCTCATTGTCCATCTTGCATTGGGATCACTTTAGGTCAGTTTGAAAGGACTTTTAAATAATGGACGGACCCACGAGCGATGACTTTTGGGGCCTCGTAGACTCATATGTATAGTGTATTGGAAGTCTGGAATGGTAGTCGTGTCCTTCCTCCTGTCATTGGGTCCAACTTCTCCTTCTCGATTCAGTCTTTCAGATCTAATCGTCTTTACTCTCTTTTCTTTCTCTCCGTTCCAGGTCTGTTCCATCAAGAGTGGAGAAAAAGAGAAACCTGGGAACCTGCCTGCATGCGAGACAGATCGTTATAAGGCTTGTTGTTCCTTAGCATTCAAGGGCAACCAAGTGAATCGAACGTGTTTCTACGTACCTCTCGACCGACCGACCGACCTTTCGATCGACCGAAAGACCGCACCCACCCTGTCGATTTGTTGCCGATCCCATTGATGTGTCTTTACTGGATTGACGAGGAAAAAATCAAGCATGAGTGGAAACTGATCGTGAATTTGCAATGACTGTCGCCGACAGACTCGGTTAAAGTGAACCTGTTCGAGACACAAACGAACTCAAGCATCGTTCAGAATCGATAGATTTCCTGCCTTCCAACCAGAAGGAGAAACACGTGGACTGAAGCGAGAACTATCTCGTTTGTTCCAATCGACTCGAGGGAGACACGAAGGCCAAGTCTCGGGTAATTTTGTCCGGGCAAACAAAAGGCTTTCAGAAGACGAAGATTGGACGGTGCTCGAATTGTGACTACTCGGAGCCAAAGAAGAAGAAAAAGGTGCTTCGTTTCGAGGCGATCCCTACCCTCATCACCCATGATCATCTCAGTTCGCTTGGTTCATTCAGGCAAAGTTAGATCCGCCTTTCCGAGGACGAGCCTCTTTTGGTACGGCTAGTTCCAACCTTTGAGTTTGTCCTTCATTTTCTTGGTCCACAAGGAAGGCTTGCAAACGAGTCTTGCGAGACTCATATCTCTGAATAGGTCTTCACAGATAGGATAACGGAGATAATCGTGAGGAAGACACACTGGGAAAGACACTATCTGTGTACGAACGTGAAAGAGAGAGAGAAAGAAAGAAAGACATCAGGAAAGAAAAAGTGATCGAGTGAAAGGCACACACCCAAACATCACAGACGACACGAAACTCTACTCGAAAAGGAGATTGAAGAAGTGGAACGAGAAAGAGCACACTTGATAAGGAAGCCGAGTGATCACCAAACTTTGGTGTCGAGGACGACGATTGCGAAAGAGACCATGATGTTTCAAAGTCTGGGATAAGATTGGTTCATTTTGAAGCGCCTGTCAATCGTTGCCGGGAAATGTAAGGGACCTATTCCATTGGGATGGCCCGGACAAGAGTGGCAACAACTACGAAGAACTGGATACCGGCAAAATGAGTCTGGTTCCAGTTGGAGGCGGGGGAAGCAAGGGCGGAGGCGGTGGAGGCGGGGCTGCGAGAGGTGGAGGTACTGGGACCGGTCTGAACGAATTCGAGACCTACCAAGGCCAAGGTCAAAGAAGTGCCTTCCGTATGGCCTCCAATCGGGGTCTACCTCCCGAAGTGGAGACCAACTTGGAGAGTGGTGCGGCCGAGATGAGCTTATCGTCTACGGCCATGACCGTTCTTGGCAACGAGACCCTTGATCTTGGCACGATTCCATCCACCCGAGAGAGTGGAGTCTGGGTCCATGGCGATCATCATCATTACACAATGCCACCCACATTCCCCAACGGCTCTCTAGACCTGAATTGGACGTTTCAGCATGAAGGCGGGAATGGGGCCTCGTACGATCCGACCATGGACATCATGCACGGTGTCAAGTCCACCATTCTCATCCTGATTATCGTGCTGGCCATTTTCAGTAACCTATTGGTGGTGATCAGCGTGTTCCGTTACCACAAGCTTCGGCATATCAACAATTACTTCCTCGTGTCTTTAGCAGTGGCCGATTTGTTTGTGGCCTGTTTCGCCATGACTTTCAATGCATCGGTGGAAATTACGGGTCGTTGGAACTTTGGCTACCGGATATGTGATCTCTGGAACTCGTTGGATGTGCACTTCTCCACTGTGTCCACGTTGCATCTCTGTTGTATCAGTGTGGATCGATACTACGCCATCGTCAAGCCTCTCAAGTATACCTCGCACATGACGGTGAAAGTGGCTTCAATCATGATTGGCATTGCCTGGATCGCTCCCACGCTCATCTCATTTCTGCCCATTTTCTTGGGCTGGTACACGACCAGCCAGCACCAGGAATGGCGAAAGACCAATCCCCATGAGTGCATATTCCGCGTGAATAAGCCCTACGCTCTTCTCTCATCGGCCCTGACGTTTTGGGTGCCGGTGGTGGTGATGTTGTTCATGTATCATCGCATCTACAAGGAGGCCTTGCGACAAAAAGAGGCCATTCGCCGGTCCTCCGTACCTAGTCAGCAGCATCTCATTGTGGATTCAGACCAGATTCGCAACAGATTCCAAGAGCTTCAGGCCAATGGCTTCAAGGCTCGGAATGGCATCGCGAGTATGCTTTCAGCCACGGCCAATAAACTGGCCGTGCCCCACAGTGCTTCAAGATTGTCAGTGAGTAGTCAGGCCGGAGGGAATCATGGCGCGAGCTCCGGCGGCAATAACGGTGCCAATGGAAGTAACACTCACGCCTCCTCGCCCCCGGGGGAGACTAGAACGAGCTTGGCCCCGCCCAGGATTGTGCCCCCAACCACAGTGATAATCAGTGAGGACGAAGAGAGTGCTCAACCTCTGCGTTCCAACGAATGTGAAACACAATTTGGCAGTGATACCGTGACCCGTGGCAGTCCTCATCCGGTTGTCAGAGGCATGGGGGCGCCCCGGGCAGCCTCCTCGGGGTCAAACTCTTTGACCCCGCCGTCTTTGGCTGCACCTTTGAATCCCAATGGCCGCCGGAGGGTGTCCATGGCCAATAGCACCGCTTCGGAAGGTAAGACCGGATTAGTCTATTTTTACTTTTACAACAACCATCGTTATTATTCCTGCCTTACCTAGGCGACAAAATTTGATAAACAAAGTCAGTCAATTTATTTTACAATCTCAAGAAGATGAAGCCTTTGATGAACGAACACCGCTGCTCCTATTTCTGTTGTTTCCTTCCCTGTTTGTTTAAAATTCACCAGATCGAGTTTTTCGTACACTTTTTGTGCCTCTATTGTTTTCATCACTGAAGCTTCTTTGAACACAGAGACAAATCTGTTTTGGTTTTCTAATCTTGACAGACTCACCGATCTTTATCCGTCTTAAAAAAACATATATTTATCCTCAGAATGCTCTCTTTTGTTGGTTTGACCTCACCTTGGGATTCATTTTCATTAGATGGAGAACTTCAGACAGTTTTAAGTTTCCAACTTCGAGTCGATCGAAGCCAGGGTCATCACGAACCAACCAACCAGCCACGTTCCTCTCCCGCATTCCACGTCCTGCATTTATTTCCCGTTCGTGTTTGACCACCTTCCCGATATAGTTTGCAGCATTCACAATGTAGACTCTCCATCCACCATGTTTCCACCTTCGAAGCTCAAGTTTCTTTCCATAAGACCATCTGGATAGAAATCTTGATGGTTGGAGATGGAAGTAGTAGTCAAACTCCCATTAGTTCATCTTCCCACTTCTCTCTTCTTCTTCGTCTGCTTCTTCTTGTGTGGTGTTCATCTTTCCCTCCTTTGTACTGGAGATTCCACCGTTATTACCACTCTACCCCTACCAATGAAACCAAAGAGCCTTGGCCCACCGACCCGATGGCCTTGGGATCTAACCTCATTAGAACAACACTGCCCCTGGATCTACGACGACCAGACTCAAATGTAATTGTACGTAATTTCAAAATATTTTGTATTTCATTACTTGCATTTGAAGTCAGAGTGACTGTAACTTGTTTTTCAAAGTTAATCTGTACCTAAACCATCAGTGCAAGATTTGCTATTAAATGGTGACCCAGTTACACTGAAAATGTGATCTAAATGCTTTGTTCTACTTGAGTTTATGAGGATGCCCATGATGTTTGCGTGTTTCACTTCCTTCCCAACGACTCCCCTAGAATCCCTCAATCTCATACTTGCCCATGAAATGTGTATGCATTCAGAAAGAGTGCCACTATCAGCATTTTGTTCCCCTTCACAGCACTGCTCAGTTCCACCTCCACCATTCCTCATGAATAATGATCTTAGAAAGACATCATCGACTGCTGGCTCTGAATTATGATACCAAAACGTGGTCTGTTGCTTGCCCCATAAGAGGATGCTATTATGGTAACCCCATTAATACTAGTGATGTGTTTCGAGTTCAATTTCTAGTAGTGTTACAAGGCATGAGACATAAATTCCGAGTCCTAAATGGCAACACTCCCAACTCAAAACACATCATTATTATTATTAAATAGTAAGAAAAAACATGTTTTCAAACAAATCTGTTTCAATCGGAACTCAAAATTGACCTCGTGCAAGCAAGACTTGTTTCAAAAAGTTACCCCTCACACATAATGTCAAATTTTTGTCTCGTTGCACCTCCTATTTTGGCTCGGCATCGAATTCTGGAATGACCCTCTCAAGCTTGTTTGATCCGATTTCGTCTAAACACTCTGACACATGACAACGGACCTCCTCGATCCCGTCGCTTCTCCGTAATTACTGAATTGAGATCTTGAAACAGTAACATTAATCCAAATGGTTGGCTTTTAAAAAGGTCACGTGCCAAGTTCCCTTTGAATGAGATCGACATGCCTTGATTGAAAGAACGACAATAAGCATGTCAGTCACTCGTGAGCTGTATTCTCTTTATGACATTGTGTTTGGCAAATCCAATATGTTTGGAGACACATAGAAGATTTGGATTAATCTTGAGATTTGAATGGAATCCATCGCCCTCCTCACATCCAAGATGAAGAAGAAGTCGAGTCAAATATTCATAAGTGGATGGAATCCCGAGGTTGAAGAATTGAATCCGTGTCTTCAAGATCGCTTTCAATATGAAGAAGGGGGACGAGGCAAAAAAATGGAGCGAAAAATTTCACACGAAGAGGACTCGAGCAAACTTTTCTAAAGTCACACTCACTCGTCTTTGAAAGAACACCTAAAAAATTCATTCGGAATGAATCCCAAGAAGGATAAACGAAAGGCATCCTCATTTGCATCGCGGCATTTCTTTTTAGTGGAAACCACAAGAGCCAGGTGGAACTTGGGTTGGAATCGTCCTTTGATCCATACTTGGCAAACGAACAAGCAAGTTCTCTTGCCAGACGAAGAAACACAGGATTTATCCTTTCGAGTTCGAAAACGAGGAACTGAGAACGAGCAAATACCCTCGGGGTAAAAAAAAAAAACGAGCAACTGGGCCCCGAATTGCGATTCGAAATCGATCCTCAGCAAGACTCTGTTCTTGCCTTGACCCGAAATCTGCTCAACTCGTTTTGGCGCAGTGTGTTCGAAGATTTGCCCGTCATGCTTGGCTTTTAAAGCTCTTGATGCAGCAAAGTGGAATTTTCACACGCTTCATTTTTCATACGCACGAAGAATCGATATGATAGTTCATCGCAAAAAAGTTAGGGGGTAATCAAGGTGTTTAGTGGTTCCAAAATCAAGTGTGATAACAAATATCGAGTATATCAAACTGATTTGGCCTGAAGAAATATGTTTTACTGTAGTCAAAAATTTAACGATGCCCCCTCCCCCAATATATAGAGCTTTTATATGTACTGTAGTGCAGCCCATGAGCACATCCTTATTGCCATCTCATTCACCGCAAGACTCTCTCAAGACTCGCAAATGGACGGACATACTCACTCACTGACTAAATGCTCTAGCTAGCTAGCTCTTTCCCGCAATATCAACAAATCGAGAGCTCTTGAGGACACCAACATGTGTGCCTGGAGAAATGTTTGTCTATTGGAATGTGCAAGAAAGCACCTCAAATGCACTCAAATGCAGAACTGATTACAGGTGTCTCAAATACAAATGTTATTGAACCTTGACCCAGACCATTGGTTTTTGAACTAGGTTGTCTTTGGACTGGAACCACAATGGGTGGTAAACTTCTATAACCAGGAGGTCAAGTCCCCCTAATTTTCGTGCTGAAAAAACGTCAGTTTAATAAATAAGGAAATATTCAGACACTTTCTGGACTCTTCACAGTCATCATTGTGTAAAACAATCATTTCAGCCATGAAGCTATTTTTGTGAGGCACTAGGCAAGTGAAATTTGGCAAAACAGCTTTTGAGCTATTGCAGACACTTCTTTCCTTGGGCCATGTTGACTATGAATAGTTTTCAAGAGCTCATTTCTGTTGCTTAACAGACAATTACTACATTTGAACCCACACATATTTCTCTCACCCTGTTTTTTCTCACGTCTGAAGGTAACCTGGTCAGACTCTCACATGTTTTGAGACACCACAGAATCATCTTGCCTTGTATCTTATTCACCCACTTGCTCTCTCACACATGGGCACAAACACACCTTTGATCTAGTCTCTCTGTCACTTATAACAGCAATCAGTACAATCTCACTAGGCAAGGGCTTCGTCTGCTGTTCATTGGTGGGGTCCGGTTTCTCATCAAAAGTCAACAACACTCAGGGTTCTCATTAGAGTGTGATTGTGTTTCATTTACAAATGCGCCGACTCTTTGACAATGTTTATTTCACACAATTTAGCGTTCATTCATTTCACTCTCAGGTGCTCACTTCATATCAATCTCTTTTTCCCTCTTTCTCTCTCTCTCCAAGCGCCAATTTGGGTTTCATTTTGTTACAGAAACAGATATTGGGATCGACCGAGGCAGCCCTTATGGCCTCTTGAACCCAGCCTACCCTCCCGGCGCCATGTCAGTCGTGGGGGTATGGACCTTGGGCCTTGGCCTTCTAGGAGACAGTGAGTTCCCCAATCAAACCACACAATTCTCACCTTCACTTTCTGCTAGCAGCCTTTTGCTCTTGTTTTATTTTCCAACACGTTGCTTGGAAAATAGAAATAGATAGATGGATTTTCACATCAGCAAATATCGCATTGTCAGACACTCCAGAGAAAAAAACAAATGATAACAGACATTGTTGTTGATGTCATTGTTGCCGTTCTCGTTCTTGTTATTTTGAGTCTTTTATTAATTTTTGATGTCATGCCATTCTCCTCTGGCCGTTTTGTCATTCCTTGCTCCATCTTCATCATCGTGCAAGTTGTAAAGTGTCACTGAAATGTATCTTGAGTCCTGAAGATTGTTCTGACTGGAAAGAAGAAGAACTTGATTTAATTTCTGTACCAAAGTGTTCTTCCAGTTTCCTTTGGATGAGGAATCTTGTACAGTTGTATATACATTTTGTCAAGTCACTAGGTCTAAAAACAAATTTTAAGTAAGATTGGATTGTGATTCCCAGTTTGACAAATCTCTCAAGATGGCAGATCTTTAAACCAGTTCTGTCAAGCTCTCCAATGTTGTTACGGAATTTGACCCATATCAGCTAAGGGCAATGTTTTTGAGTTGTCAAATTTTGAACATAAACACTACATTCTTGTTCCAATAAGGGATGGCAAACACAGTTGTTCACTTTCACTCCATGTCTAATCGGACCACCCACAAGGTCCTTGTGGAACATTGCATTCACGCCAATGCCCTTTTTAGTGCATCAACAACAATCCCTCATTGTTTTCATTACACTAGTTTGTTTCTCTTTTATGATCATCAAGATGATGATCAGCTTCATCATGGTCAGATCTGCTCATGGATGAGTGAGCAGCTTGCTCACCAACTGCCCTAATTGATATTTCCAAAACGAGTCTCCATCCATCCACTATTGTTGTTTCGTCCGTCTCTGCAGCTGCTACAACTATGCATTGAGGCTTCTATTATACATAAATTTCTTTGCATTCAAAGAAACACCATTTGTGTATTTTTTCTCGTCTCGTCTTCCGATCTTGTTGGGCCTTGTCGCCTCCAATTGTCATTGTACATCATTTCACCATTCAATAAGGATAGAAATGTTCTCTTTGTGAATCCAGGTCCAGGAAACTTTATATATATATATAATCCACATAAATATCTTCCATATGCCGTCCAATTATTGTCACATGCCAAACTTGTCATAAGAACAACAACAATAACACTAAGGCTCTCCTACAAGCAACTTTCCCCTCCAGTTCCCCCTTGAGCTATCCAACCATACAATTAAATACCATTCAAAGACCTAATAACACAAAATAGAACACCAAAGACCTATTTTGGCTCTTGGGGCCGGAAAATGATGAAGGCCCGGGGGTTTGAATCCCAGGGGGAGGGGAGGAGCAACAACAACAACTACTACTCCAACAACATCAATTACTACTCGTTCAACATACCTGTTTGCATTCATGTTACATGGACAGAAATTCTGACATCATCGTCGCTAAAATACCCATCCCATTATGATATGGCATGTCCATGTTTTTCCGCATGATTACTTATCTGATCCTCATCTCTGATCTGAGAACTCTCTCACTCTCTTGAGTCCTGTTTGTTCGTATGATGAGTGTGAGTCTGTGTATTTTGGTCCAATGATGAGTTTTCGGTGTCGTCTTGAATTTTCAGGTCAATTTCAGCGTCTGTTCAACTTGCTAGTTGTTCTCCCACTAACTAAACTGATGGGGAATCAAGTCCGGGGATTGACGTAGTCTAGGTGACAGGAAACCTTGTTCAACTTCTATCAGGGTTTCAGAGAAGCATCTACTGTACAACAGCAATCGTTTCTCAACATTACAGTGATCAGTTTGGCCCTCAAAACATGTCCCTGGTTGAAGGTCATCTGTTTCAAGACACTTGTCCACCGATTTTGGGTGTGTCGTCGTAAAGGCTTTCACCTGGAAAATTCGATTTTTTTTTTTCAGACTGTACTACTTGTTGGAGTTCATTCAAAAACGAATGGCGTGTTTCAATTCCCTATTTTATCCAGAAAATGACTTTAAGAGTCACACCGTGAAGTTTGAGGGCGTGAATGCTTTTCAGAATGTCTAAGTGATAACTTTGACAAAATTTCTAAGTGAATGTGAAAACTTTCAGCATGGGCTTCACATTCTGACAAGTGTTATACGGAGTGTATCCTTTTTTTTTTATTTCTGAAAGGAAGTAGATATACTATGTTCAACAGTCTCTGCCGTGCTCCTGTCAGCCTTAAGAAAAAGGCTACAACTTCTAAGTCTTCTCCATCCATGTTGACACTGTCTCACATTGACGGTCGTTTCGTGGTTAAAAGTCTTTCAAATATTGGCAGCCATTCTGCCACAACCTGTCAGTGAATCATTGATGCAAACGAGGCTCAAATTTCCTTGGCAACCAATGCATTATTCCACAGCGTCTCTGTCAGCAGATTTGGCCACCGCCCATTATTTATTTGGGCTACACCGGATACTCAGCAGGGACGTGGGCAAGTAATTGGCCTTTTGTTCAGAGTGTCAGAATGTGTCAATTCCCCTAGCTCATTTCTCGTGTGATTTTTTTCGAGACGTTGGACTCATCAGCCCATCCCGTCCATTTCGGTTTCTTCAAACCCGCTGTGATCAAGATTGATGAAGCGATACCTTGGGTTTAATTTCGTGCATCGATAGCCATATTGGGAGCTCAAAGATGGGGCGCACACACACACTCATACACACATATATTGCAACCAGAGTATTAGCATCTCCATAATAGTCCACCGTCATGCCTTTTTGGGAGGCCGCTCTTTGGTATTATTTGGCAATTCTAACTCGCCTCTGTGATACAAAGCCAGACACAAAATTTGTCAACATGTGTACTTCGTACAATACCTTACATTCAGATAGCTTGTCTGTGGTGAGCTTTGGTTTTTGCTTCAGAGGAGAAACAAACACTTTTGATTATGTAACCGATTCGAAGTCATCTTGGGAATCCGTATGTTTGATAAGTTCTTCACCGTCAAAACCGGGCATCTGTGAGATGCTCTCGCGTGATTCAAGTACCAGGTTCCTAATTACGAAAAAAACGGGTTTACTCAAGAGTGGAGTTTCATATTTCAAATTCTATGAACAGAATGAATGCTCTCTCGGTCGGACATTGTGTTCGTGAACTGACTGATCGGGTGGAGCTATTGTTTTTGCTTTAGTGGTAGTTATAGTTCCAACATTTCGGGGTTCGGCCGGATTATGCAGTGGACATGGGGTAATTTGTCATGTCTCTGGGCATAATTGCTCGTCTGACTTCTGACAACACCCAACGAAAACGAGGAGCAGGAGGCAGAGGAGGAGAGGGTATTCGAGTGTACGTACCGCTATACATAGTGGCTCACTTGGCCTTGTTTTGGCAGGGGCCAGACTCGATAATTTCTCCCAGTGCCGCGAGATCTGATGACAAATAGATTAGCTCAGAAGGACGGGAGGATATTGGCCTTTCATCTCATCAGAAATGCACCATGTGTGCGCTCACTGTGCATCCCAACGACCTTCTTCTTCCCCTCATCAATGGGCCATGTGTTGCAGTCCTGTATCTGTTCAAGCCCATGAAGGTTGTGAGTTGGTTCGGATTGGCAGGTCTATGAACTGAAAAAAAGGGTGCCTAGGCATACTAATCAATGCATGAATAGGATAATAATCTTGAAAAGGCTCTTTGTTGGAAGAGGAAGGGCTGAGACATGGTTGATTGTAGTCAGGCTCGTATCAGTCATTTCCTGTTGGATGATAATGATGTTTTCGGCGAAACCAATCGATATTGTCGGTGCAACTCAAAAGTCTGCCGTTTTCTTTGGGGAGATCCGGTAACCTGGAATGGAAGTCTTGAATACATTCTCGTTTGTCAGAAAGTTGCACAGAATCCAATATCCATGGCTCACGGTCTGTCTTGATCTCGTGTATGGTACCTTGTGCTCGAAACAAGCTCATTTCTGCCCATGGGGGGGCTTGATTTTCAACCAAGGATGAGTTAGACGAGAAGGTCAACGTGAATGGGAAAGTGGAAGGAAAGCGATCGTTCGTTCGATCTCGAGAGCAAATTTAAATAAGGGGGCTTGAGGCATCATCATCGTCGTCGTCGTCGTATCATTAAAGCTTCGAGCACTCCATCTCTTCTTCCTCTTCATCTGCCGCCTTTTCTTCGGTCTAACCCGTCTCTCTCCATTAGAAAACCTTGTCAAGCCTCTCCTAAATTTAATATACGATAGACAGATGTCCGCGACAACATTCTTGGCATTCTCTAAACTACATCGTGGTCCACTGGAACTTCACGACAAACAACATTGTCATACGCTTCTTAGCCATTTGAGCTAGTTTTTTCCGCCGAAAAACGGGGTCTTTTACCAGCCTTCGCCGACCATATGGGACAAATTGGCCGTTTTAAAGCATTTCTGCATTGGTCACCCTGACTCTCAACAGCGCTCTGGTTCAAAACAAAGTTCTGAAAAAGACGTTACTCTACTCTGTCGAGCCAAGAAGCACTGAAATCATGGAGTAGGAGGCAGGCACTGATGATCATCATTTCCAGTAGAAACGAGTCAATAATGCTCTTCTGCAAATGAGACCTTTCTTTTGTCGAGTAGACTACGTACTTCAATTTTAAACTCAATCGGACGTTGGAGTCAAAAGTTATGCTCTGTCAAAGTTCAGTGCAAATCCAACCGAGAATGAATGAATTAGCCCTTTTGTGGTAATCGTTTTACCACAAAAGGGCGAGTTCATTCATTCTATGCTCTCTTCAGTACATAAGTTTGAGAAGGCATAACTTTTCACTGCGGGAGTCGATTGGGCTGAAATTTGAAATACGTGTTCTTCTCAATGCATGTCAGGTCTCATTTGCAGAAGAACGCAAATGATTTGTTTTTACTGGAAATCATAATTCTCATTTCTAGCCTCCCACTCCATGATTTCCGTGCTTCTTGGTCGAGCTCATTGAAAGATTGGAGATGTCTTTAATTTATGCGTGTTGGAAAACAGATCGATCGGCGTCGATTGCCTCACGCAATTCAAGAGAGGCAGATGTTTTGTGAGCGATCGTAATGGTGGAGGCTTCGAATGCCAATTGGCCTCTTTGAAGGGCCCTTAATCTTGTTCCCAGAGACCTACATTTGGCAGGGAAATTCAATGTCGGGCTCTCAACAGCCAGGCACATTTGTCAACAGCACCATAATGTACATATTGGCTCAGAAGCCAAGCGAAGGATCCGTGAAACTGGTGAGAGGTTAGGTTGAGAAAAGCCTGTGGTGACAGAACTAATTAATGTCAGATCACCTCATTGGTGCCAGTTTCTACTTCTTCTTCTTTTCCAGCTAGTGCTCTCGTTGTTGTTGCCGTTCTTCATAATAATGCTCAATTCTCGAGAGGAGCTAGCAAAGAGCCTTAATGCATTTCTGTCTACGTCCCCGGTACAAACACTATGGCTCTTCCAAGTGTGGCACAACTCATAGAAAAGTGAGTTTAAGGAGGGGAAAGGAGACCTTCGTTTTTGTTCCAGATTGTGCCTGGTTCCGTGTTATTGAATTAAGTGGCGGGAGGCTTCTTGTCCGAAGGGTCCTCGTTCTGTACTAACAAAAACATGACTCGAGGAGCTGGCAGATCATGTACTTTGAGACAAGGAGTCTACTTACTTAGTAGTGTCTTTCTTTGAAGTACAGGGAGGGGCTCTCCACTTTCCCATGTGCTTCCACGCCCCTGTCCATGGGTCTAAGAGTCAAGGCAATGGATAAGAGACCACAACAAGCAATACAAGGTCTACCATGGCGTTGGTTGGGTACCGGATGAACCCATACTAAATGGAGACCGCTGCTCGACTCAATTGGCTGACTTGACAGTCAACGAGATCTTCGCTGACTCGACACCTTCAGTGCTGCTTTGAGGTTCCAAGACCGTTGGTTCTCTGCTGTTCTCCTGTTACTTATGGAATAAAAAGACGAACGGATAAGGAGGAGAAAAGGAAAGAAAAGTCACATTATTGCAAGGTTATTTCCTCGACCAGAAATGTGTACTGTCCTATTACACCTTGGGTGACACTTTGACTGGAGAGTGTTTCTCGAGACGAGTGTTTACTTCTTTCAAGTTGACCACAAATGGGAGAGTACGTTACGAATATGTGTACGTACACTGCACAGTTAGAGGTTGTTGTAGTATTGGATATAGAAGAAGTAGAAAATGAATGTCATTCCGATACGCTCGGTAGCCTTGAAGGTCGATGGAATTTCGAAAGAACGAACGAATGAAGGTTCCAGAATGATATGGGGAGAGCAACGAAGACAAACTTGACGGCCAACAGAAATTGGCCAGATAATCAAGCTCTCGTTATCTCGCCACATTAAAGGACAATATTGACCACGCTCGACGAGTCTCGGTTCCTTTCGGATTGTTCGTACACTACTGCAATAGTAATACTTTTGCTACACAAGAAATGACATACCATGGTAATCCCCACTTGGATCATCTCATCGAGTTTCATTTGTCAGCTCTTGATGAGCAAATACGTACAACTTTTTCCCTGCAATGGTCCAAAAAGCTTCTTGCTCCAAGTATTGGTCGAAGGCACCTTTTTTGTCTTGGATCCCGTATATATACAGTAAAGATGGGTTGGTTCCAACTATTGGGACCATTGTTCATTTCTGAATCGAGCCCATCCAGCCCCTTTAACCTTGTCCTTGAAAAGGATAATCTTGGAACGTTTCTCAAATCCAAATGTCCGCTATCAATAAACGAATTTGTGCCTTTTCCCGATTGACAATGATCGATCCCGCGCTTTCTTATTGTATTAACGTGAGGCCAACAAAATAGCCGGAAATAATCGCCAAGAGAGATTTCTGGCCCACTTGTGTTGTTTTTATTCGTTGCTGTGGCTCAACGAGCTCCGTCGGATTCCGGCTTTAAAAGGGAACAAGTCGACTTTGAACATGGGAACAAGTCGTTCTCGCGTTGAGACCGAGCTGGAACAACTCGTATCGTGAGTAGTAGTAGCAGAAGCAGCTAGCCAATGTTCCTGGGACAGAAATATGGCAAGTCACTGGGGAGCTTTGTACGAAAATACGATGCGACAAATGGAGAAAAAGGGTTTGCGACAGCCTCAAGAGCTGAAGGCCGGCATCCATTTCTCCATGTTCCATTTGGATCCACGGCCTTCATTCCAGTCTGTGGTCCATCCAGATGGAGTCTGTACTACAGAGTTAACCCAAATTGATCTGAACAAATACGTTCGTTTGAGCAATTGGATCAATGGAATCGAATCCATTCCCGTGAGTGCCTTGCTTGTTTGGAATGTACGGAGGGGAAATGTGGAATTAAGTGATGATAAGCCATCGCTAAATTGGGCTCAAAACGCTGATCTGTTTGGATCTGGAACAAGGTCAAGAACCTCATTGATGTTTGAAAAAGAAAATTAACCAGTCCCATCGCTTCACTTTGTTTTCACTCCACTCAGGTCAAAACACATGGGAAGCTTCAAATAAACTTGTAGTGTACGTACCTACGTACAGTATGTACTTAGTTGGCCAAGAATGTTGGGGAATTTGCTCGCTCGCTCTCGAAGTACATAGTACGTAATACACGCTCGAGGAAAGCTTGTTCGTGTCCTCATCTCTTCGGGGGTACTTAACTCTGTCGATTGTCCAACTGAGTGTGCTGTCCAAACGATGGAGAACATTGGACCACAAAGCACGCGTCCCAAGAGCGCTCACACTTGATTTAACAAATTCAAAGCCACCTTTCTTGATAGTACTGGACCATTCTCCAAAGATTACGCTTGATGAAACTTCAATCCCAATATTTCAGCCACGCGTGACTTGCATGGTTGGTTCTTTTTTCCCTCTTTGTGGCCACGTACTCCCCAAAATGAGCCACAAACGTCAAATTTTGCACTATGGACTAGACATGTCTGGACAATTTACATCTGAAAGAAACGAGTTGTTTTGAGGGATATCATTTTGCTTTCACTTGAGGCTGCTTCTAATCGGGAGTTTCTTTGATGTGAGCTAAACTCAAAACGTTCCATTATCAAGATTGAACATTGGACCTTTCACGTTAGATTGAATCGTTATTGAATCTGATGTTCATTCAGACAGTTAGGTTCCGGGGAGCTCTCTTGAGAGTAAATCATACATAGAAGAAGGTTAACCTCTTCCTGGCTCTTTTTTTTACTTTCCCGTTTGTCTCTATGAAGAATACAACTCAACTCGCTTCCTAATTTAGCCGTGATTGCTTAGTCAATTCTATGATTTATTCATCGTTCCAAGAGTACTTTCACTACTTTTTTCCATCATTGTCCGAACAACAGACTTTGTTCCAACTTGGAACGGAACTCGATATTATTTTCCACCTTTTTTCCTCAAGGACAATGCACATTCGACGATCCAACTAAATAGCTTTGAAGCCGATATGGCAAGATATTAGCGTCATTTAAAGCATCGCTTCATTGACAAAGGGTCGTGTTTAGAGGTCGGATGTCCCGAAATGGGCCAAGTTTTCCAGTACTTGAATTAAGAGCTTGGGAATCACACTCCAGGTTTGCCAATCTTGCAGTCATCGGGTCATATTTCGTGACTCTGTGGTCATGAATAGTCAACACGATGGATGGAAAGCAGTGTATTGTATGGAAATGACTGCTTGGGGATAGATAGATGACATCACGGTCCAGATTTTGATTTAGACGGCACTTGCCAAAGAGATCCGATCTTGAAATGAAAAGACCAAGGGACTGACTACGTATTCGTGGGATTCGTAGCTAATCTTGACGACATCGAGTTTTCAACTTGTGCGGAATGCGGATCAATTTCCGAAGGCCGAGCAAATTCAAAAGTGCATTCTTATCTACTATGAGTCCCTTTTTGGTGGACAAGAACAAGTCCAAGTTCGTTTGGTAAACGTTTTGCGTAATGCTTGCCGATTGAGATTGTAAAAAAAAGCGCACAGTTTCAACAAGAATCTAATCAAGTTTGTTCTTTATCAATCTTCGAGTCGTTTGTGCGTTCAACTTCCAGTAGTTGTGTGTGTATTTACTCGATCTGGCAACTTCCAAATGCCCCCGGGTACCCAAACAAACGAACTTGAGAAACCAACTCATTAATCCAACTCAAAAACACCAACTATCGACTAGAAAATCGGGTTATGTACTAACATACGAAGCGAAGCGCTTTTTCGATCGAGGAAGCAAGGGTTCTCAAGGATTAGAGCTATTTTGAGGTCGCTTTTCGTCTCAAAGTTCAAAGCAACTTAACCACATCTCACGTGTTTCGGGGTTTTCCTTGATTTGAGTTTTCAAGCTCCCTTTTAGATCACTTATAGGTAAAGGTACAATTACACGAAAGATATGAATACATACGTCACGCTTGTTTATGATGGAAAAAGGGGCTTTTTTTCTTATGTGCATAGATAGATACTCTTTGAAAGGTGAATAATCATGGTAATATTTACTCTCGCATCGAGCCTTGAAGGTCGAGGCCGGTGGGAATTGGAATGCCCGATTCAAGAATTCATTTTTTCCATTGTTCAATCTTGCAGAAAGTTCCAGAACCGTTAGGAATTTTAGAAATTTGGAGTGTGCTCTGTCCCGTTTCTTCACATTTGTTCGCCCCGTTTAGACTAATTAAAACGAGTCTGCCTTCAAAGAAGATTTGAGATGTTTGCTCAGTCAAACAGCCTTCAGGAACTCTTCGAACTGGGCTTTTCCCAAGTTCAGAACTTGTCTCTTCTTGAAGATTAATACCGGGTGTTCCAAACGGGTCTGTTGGAGACCACCAGCTAGGCCTCTCTTTGGTTAGTGATGTAAGATTGTATTGTCATTGGACGTCGGGGATATAAAGGCTGAGTCTGCTTTCTTGTAGCCACGGCTTATTGGATACTACTGTTGTTCGTCGGTCTTTTAGTCCACGTTTACGGCCTTTCCGAATGAATCTCTTATCGTGACACGAAAGGCCATAAAAGCAGACTTTTTATGCTCGCCAATCCAAGGCCACGCGTGAGTGAGTGAGTGAGTAAGTAAGTAAGCTAGCTAGGTGGTGCTCACCACTCACTACTATGGGCCTTCTTTCTTTCTTTCTTTCGTTCCTTCGAATGCCACTGGAGGAGGAAAAGACCATCAAAGAAGTTTTTTTTCTTCTCCTTCCCTCCAACACAAGGGAGAAAGACTTCAAACACAACAATCTCGTCTTCTTTGGGCTGTTCCATGTGTCTATGCATACTCGCATACCACGGTCCAAGACCTTCACAGACACCTTTTATGTGCGTACATTTGCAAAGAGTGAACGAGAAAAAACCAATCTCGGAGGAAACGTTGTCAGTCGTCATCAAAGTAAGTAAGGGAAACGACGAGCAAGGTCCCTCTCAAATCACCCCAAACCACAAAGATGTTGTTGTACTGAAAACCTATGAATGATGACAAATCCCACGTGGGTGAGTCTCTATTTATGGACCACATGTCTCACGGTAATCCTCACTCGCATTCCCAATAAATTGGTCGATTGCAACATGAGCAACTTCATTTCGTGGGCAAACTTTTGCCACTCTGAAGCCTCTGCAGCAAAGGCTTTGGCTGGCCTTACTTTAGGTGGGTCATTGTACCAACGAGCATGAAACGAGATGTATTCTACGATTAGAACCTTTGAGCCCCATGTTTTGAACGGGGAAGAGGCGATGTCGCCAAATTTTGCATTCATGCCTGGCTTAGTCTCGAGGGAGGGTCTTGAAAGAAGCGAGGCAAACGGGAGTAACTTGGGAAGACCCAAAATGCTTTGGGGCTACGGGCTCGTATCCGGACCTCTTTTCAAGTAGTCGCCCGGAACCTAGCACTCCAAAGCGATGGCTTACGAAACGAGCGAGGCCTTTGAAGATTTATTTGCCCATTGGTCCCAGTCTTGCCAGTGCCTCCCTCGAGTTTCCACTTAATTTACTCTGTCCTTCTCTATATCTCTCAATCGAACCAAGCCCAAGGGAGGTTTCTTCCTCTTCTTCTTTGTCGGGAGGGAGCCATATCCAAATGAGCAATATCCATCTCTGTTCTGTCGATTGACCAGGGACCCTGGGATTGGTTCCATAAATCCAAGCTACGTCCGTCAAGACGGATTTTTCCTGTTCCATCCAGTAGTGGTCGTACCATTCAATTACTGGAACCTGAAAGCTAGCCAGAAATGAATAACTATCCGGTTCATGTTCCAATATGAGAACCGTGCATGAAAGACTTCTAACCAATCATATTCCAATCAGGGATCCTTTTGAAGAGAAAAGAGTACTTTCAGTGCCAATGCTCTGGGCTAAAGGTATTGGGAGTTGGGACCACTGAAGGTTTTCCTCTCTAGTACTCGCTCTGTGTTCCAACAATCCCGATCCCATGCTCACCAAAAGGGAACACAGAACAAGGGGGGGGCAAATGTTGTCAACAAAGCATTCCAGACGGGTTCATTCTCCTGGGAGAAGGATCTAGAGGAAGAAAAAATCAACATATGCCTCACGTTTAAGTGCTGTGATCCCTTTCTTGGAACCTGGTGGTGTGCTGAAGTGGAACAACAGGAAATTGTTTTCCAATCCAGCTCTCGATACTTTCCTTTGCCTTGAGTAGACAAACCTTCCTCGAGAGTTCGAGAGACCGACTAAGACTCTTCTCTCGCTTTCTCGTATTTTCTTAGAACCGCTTTGACATAGATCGAGTTCTTGGCGTGACCAAAACTTACCAATGAAGACATAACAACCTTGGCAGAGGCAAAGAGACACGGAGACAGACGTAACCCTTGCCGTGTTTGACGAGATACCTCGTTCTAATATCTTCTGATGAATCCATAAATTGCCAATCAACCGATAGTCCAACACGCCATCCTCATCCGTCTCCAGCACGGAATTGGCGATAGTCATTACTATTGTTATAAGCCTCGAAACACGATTTCTTTCCGTCGAGAAGAAATTGACTATAATTGGACCTTGTCATTGTGTAGCTTCTTCCGCTTTCCGTCACGGCACTGACTTTTCAAAGGCTATTCAAATATCCATTCAGATTTTGTTCCATGTCAAAGCCAAGAGCTTGTTTTCCACGGAAGGAAGTGCATCTATCTTTCACCATCGGCTAACAAGGTTGAGCAAAAAACAAGATCCGAAGTCATTTTAGATTTTGCCGACACCAAACGATTTATAGGATAGTGTGCCAGGTCTTCTCAATCCCATGGCATTTTTGTAGGCCGCTAAAAGTACACGCTGGAATTCATGAAGGCGACTTTTGACATCAAAATCGTGCATTTGGCACTAGTTTTGTTGTTTGATTGCAGGTATATTTAGTCAGGTTCCAAATTTGTATGCACTTTGTACAAACGATCGATTGGCCGAGATTTCTAAAAATAATTGCACCAAACTTCTGCGAATCAAATGAAGGCCAATCGTGAATTTTGCGTTTCCGTGATCTTTTGGCAAATGTCAGTTTTCGTCGATATTATCACAAAAGGACAAGGGAGCTTCTCAAGTTACCTGGCCATGCAAATATTCTTTGCAAGAGCTTTCTTGTCTTGGATTTTGATCTTGGCCTTGACGAAAAGAGGCGGCATGAGCTCGCAACAAATCCGATCCGCAGGTCAGAAAGTCGAACCCAAAGTAAAGGACAGACAAGGGGACAAGGCCAGCAACAACAACAACAACAACAACAACAGCAACAGCAACATCGGTAGACTAACAATCCTGTTAGAGCTGGAACATCCCGCTTTGTTGTTGAACATCAACTATGCACATGAAAAGCCAAACAAGGTAGGGGAACGAAATTCCATCCCGATGAAGAAGCTTTCAAAAGACTTGTCATGATTGCAACTCACTCGCTGGCATCCCTCGTGCATTTGAAATGGCATTAGGGAGCCATTAAATGTCATAACCAGAGGAAAGAAACAAGACGAGAGCCCACCCAAAGGAAGGGTAAACACGGTTATGACGTGTTCCATTACGTCACACCTGCGTTCCAAGAGGCTTCAGTCCCATGGCTGAGGTCTAAAATCTCACTGGAAAGTTTAGGAAAAAAACTATTACCAAAGAAAAGGCCAAAACAAAGTGTTAGGAGGAGGGCTAAAGTACGGGTTATGACTTCCAACTTCACTAGATGTATTTCAAATTTTGTTAGATGAAATGTTAGTTGAGTAGAATACAAATTTAGTCTAGATAATCGCGCTTGATGTCTAGTTTGATTGTGAAAGGTGAATTGTTGTGGGTATCAATAGCGGTGTTGAACCTCAAAATATTCAATATAGTAAAATCACACATGGCTCTGTGGCGAGCGTTTGCCACTCGTCCTAGTATTCTATATGTGATACTTATACGTACATCAGCATGTACTAGTGAGAAATATAAGGTCAGCTGTTGATGTATTTTGGAAGTATACTTGAAGCATAACTAGAAACACAAAAGAAGCATATGAGACGTAGTAGAAATAGCCATGCTCGATCAAGTTTCGCTAGGTAAGCTGCGATTGATATAAAAAAGATTGAAAACTTCTTTTGTGTTTCTAGCTATGCTTCTAGCATACTTCCAAACTACCTACAACTACAACTGACCCATAAGCAGTTTATTACCATCTCTCGACTCACATATACTGTACATAAGGCGGACCTCGCATCCTCCATAGCTCCTTAGGATTTAATATTAAGGTCATATTCCGATATATTTTTAGAAGTTTTCAGAATACGAAAAACACATCATATTTCCATATTTGCACTAAACTCGAACATTGTATAGTCTTCTAAATCATTAATGCCCACGACAACTCACCTGACTCGAAAAGACGGAAAACCGTATTTAAATTGTATTTCAACGCCCTTCAAAATTCCCCTGAGATCGTTCGAGAGAAATTGCTGCTTTTGCTGAGCCGATTGTGGATTTATTTTATTCCAGGATGTTTGTCAATGAAGTGCTGTGCTGGAAAAGAGCCAAATTGCGACGACGAGAACGAGGGTAAATTTTGTTCTGACCAAATCGTAATGCCTTGTCGACAAACGTGTCAAGAGGTGTTGCTTTTTCGTTGGTGTGGCAAATCGAGTGACCTCTCCGCGAATTCGGCTGTATCTTTTTTTCGCTTATCCTGTTCTTTTTCTCCTCATCATTCCGAGTGTTTCAAGCTTTAGTAGTGTTTGACTTGGCGTTCAATTACTTGTCCCTCAATCTTTCTCTATCAGCCAAGCGTGTGCGTGTGTGTGTGCGTGTGCACTCGTTGATCTAAGCCTTTTCTCCGCAAATCTGGCCTTCTTGTCCTTGTCTCGAATCTGAAGTCTCTCACGGCACTTCAAGGTAGAGTGATCCAAAAGATGGAAGGTAGACGGACTTTTCTTGCTATGGCCTTCACAAGGTGAAGAAGGGCATGACGGTGAAGGTCGGTTTGGACGACAATCCCAGTGTTGTTCCACCACGACCTTACCAAGAGTGGTTTCGTTTGTGCACTACGTCATAGGGAATTGATAGTTGGCACGTGTTGATATCATTAGCCCCTGAGGGCCTTTGGTAGTTAGCGTTCCAATGAAGGGGTTAGAAACCCGAGCTCAAGGCCAACTTGGAACGTTAAGACGAGAATGTGTTCCAAGGAGTAATGGTACGGTTTCCATAGACTTACTTCTTCTCGTTGGTGCAAATTCCTGATTTGGGTTGGTTCTTGGTTAAACTGATCGCACTCGATTGCTAATCCATCCCAGAGAAGCCGAGATAGGCCTTTCTTTTATTTGATAGCTCTATCTACTCAAGTATGGTTCTTAAAAGAACTTTGGAAACCGTGCCCATGTTCTTTGCCACCAATTCCAGACATTTGGGGATGACTTATGAAGGGTTCTCCCAGAACAATACTTTAGATTGACGCAATATGCAAAGGTCTGAATGTTTGCCTACTTCAACATTCTAACCCAGATACAGATTGAATACACCTTATTTTCCTATTTAATCAGGATTTGAGCTATTTGAGCTATTCCAAGCGGATAATTTCAAACAAAGGCCAAGGGTATTTGGTGTGTGAATGTGTAAGTAAATGGCGGTTTCGGTCCAAGAGAGTCAAATGTAATTAGGGGTTTGTGGTGAGTGGGATCCATTTCTAAAACGGGACCGGCAATTACATTATCGGCCTTATTCATAGCCCAGGCCAATTCGAAACGGAGTGAGTAGTTTCTTCATGGAGCTGGTGGCTCAGTCGCGACCAAAGGCGAACCACGTGGTTTGGTGGGCAATTATCAACCAACCATTATGGGACCGAGAGATGAAACGAAACTTAACGGCCCTTCCACCAAAGTCAACATTGAGCCAGAGCCAGAACAAAGAAAGAACTTAATTCCAAGACATCTCACCCAACCAACAATCCACACTCATAGAACGACGAGATGACAAAGAAATCTTTCTTTTTTTAGTTACAAACTGGGGGGAAAACTTTTCCGAGACCACTGTGGAGCAGTTTTTTTAATTTGTTTCTTCCTCCATGTTTCTCAGTTGGTTCGGTCCGCACTTTAAAACTAATTAGAAACACTAGTCATAGCCAGCCTTCCTTATCTGCCTTGGTCTTTGACTCGTGAAGCCGAAAAAGAACTCGGTCTTCAAGGTCCAGGCCACCACAGCAACAACAACAGCAGCAAAACAACCCCTTGAGGGATCATGTTTCGCCTCGTTCGAAAATTTGCCGATATTAAACGCCCTCAGAGCCGTTATATTTATATAGAAAAAAGTGACTCCGAGTCAATATTAGCCCAGTAGAGTCTTCGCCATGGTGGGTGTTCTTCTTATTTGGCGCGTTCCACGCTGGATGATCTCGTTCCATGTGGATCATCATCCTGCTGGTCTGTGTCTCAGGTATAGGGTTCAGGATCCTATTCGAAAATGTGAGCCACATTCAGAGCATCTGAAGCTTGAAATTGATATTTTACTCTTTGCCCTTCGCCCTCTTTCCTCGTGTTCCACTTGCCAACGAACCCTGGAGCGATAAAGGAAATATAGGATCAGACGAGCACTGCCACGACGAAACAAAGGAGCTTAAAAATGCTGCTGGTCTTTGTGAGCAACTCAGCTCCTCGTTATATCGAACAGTTTGGGTGGAAGCCAATTTGTAGGGTTCATAAAAATAGTCGCCCCAATGTTGACAAAACCCAGCTGATCTTCGAAGAAAACGGGAACGCCAATTATCACTAGAATACAGTGTAGTACTCTCGACTTATTCAGACAGGGAACACCTTGTTCCTTGGAATTCCTTGTTGGTTGGCGTGGTTGATGTGCTGATTTTTTAGTCTTGAAATCTCCTTGGGTATACGAGATCAAGCTAGAAGAGATGCTTTGCAAAGTCAGCAGCTATGAGTCTGCTTGGAACACTGAAATGTAATTGGAACTTTTTCCCCTCTCTGTCTTTCTTTTTTATGTCTCAAGTTGCCCCTTGCTCAACAACAGGAGATGAATTTTAAATGAAAGACAAACAGAAACATAGAGTCGACCTTGTTCCTCTTCCTTGACAAAATGTAAGTACTGCAGTTCTTTTTCGAATACCGAATATTCTGTCTCGTATGGTAGCTGGGAGTACATCTGATGATTGGTTAGAAAGAGGGCTCTTTCTTCTCAGTGATCGATGAAAAGCCGCCACGAAATGGAAGTTTCTTTCCGTTTTCTCGCTCTCTCTCTTCAGTGTACTTTGTGCGTCTGAATCATGGTTCAATAGTTTTGCCCCTAGGACCAAAGCTGTGCCAAAGAACTCTTTGCCTTCTAGCTTCAAGGCCAGCCAAGGGCAACCTTCACCTTCCTCCATTCAAGAGCAACCAACCAACCAACCAACCATCTCTGGTGGTTTGACTGTCTCCAGGACTTACTAGTGTAGTGGAAGTAGTAGTAGTAAAGGGTGCCAACTGAAGACAAATAGCAAAAGTCTCCGATGTTAGCAAATAATCCAAAAAATGAAGAGCTCAATGATCAAGATAGAGACGTCTTAGAGACAAGACAAGAATGTTCCAAGGAGAAGAGATCGAGAAAAATCAAGGGTTGTTTGGCCAAACTTATCCGTTCGTGATCAAAGGTTGAGCCCTCAAAAGCAAGAAATCAAACAGGAACTTGGGAGAGCTGAGGACTTCCTGAGGCCTCAAATAATCCCGTTTCCTTCAACTTCATCGGGCACTCGATGGCTCCCAAAAAAGTAGACACGGGTTGATTGGTCTTGTAACTAATGAACTAATTGATACAATGTGGAAGATAATCAGCTTTTGTATTAAGAGAGGAACTCTTTCCCATCTTATTATCATTCACTTAACAAAGAGGCTCTTGAATGGTCTGGAAAACCGTCTTTGACGTGAACCCGGTGGGGGATTCACAATCAATTATGGAACGCCATCCTGTATTTTACCTGCCTCATCTTTCGTTTGTCCATACGTACATGCACATGGGTTGTTCATTCATTGTTTGGACGATGAGGTGGGACTGGTCCTCGGTCTCAATTCTCGTCTAATGATCCAGCCAGGATGGCCCCTAATGACACCAGACTCAATGGTGATGGCCAACTCTCACCAACTCATCTCTGGCTCGCTCTCTTTCTCTCTCGTCTTTCTCTTCCTTACAATTATCGTTTGGTCCCTGTCATTTCCATAAGTCTCTTAATCTGTTCCTTAATTGTTCCTTGCTTCAGTGAGTGTTCCAATGGGCTCAGTAGGATCCAGAATTTGGAGACGAGAGTATTATTTCCAGCAGCCACCCACCGGAGACGGTCCTCTTTAAGGAGCACCCTATTGGAAGAACAAATGGAACAGCATGATCCTCCAATAGCATTGATTTTCTTTCTTCCCTTCGTTGTCTAGCTCTCCTCGTTTCCCTCCTTATTGGATGATTTAGCCTGTCAAGTGAGTCAATTGAAGGCGAACACGCTCGATTCTTCCCATGTGTGTCTTCAGCTCGTTCTCGGCCTTTATCGTGATCGGTCTTCAGCCAGGCCCATGGAGTACGTATTCTATTGCCATGAACCACTCGACCCCCTTGGAGAGCCATTGGCTCGTTTCCACGATTGTGACAACCGTAAACATGTCGAGGTCTGGGAGCCATTGTCCGTGAATAAATTTATCATGTTCCCTCGTTCCCTGTCTCTCTCTTTGTGGGCTAATTTGATCGTTCCATTGTCGTTGGTGGTTGTTGTTGTGGTGGTGGTGGTTGGAGTTACTGTCGCCGGTGAAGTTGAACTTGACCCCAAGAGAGCTATTGAAAGCTGAGCCTCGATCTCTCTTGAGCATGTCCACAAGTTAAAAAGTCATTGATGGCCAGAGAGACTGGTCTTGTTCCCAAAAGGGAAATTGGGCTCACTTCAACCTTCGCATGATTGGTTGAGCCTTCACTGAAGCTCACCAACTCACTCAAGCGAGTTCTCATTCCAACAGGATTTCTCCCGACATTCGACGAGTACACACTCACTCTCATACTTTTAGTATTGGGCCTCGGCTCAATTTTTTGAAGAGAGAGAGAGGGATAAATGGATTACACTGCGATTCGTTTGAGACCCGGATATAATGTGAAGGCAGAGCAGGGATCAAGGGGACTTTCTTCGAGTTACAAATGGTTTATGCAGACCGGCTTCTGGATCAGAAAAGCAATATGTTGTAGGTTTTTTGCGGTTTTAAAATACCTGCGGGTTGCTAACTAACATCCAAAGAGTCAGCTGAGAGAATCAAAGTCTACTGAATTTATCAACTTTGGAATGCACGCAAATGAACCAAGGACACGATTGTTCCTCCTACGCTCACGCCCGTTCTACATGTCGATGGATCACGATCGATTCCTTAATTAATTGAGGAAATGAAAGTAGCACAGTAGTCAAGGAGCATTACTTAAGCAACCAACCAACCACATCAATACATCATGATGGCTCAACGAATGAAGCTCACAATAGTTGTGCCTTATCCTTGACTAGAATCACTAGGGAACAGTTTGCTCATTCCTGATGTTGGAAGTGGGTCTCTTCGAAGTTTTTTCCGCCTTCTCTTCATGATTGAGCCCATGCTTCTTCATCTTGAACTTCCCGCTTCTGGCTGTCTTGGCCATGAAATCAAACTTTCTTATCTTCAGATGCAAGTTTTGAGAATGGCTTGAACTTTTGTTCCAATTTGCATTTGGAACATATCAACCAGGAGTCCTCACGGGTTCGACGAAAACGGAACAAAAAGGGAGAATCTAAGGGCTTTCCACATTTAAACCTTCAAACGTGCTTAATCTTTACCCATGTGTTTATGATGACAACTTTTTTGGGCAACCTAAGTGCGTTAAATTGTGTCCTTCATGAATGGACCCTTTTGCTGGTTCCAATTCCTTCTCAAAGAAAAAAAAGATCCCTTACCTTCTTTGCCTTATGTAGCTGGCTGTTGGACCATCTCTTCTCTTGGCTCCTTCATCATGACAAAAGTCTCTGGAGTCATAATCCTTTATGGGACGCTTGGGCATGACAGCGTCCCAAGAAGGTTCATCCGTGGCCTTGTGTGATGAGCAAAATGTGGTATTTCCTTTCAAAGACCACTTGCATTCCATCCAGGAAGAGAAAATAAGTTCTCTGGGTTTTGGATGATCCGAGTCTAGAACATCCTTGTTGCTCGGACACAAGTTCCAATTGAGCATTAATACAATGGCCGTACGATAGATATCGCCTCTTTGCAACGATTAGATTGTTGTGGAACAACCCATCCAGCTTGTCGGCATCGATAAGGAAATATGGAAATTTGGAGCTCATGATAGTCTTATTTTCATAAATATGCCGTTTATTGGAAGATCCCCAGGCTGAAGGATAATATATCTGTATCCCTTCCTCCGTACTTCATTCAACACGAACACCCGACATTAGGTGAACTGTTGAGACCATAAAGAGGCAATGTAGAATACATAACAAATGTATTCTGAACACCTCTTTGCTGAATTCGAAGAACATATGTTGTACTTATTTCCTATGCAAGTTAATCTGAACCCTCAAAAAAACAATTATATTTTGTACCGACCTTCGAAACCTTCGATTTGCACCGTCTTCTTCGCCCTCTAAAATTCACCCAGAGTTACTGTGTACTTTTCTGTGCTCTCTTTCTCCTAAAACATATCAAATGACTGTTCTAAAAAGAGCACAGCTCTAAAAATCAACACCCAGTTAAAATCCAGTAAAAAAAGGGCTGAAATTCGACAAGAGAGGGAAAACTTTTTTTTAATTCCACTCGATCCCGGCCCTTGAGACTGGAGACAGGGCTCGGTTGGTCCCTGAATTTCGGACTTGTGAGGAGCCTGTTCCCAGTGATAAAGTCAAGCTGTCAAGGCCTTTGATTCAATGCCACGTGAAAGCTTCACAAGGCACAGCTCGCCTCTCTGAACTTTTGGAGCCAAAAAGTCACTTAAAATGACATGGTGACACTAAAACTGCGCCCTACGTACTTCCGTCGAACACGTTGCTGGAAGGGATAATATATGTTTGTACATGGAGATCATCGAGTTTACCTTCAGGGTCCCTCTCAAATGAGCTAGGTGGAAATTTGTGGGGGCTATTCCATGATTGACCAAAAACTGGATCAAGTGAACCATCCAACAATCTCGAAAAATCCAGCGTGAGAAATGGATCGCATTCGCCAACGAGAACTGGCAGAGCCCAAATTGGCAACCAAATTTGCGGGAGTGAAGGCCAATATATTTTTCTCTTGTGCATTCGTGATGCACTTTGTCGGATGGGTATGAAGTGCCTTCGTAAACCCACACCTCTCTCTCTCTCTTTCTCTCTTCGGAGAGTTGTTTGCCTCTCAAAACACCCAAATTGCCCGCGTGGCTTCTGGCCAACGAAGGAATGCGCTTATTGCAAGCCCATTAATTTGAGCAGACATTTATCAAAACCTACACCCATAAGTACACGGATGCCTTTCAAATTGAACATGCAATCTTTCAAAAGCAAGTCGTCGTCGTCAAAGTACGAACAAAGGCCGCCAATGCAGGCTTGTTTGGGAACCGTGGCACTCACAATGAGCCTTCGGAACAAGATCGAAGGTCGAAGGCTAGAAAGTCAAGGACAAACAGACACTTGGCTGATGACCCTTTCCTCAACTCCTAACTTGGATTAGGTTCACACTGGTGTTTCGAAATTTCAGAACTCGTATTTCGGGATGGCTCAAGACGAATACCTGTGAGAAAGAGGAAACGTGTTTACAGTCTACCTATCTCTTACATAAAAAAGGCTTCCCATAATTGGCTATGGTAACACGTTGATGTGTTTTCTCTGAGTAAAGAGAGATCCAACAAGAAGGCAAATACTGTGACCTGTTTGTGTACGGCAATGGAGCTTATTTCCCCTCTGACTTGCTTATGGGCGTGCATAATCTAATAACGGATAGTTGGTAGTTGGTTTCCTCACCAGACAAAAAGGGACACACTGAGATTCCTTTGGTTGGAGTTAAGAAGAACCCATGGGTTGTGTGTCCTCTCTGGAAATGGCATCATTCAACATTTAGATCCGCCCTCTGTCAAGCAGACCTGAAGGTCAAATCCATCACAAGTCCAAATTTCTCGTCAAAAAGGTTTGTGTCATGTGTCTTGGTCCAAACGAGTTCGTCACTCGATCCATTGATTTGACGCAGAGACGTTTTGTGTTCCATCTCAAATTCCATCATTGCATTATCCAAACTGGCGATTGTTTGTCCTCAGTTCTAAAACCAAAACAATAGATCATGTCGTGCTTAAGGCTGAGCCTTGAGACCCCCAGAGTAGTGGAAGGAGAGACTAGTTATCATAAATCTTCAGCAACCTTCGTGAAAGTCAGCCTTTGAGCCTTCTTCTCCTTCTTCTGAGCATTCACGCGGTTTAAGCCTCAAGACTGGTTAACTGCAACGAAGGCCGTTCGTTCTCTAGGGGAGATTTGCATAATTAACTGCGCTAAAGGCTTACCACAGTTAACTGATCCGTGAGTTGCAAAACTGAGAAAACTCGGGGAAATATGGCCAAACTTGGTGATTTTCAAATCCGTCTTTCCATTGAAAATTTATTGATCCCTGGGCTTCTAAAATGTATGATGAACTTGCGAACGAGGATAAAAGGCGGCGGCGGCGGAGATGAAAACACCCTGATATTCAATTCAGACCCACCCGAAAATGAATGTGTTTTTCCACTAGTATTTTGCATATTTCATTCCAAGACTGGCTTGGCTTGATGGGAAGATGAAAAGCCCGGTTTTGCTTTGTTCGACGTACCTTGTTTCGCCAATTATGAACCAGACGTCAAATGCATGCATCAAAGCCATAGAAAATGGATCGAAGCGTTCCTATCAAAATCAGAGATTGCATTTAGGATTGAGGAATCAATACCGGAATGGTGGTAGGTAGTCCGACTTAGATTAAAAGGTATGGAGTGGTTAAGAACGAGAAAGACTTGGTTAATGATTGTAGGCGGTCCTAGATAAGATAGTATGCATAAATCAATCAAAACCACTCGGGAAAAACCAATCAAAGTCACTCAATATAAATTCATGAGAGAGGAAAAAGAAACCGCGTCAGATTTGTTCAAAGTGGATGGAACTTGTTGAATCTTTGATTTGTATGTGTTAGACTTGGAATTCAGCGAGTTGCTATTGGATTCTTGGTGCAAAACATGAATAATCTCCACCTTTGCCACTCCGAGATGATTGAATTATTGAATAGTGTGTTGGGTGTTGTATCGATTTTCCTAATCCTGATTGTTATCCCACCCGATTGCTACCTCTGCAAAATAACCGCTTTCAAACTTGAATGGAAATAGGGCTCATATTTGGAAGGCCATTTGTTCGGAAAGCTGTTCCAATTGGAAACCACAAAGGCCAACCCAAGGTTAAAAGGAAACCAATTGAAAAGTTGAAGTTCAACTCGTCCATTAATCAAGCTCACTTCATCTCACGGCTTGCATTTGTTCGGCTCGAATCTCGGCATGTTGGAACACTTTTCGACAAACCAAACAACCGTAGTGGTTGGTTGGTTGGTTGGTCTGCAAACTTAAAGCATTGCCTGCCATCTTGTGTATTTCACTATTTGCATGGTTTTATGTGCAGTGACAGTCAGGCTCTCTCTGTTGTCCCACTTCGAAACGGTTCAAGCGAGAGAAAATGGAACAATAAAACTTCTGAGCGATCCGTCTCAATTTCGTGGCAAGATCAGTGGGAAGCTCGGGGCTTGCCAACAAAACGAGTCTTTTTCGTCTTCTTCTTTGGAACGAAGATGGCCCACAAAACCTTGATGCTCCTTGGAGTGCATCATCTAGTGTTTTTGTTCCCAATCTCGGTGAGGCGTGTGTGGGTGGAGGCCAACGAATAACGTCGACGTCGCCGACTGCAAACTTTTGAGTCTTGTGCCGAGTGGGACAAGATGCAAAAAGCAGCTCGTTGATGCATTTTTAAAGAGACATCATTTGCACGGGCTTTCCTCGTCTCTGGTTCCTCTTTCCTTGGAACTCTTCCATCCATCCAAAGGTTCCATAGACTTTCGAACGTGAGTGCTTCAGGTCCGACTAATTGTTTTGGAAGCGAGGCAATCAAGTAAATAATGGCATTTCTTGTACCAATATGTATGCTGATCTTGTGCCAACATTTTCCACTTGAGAGCTCTCTGGCAGGTTTTTCCTCGTTGGAACTTTGAACTAGCCTAACTTAAAGATATCGGTGAATTCCATTGGAAACCGACTTGTCATTCGTTGTGCATCTATCAATATTCAATATTGCTAAGACACTTGTTTTAAGCTTAAAGCATTGTCAGACATGACCGCTTTCGATTGGTCAGCATTTTCTTCTCCAAAAACTCTTTGTGAAGATACAGAGATCCCAGGATCTCCTCTGAAAAGAAGCCTTGAAGCATTTTCCGCTTGTGGCTGTGCTTCTTCTCTTTCTTTTTCTTTATTTCTCTCCATCTTCTTCTTGGTCTTTTTTTCCTCGTCCCGCCGCTTTCTCCTTCTTTTTGGACTATTTCAGCTTTGGTAAGGTTCTCTCCCCCTTTTTCTTCAATTCAAGGCTATTTCTGCAACGTCGTCGTGGTGGCCTTCAAATGGCATTGAGCTCGTCCACTCGTAATGGCCTTCATCCCCGTGGTGGTGGTGGCTGCTATGTATGTAGGTCTATCCTCGTTCTCTCGTCCCCTCCTAAGGCTAAATGTGAAATAGAGACCGAGACCGACCGACGACACCACGGTGAAGGCCAAGGGCAGAAAGCCAAGGCTGCAAGGACAGACAGCTTGGGACAACAGCAGCTGACAACGACGACGCCTTCAACACTCGCCTGCCTTTGTACTACTAGAGACCTGATCGACAGCTGTTTTATCGTTCGTTGGCTAGTGGTGTTCACGGGACGTTTACTGCGGAAACAGAAACGTCTACTTCAGTTCAGGCCAAGAGGAACGAAACGATCCAGTTGGCAAAAAATGTACAAGTCCTTTGGTTCATTCAGAGCGAAACTAATGATTTAACATGTCTCTAGGTTATCTTGGAGAGGTTTTATGAATCTAGATTCTTTGATTTGGAGACGGAGCAGGATTTTTTTGTTGGTTTCACAGCAATGTTGAGGGTTTTCGTGTTATTGAAACATGGACCATCATCTAAACCATGATGGCCGTGAAGGTCAGGGTGAATGAAAAAGCAAAGCATGAGTTTGGTTTGTAATGCACTTGTGCACCTTTGGCTCCATTTCATTTTGTCAATTATAGAAATGGTTCCATGGGGAGGTCTGATTGCACAGATAGACAAAAAAGCGCGGAAGAGGCGTTCACTAGTTCCACTTGGCCTTGATTTCGAGTCAGTTTTGACTAGTGGAAGCTTTCACTCGCAGTATGATATGAGAAGCTGATTCATCACACTGAAACATTGGATCAAAACTCTTTTTTTTGGGGGGGGCCTAACCTTTTTCTTTTCCATACTTTAACTCAACTGAACACGAGCCCAAGTTCCAAGACGTTCAAAATTTCAAATGAGCCGATATCGGTTCCCACAAATACGTTTTGGCGCCCGCCAAAAGGGCTTTGTCTCAATGGTTTTGGAATCAAAGACGAGTTCTTCTCTCGCGATTTGGGAGGTGCCCTTTTCGAAAAGGCAAAAATCTGGATGATTGATAGCCTCCGAGGCCCATCCGGATCATCCAGTGTTCCTTCTATATGTAGGTAGGTAGCCGGAGGAGCCTTTCTTTCCTCGTCCTTTTTCTCCTTCCTCTTTTGGCTTTTGTCAATCTGGGAGATCAAAAGTGGCCTTGAAAGGCCTTCCCTTCAAGCGAGGCATGAAGCTTGGATGTGATTGAGAAAAAAAAGATCTTGTGGTGGCTTCCAATACCCTCCTCCTTGACATGCTTGAGTTCAAGCCAGTTTCAAGCTTGAGATTTCGTTCTGAATTCATTTGACCAAACCGATCACCGTCGAGAAGATTAGTCTTCATATCGATCATTTCCTTTCGAGACCTCGCGGTTCAAATTCCAATATCGTTTCAGGGATTCAAAACACGAGTAAATGTCTCTTTGCGCATGTGAACGTGGGAATATGTCTGTCTTGCGTGAGAAAATTCGGACAAATCTCCCCCTGAGAGTGTCCAAGAACCCTGTTTTACATAGAACAGGGCTTGCACTCGCATAAAGAGACGGCAAGCCAGGGAGCTCATCAAATTTGCATGGATCTCCCACATTTCACGGACGACTTCACTGGTTCATTCTCTGTATGGACCTGACCAGGATCTTCGCCTCCTCCAAACCAACCAACCAACCTGACCATACTCATCGTGATGCTTCTTGGTTCAATGAAAATCAATATTTAATCCCATGTCGAAACAAAATTGGAGAGAAGGTTATTGAAACCAAAGTTTTTGGTTGGGTTTCAACTTGGAGTGGCGAGGGGGAAATTACAGGCTTTAGAGATGTCAATCAGCGGAAATAGTTGGGCATTCTTACAGTTTTTGTTTTTGTCGTGTAATGGTTACTTTTCATATGCAACATGATTGATCTATCCTAAGGCTCTAATCTTGGATCGTTGAAGGTCACTTTCGATGTTTGAAGTCAGTGAAAGGCGATCGTGGTTGGCTTACATAGTGCTCAGCAATTGAGAACCTCAAGCAAGCCATCTGTTGATTCCAAGGTGGTTTGAGGTCTGGTGAAGTAGTTGGTCCTATAAGCACCAAATCGATTCTCTTGATTGAGGGCATATTTCCAGCTGCTTCACTGTCAAGAGTTCCCGAAAACTTTCAACTGAAGACTCATCATTCAAATCATCGCCCTGAGATGTCGACAATCTCACACGACTCATTCGTGGCCATCGTGGCCAGTGGTCGTGGACATTAAACCATGCAAAATTAAGTTTCTTTGTACTCTGGAGATTCTAGCAGTGTTTCTGGCCTCGTGGCTAGCCACAATCACGGAGATCCCAGTGGTCTCAGCACCACGTTTATGGCCTCTCAGCCAACCAGCCAACAAAGGGCAGCCAAGACATGCTTGACTTCAATTCCCAATAATATATGTTTCCAATATTTTTCGTTTAAGCCTCCACACGCGAAGCCACTAGGAGTAGTGTTGGTCTTCTCAGGAGAGAATCGAACCTCTCTCTCTCTCTCCCTCGATTCCATCAGATCGACGAATCCAAGTTGGGTTCATCAGTCGAGGTCGAGGTTTGTTGGCGAGTGATTGGGCCTTCTAAAACGACCAAGGCTGATCGATTGTGAGCCTTTAGGCCAATGGGAATGCAAACTTGTCGGATTTTTTCGCTCCTTCTCGCCTTGTGCTCATACAAACGAGGGAATCTTTTGTACCTCTCAACAGTTTAGGGCCCAACAAAGCCAAAGTGATTTACTATACAAAGTCTTTTGTTAGGGCTGAACCAGATGCGCATTTGGGGGGTCCTCAAAACACAATGGGACCAAACGGCATCCGCGCACTTTCTCCTCTTCTATATTTCTTTCGTCTATGTGGTTTTGCTGTGCTATACTCGGCCAAACTTTTCTTGAGCTCGACGGTTTGAACTTTTTGCTCGAGTTTGCCAGCCATCAAAACCATTGCATTACCCGTACAACGAGGATCCATTTGCATTTGTTCCCTTTGCTAAGCTAGTATCAATGAGACAATTTAGCTCATGGTGTCGCCTTGCCAGATGAACTTGTGTATCAGCCTTGGGGGAGCCGAGGTATTTCATCTTGATTTATACGTAAAGGCACAATCCATTCTGCACATCGCCGCCCCCCCCCCTCAATTCCTAGCATGCTTGGCCATTGTTCAGAATTTTCGGACGCGCCACGTGTCCCTGGGTGAAAAATCTTGGATAGACACTAAATATCTTCCTTCTCATGAGGATAAGACCGTCAAGAAGAGAACAGCGAGCATCTCTTTATTATCTGTCTCCCATTCAAAGGAAAGGCCAAGGGAGGATCCTAACCAGTCTGGCCTTCTTTAATATCCATTCATGAAAATGCCCCCTGTGCTCATCCGGTTATCTGCTTGAAAGTACAAGGATATAACTCAGCCCAAGGCCATTTGCTTTTGGGTAACAGGGTAACTTTCCAATTCCGACACGTTAGTAAATGGGTGTTGAATGCGAATTAACGTCCTTAAGGAGGGAGCAAGTAGCAGGAGCTGCAAAATTGAACCTATTTCACAATGGGTACCGCGAGACAACGACTTGCCAGAAGAAATGAGCGCCCATAAATCATGAGGGTCGTTTCCGCCATCAGGATTTGTCACCCAAGAGTTTCTTTGTGACAGTCCTTTTTTCTCCTGTCCACGAGCAATCTTGCGGCCTTTTCCACGAAAGCATATTCAATTTCTTAGCAGTAGTTCAAGATACTCCCCCAAACCGGCTTGGCTCCTCCTTTTATGCTTACGCTTAAGAAACACAAGGCCAAATTGTTGAGATGGAAAAAAGTTCACCTTGTAATCCGTTGATACTTCTTCCATAGCGATAAGAACCCTGGAACAGTGTTGCCAAAAAGAGGATAAGTTCACTTTAACTGTTTATGACCTTGTATTGCATTGTGAGCATCAAGAAACTGCCCTAAGTTGCGTAAACCTTTGAGAGGCTGGCATCCCTGATTGGATCCTAATCTGTGGCATGGTTCCATGCCTTCACCTTTTCTGGCAATCTCGTTGTTGTAGAAGTGTGGTCGTAACGTTAGATGCCCTCTCAAAGTTTGATTCTAGACGTGCCATAATGTGTGTGTGTGAGAGGGGCAACCGCGGATAAGTTTTCCATCGCAACACGCCTTCTTTCACAGCATTCATGGAAACAAGGTCCTTCACATCATCCTTGTTGAGGATAACAAAAAACCCATGAAGGAGCATCTTTTTGAGCCTGAACTCGAGAAAGAAACTTGCACAAAACCATGCGATATCTTGGGCACGAACAACGTCCAACGTCACCGGAGAGCTTCTTTTTTCTTCGTTTCAATAGCACTCCAAGACCAGAGTTTTTGAGTGTTTTCAGCCACAATCTTGAGCTGGAAATACATGTTAACGATAAGTTTGTCACTATTGGTAAAGCTTCATTTCTCACTGTCAGCACCAAAACGGGGGCTGGTAAATTGGGCGTGTCTTTTAGTCTTGCCCAAGGGTAATGGAAACGTGGCGAGACACAATTTATCCAGGGATGCCAAAAGCCGCCACGAGCACAGCTCATTTTCAGCGGCGCAGACGGTGACAAAGTTTTCATTGCTGAAAGTTTTGAACAAGCTCTAGAGCCTTTGAAAGCCAATCTAAATTTGTCAGGCTTAGAGAGTGTAAAAGTTGAACCCTCCATTTCCTATTGGGGGCCCACTGAATCACAATAACACCATCCATCAGTTTGTGTTTGTGTGTCTCCTTGGCTCCGGCCTTTTGCTGTGGTCATAAATAACTAGAGGGGTGGCGCTTCCTTTGGGAGGAAGTGGAACTGGTGCCAATTTTCTTGGGTATAGATCGGCTTCTGTTGTGACTTTGGCCTTGAAAGAACATTCCAGGGACCAAAGGGTCAAAGGTGCTGGCTCTTGCAAGATCAAATGCCAACGTTTGAAATGTTCTTGTCGCCACCAAAACCCCAAATAAGCCGCAACGTAGACATCGCCTGCATTACACAGTAGTGCCTGTTATATTGATATGCTCTAGTCACCCTGCATGACCAGCTGCCCATGATAAAATCCAATGGTAGAGAGAATTGACGCCATCCTAACCTTGCAATAAGCTATTGCTAAAAATAGATCATCATAGAAGGCCACCCACCATTGTTGAGAAGGGTCACTCAAAAGTTTGTTGAACATTTGCTTCGGCCATGCTATTTGGTTGATCTAGTTCTTGTCAGCAACTCAGGGTGACGGTTCTCGTGTGATTCAACCATCCCTTGACCAACACCCCCTGGCTTTGGTTTTATTCGCGACCTTTTCTTGTAGGAGGAATGAGTCGTCCCATGCTATTTCATGTAAATGTTGGTTTGCTAAGTGTGAGTTGGAATAGGAACGTGCGAAAGCGATGCTATTCTTAGATTCCTGGCTGTGTGGGCGATTTGCCATAAATTGCCTCATTCCCTTCCGTTTGGCTTTTCTTTGTTTCTTTCTTTTTTTTTGTTTTGTTTACCTTCCTTCTCTGTCGATCTTTCTTAGTTCTTTCTGACTTTTTGGTTTGCTTCCGACTTAGTACTTGCTACTACTCGTACTAAGCGCACTACTCACTACTAATGCCGCTAACTAACGAACTCATCAGCTAACTAATTAAGTAACCAAATGATCTTGATGTCCTGGATATGCTTGCCGCCCGCCTTTATCTAGCTCAATGGCAGCCTAACAAGTTAGCTGGCTCTTCCACCACTTTACCTGTCCACTTTGCGCTTTCTTGCTTGGCTTTTTGAACTCTTTCTCTCTGTCTCTATCTCTATCTCTAACTTCCTCAGTGCAACAAGATCAATCCGGAAGAGGCGGCATCTCGGCTTCTCTGTCTATGTATTGCGCTTTCATTTATTTTCATTTGATTTCATTTTTATGATTTATGTTCATATTCTCCTTTCCCCGTTCTCTTATCTCTTGCAGAGAGTTTAACTGAATGGTCTGCCCATCCGGCCTCCTCTGCGTCGTCTTCGGGCGTGAGAGGAGGCGTGCCAGCCATCACTGTGACCAGCAGTTTGAGACCTTCGCAATCCTTCCATTCCGCTCTGAAATCTCCGGAGCAGAACATAAGTCCCAAAAAGCGGGTTCGTCTCGCTTCGAGCTCGTTCAGGCGGGGAAGCAGCGGGGATTATCCCCGGCAAAGACAGTCTTCGGATGAGTCCGATGAGTCGTCCAATAACAATGACAGTGATGGGAACTCGCTTCTTCCAACTTACCATGACCTCTTCAGCCAAAGAAGGACACTCCAGAATCAAAGATCCCCGTCCGTGATGGGGGTCCTGGGGGCTCAAACCACTCAGTGTATGTGCCAATCATGACTAACATTCATTCTTTTAAGGGGGACAGAGCGGGCTATGAAATCGGTGCTTGGAGCTGCTTCTTGGGTTTTGCTTAATCTCTTCTACCAATCACACTGTCACTCTTGGCTTTAGCTTAGGATTCGACTGCAGATCGAAATCCAAACCGTCTCATAACTCATTCCCCGCCCAACTTTCCTCATAATAGCCTTGAAAAAAACTAGGGCGTGATATAGACGATTTTCCCAAATATGTATCTAGACTAGAAGGTAGGCTCTGGGGATGATGACATTTGTAAGTTTTCACCGGATTAAGTGAGATACTTGGCTGAGCAAAGCTATGGAAGACTGGAAGGACTCGAATACTCGGGACAGTTCTCTTTACAATACTACTAGCGTAATTGTTATTGGAACCTTCGAAACATGATCTCAGACTCATTAGAGACAGGTCTTGAATTTCAAACTCAAGTTGCCTCTTGACGGAGTTTTTTATTTGAAAGTAAACGATCCAGAATGATAGTTCAATTGTGAAAATAGAAGAAACGTGAGATGTTAGGATGTTCCATTCCCCGATAGAATCGATTTAAGGCGAGTACCACAATCTTCACTTGGGCTTTGATGCTCGTTAGCTCAGACATTCTAAATTAGGGAAACTCTCGCGCTTTGGTGTGCCCTCTGCAACCCGGCCAGGGTTTTAAATCATTCACATAAAACTCTGACGTAAGTGCAGGTTTCGTTTTAAAGGTAAGGGTCCCGAGATTACACATGGAATCTATTTGTTTTGTTAGGAAATTAATCCGTTGGAGTATCTCCATTTCGAGTTGACGGTGGCCGGGAGGCTCAGTGCGCCAACGGGAACAAATGGTGGTATTGCGTGCCAGAAAATTGTGGCTTTCATATTCAGCTCGTGAATGGGAGCTGTTTCAAATATGCTCTTTTTCCTCTTTGTCGGAAATAGATCAAAATTGTATGTACAATATGTAGTCGACTCTTGAAGACGCTTTCTCAAGAAGTAAGAAGACTTTGAAGTAGAGGTAGATAGACAGACTCGTTCCATTTATGGAATGCAGGTAGTTTAAACGTCGTGCCGGATTTCCTGGTCCACATGTGGACTTTGGATCTTTGGGATGAGGAAATTGCCGAGCTGTAGGAGCTTGTCTTTAATGGAGAAGGGGATTTTGTTCCTCGGACTGTGTTCCACTCTTCCACCTGATATTCTTCCTCATCCTAAATGGCTACCATACTCTTCAGGCAAGCCCAACTCATTTCTCTTTCTTAAGGGTGTGGGAACACAAATTGTATTTCCACACAGTTTCGTTCCATTCACGAATTGTTCCCCAAATAGCATTATGTTCCCTCCAGGCCTTTGTAATGTGTGCTGCTGTTGGACTGTTTGGTTAGATAAACAAGATGTTCATGTTCGAAGTGAGTCCCTCTCAATTCACCTGAGGGGTTTGATTTGATTCTGAAAAGAGACTTGGGCCTGTGGAAATATGGACATGTTCCAAAGCCAGATGTGGAGATGTTGCCTAATAGGAAATCCATTGGGGACCATTAGAAGTGGCGAATGACAGCGAGTCGCATCCACCACGTTTTAGAGACCCCCATTGTTGGTTCCCGCGTTCTTTCTCCAAACAAATAATGTAACTTGGGCTCTTGTTTTGCGCCTGTTCCCTCTCTCGCTCTCTTTGTCTTCGTTGTTGGATGCCATTCATAGCTTTCTAATGGACTCTGGTTCCCATTTTGGGTTTCCTTTTTCCAGTGTTTCAGGCTGAAACTGGAATCTCTTGGCCAAATGGCATTGCGATCATTGGAGCGCCGTCTTCACTCTAAATGACTTCCATTCCCTTGGTGTCCGTAGTGTATGTATACAGAGAAAAAGTAGAAATAAAGCTGAATGTCTCCAATCTTCCGGACTGGAAAGACCTTTTCACGATGTCCAAAAGGTGGCTAGCTTGTCAGACACACAAATTTAACTTAGGGAACGTAGGAAAAGATTTCATGATAGGTTCTAGTTTCTGCACCTGCATTCAAGAATGTTAAGGTACTCGTTAACACGCTATGAAAGTACATGTCGTGGCAATGGGTTCATAAATCAAAAGGGGGTCCTTAAAGGCTGCTTTTATGTTGATACGTTGAACGGGTAATGGCCTTACGAAGATCAATGTTTTCCCTTGACAGCTTTGCAAAAGCCAATCGTATGGAATAATGTGAATTAAACAAGCCATCTTCAGTTACTTTTGATCCATTGAGAAACTCAGGCGGACGATTGTTTCCATATTAGCAAAGTTATTCAATGCAGTCACGTGGAATTATCCCTTGAATTATCTAATTTACCTAATCTTCAGTTTAGTTGGTTCGACATCATTTTTTTCGTCGTTAGAGACGCGAAGGCTGTCATTATCCATAATCAACTCATTAACGCCAAACCGACGCTCTATTTTGGAAGCTATTATCGAACAAAAACTCTTTGAGCTTAAACCACCATCAAAGTCCAAAACCTTCTTTTTCTGACCTTTCGATCATGGCTCACAATCTGTGAGGAATTGAGGAAGACGGCTTTTTATTACGTTCATCAGATCAGTACGAAATATGAAACCTGACAAAAATGGAACAATATAATAGACTAGACTCGTTGAACTGTGAAGAAAAAAGGATATTGTACGTACTCTCGAAAATCAATTGCATCTCCTAGAACTAATTGTTAACACTAGAGCTCTAATCATCGATGATGACTCTGATTTCTCTTGAGGTCTTAAAAAGAATGCTAATTTTTTAAGGTGACATTGTTCGTCTCAAGATCACTGATGAAAAATACTAGGGTAGAGCACGTTAAGATATATGAACAGTTTTCAAGTTCAGAATAGACAAAAAAATATTTTGGCTCCTAGTCCAAAACAAACATGAATTTCGCATTTTTCTATCATACACTTTTTTGATAGAAGTTTCTTAAACTTGCTAACTTCATTTTCGAATTCATTCCTTATATCTGGTTTAAAAATTGGGATTTTTTAGTTCGAATTTTGAAAAATTTTCAAAGCAGGATCGGATCAAAAAAGCTCAGAAAAGTTGCGAGTAAAGTGTTTTTCAAGATGTATGAAAAACACAAATAATACGATTCAGACATAACTGTCTGGAAAATTTGAGGAAAATCTAAGAAAAGTGTTTGAACACCCAGAAAACTTTTTTGTCCCCAGATGTTTGGAAGAGAACTTTTTAACCCTCGATTCACTTACAATCATGCATGTGCTCATCGGCATTTTTAAGTCAATATATTTTTGCCCCTTTTGATTACGGAATGCCAAGCATTTTCGAGTACCATGGTCCGAATCGAACAAGCAATGATGTTTTTATATTATAATTCTTGATTTATGTTTTCCATTTATTTCAAGTAAAATGAAGCGCAGTTAAGGAGAAAATTATGTAGTTTTTGACTTTGTTCACAACGTAAAAGAAGTACATTTCAACTTCTATTATATTTCTTACTCTTTTTTCAATTCCCTGTTAGTGTGCTTCTTTTAAAATTCGCAACTACCGGTCTTGCTGCAAAATTGGTAAAAGCTTGATGCCAAATTGAGAAATCTTTATGTGCACCAATCACCATGTCTAATGACATTTTGAGCATCTCGGTTCTTTGATCTGGAAAAAGGCAGCAAATCAATATTCAACGATAAAACGCCCTGAAAAACACTTCAAAGACCTCAAAAGCTCAAATCCTCGCTCAACCCTTGGGCCAAAGTTTGGCAGTCTTGCTGCCAAATGGAATTATCACAACGTGAGCGGTTGTTTTCTTCAATGCAGTTCTGAGAACCTTTTGCTTCCGTTCACACTTTTGAAGCGAAGGCTTTCTTTTATGGGTCCAAGCGCTGGAAAAAATGCATTTCTTTTTTATGCACATCAAGAAAGCCTCCAGACTGACCTGATTTTGCTCGGTTGACTCCAAAATCTTGGAAAGAAAACCCTCAACAAACAAATCCGGCCATGGGATGGTTGTGGACACCGAGAAGAAAAAGAAACTATTGTCCATAATTCTTTTTCGTAATGATAGTTCCATAACTTTGCCAAAGACAATGAAATTATTTGACTTTTATGTCTTAATGGAAGTTTGGGTACTAATATGAAGCCCTAATCTATGATTGCAAGACGCCTCGGGAGGATTCGGATAAGGTTTTTCTCGATTTTGGGTGTAACTGAATTCATTGTCCTCCATGACTGGCATTTCCTCCAATTTTTGGCAACCCTGACGAAATGAGAATTTATGTCGTCTTAAGCAGTCTTGAAGTGGCAAGAGAAAGACCTTGAATTCAGATTTATATTCCCTCAGTCCTGAAGTGAAACCTTATTTCATTGATTCTTTTCTCTAGAATTTGTTCCATCTCACATGGAAGTTTTAATCAAAGAGCAGTGATCCGAAATTTCCAAGTGATTGCAAATCGGCAAATATCGGGAATCTTTTACAAGGAATTCAAGAACCACAGCTGTTTCTAAAGGACTGTTTTCGATTTTGCCAACCGATATATTGAACGGAATAAATCATCAAGCACAGGGGACTTCAGGAACTGCGTTTGAGACTGAAAATGCTAACACTCTTCATTTACTTTCTTACGGACGCTCCATATCTCTCATAACGAAAGTTCAATGTATGAATGTTGTGATTTCATTTTTTATCCTCAAAATAGGCGAAAATTTTAGCTTTGATTAGAATTTTCCAAATTGAAGGTTTAAATCAAACGATGATAATCGCTCTCCTCTTTTTAACTTGTCTACCGTTTGAAAAGGGTGTTAAGAAATCCTGCAAAATTGTGCTTCAGGATCGCATTTGAAAAGAAGGTTCCAAAGAACAAGGAATTTTCTCCATTGCTTTTTTCGCCAAAAAAAAGATCGATCGAGGGAGGAAAAGGGCTCTCTCGCTGCTTTTGCCTCGATGTTGACACTCGCTGAAGAAATGGAAATAAGTGAATGAGGACCAGTGAATGGTCTTCAATTCCTTTTCAGATGGAACGCGGACTTGAATGGGAGTCAATGAACTGAGTCTCATTTGATTCTTGATTCAATCTCCAATTGAATTTCTACGTAGCTCGAGACTCTTGTGCAAACCCTCATGACCCTGATTTCTCATCTCAGTCCAAGTTCATCTTGATTCTTGAGCAAAGATTTGGCTGGCCATAACTTTACGAGTGCTAAAGCAAAATGTGCGACCTCGAATGGATCTCAAGCAGATCAAATCTAATGAAGGCTTAACAAACCGGCCTTGGGAACACTGTGGAAAAGTCCGCCAACTTTTGACAATATCTAAAGACATTTCGGGAGCCTAATCCGATCTCCCAAGAACTTGCCAGATATCATTCTCATCGAGGTATGAAAAAACTTTTCGCCATTTCCTCCCCCTCCAACTTGACAACTTCATTGTCAAATGACTCTTGTTCCATAAATAATGCCTTCTCACGACCTGAAGAACAAGTTTTTTTCTCGGCCAAGAGTGTGTTCCACATCGTTCCAACAAGTCAGACAGGATTATGAGAGGATAATCTTTTTTGACTTTCCGGGATATCGAGCTCGATAATAACCATGACAAACCCGAAATAAAATCCAATTTGAGGGGGACAGCTTCGGACTTGAGTTGACAACAGACCTTCAAAAGTGCATCAAACATCCCAATTCGAATCGAATTAAACCTGGATCCTAAAGGATTATTCGTTTGAGCCCCAAGAGGGTAGCTCATTGCATGCTCAGTCTCTTGTTTATCTTTCGGTTCAAAGCTCAAGATCAAGGCAACAAGCCCAACTTGATGGGTTCCGGATCCAAAACCAACATTATCTACATATATCAATAAAATGAATACACTCCCTCTCTCTCAGCTCAGTGGATGGATGCATGGTGGCATTCATTCAGATTAGCAAGGAACCTCACCCGTCTGTTTTCTTTTCATGAAGGAACAGCCAACCAAGACGAGACACTCGAAGGCAAAGCAAGAAAGCTCTTGAAACCCTCTGAGAACCACTACTGAAGGTACTGAAGGTGCTGGTCACCTTCGGTCCAATCCAGACACAGACTGTTCCACGCTTCTTGAGAAGGGAAGGACCTTACTTGTTGGTGCCCTTGCTGCATGTCGATAATGTTTTCCCTTAATCAAATTAAGAGCTCTCTGCTGATTTTAAGGGGAGGTCCTCCATTAATTATATCTCACTGATCAGTTGGCTGAGCACGGGAAGGAACCTGCCTTCTCGTGGTAAATGGAACAAGGCCAACTGACTACTTAGCTCTGTTTAGTAGTTCCAAGAACCAAGTGAAAGATCAAGAGTGAGAGAGGGATCTATTAGAATTGTGTGAGTGTGGTATTTGCTCATCGATCGTAATGAGTAACGTTGCACGTTAGCCAGCCAGGTTAAAGATAAATGGACACGCCTCAGGAGAGAAGCTAATCAACATCACGCATTACTCACCTAGAAAGCAAAAGAATATTCATTGGAACGAATTCCACGTTTGTCAGACGCTCTATATTGGTCTTGGCACCAAAGTTGCTGAGGTTGGACATTGTTCTTGAGGTCAACGAAGCATGGATCCATGTTCTAGTCGGGCTGTTTGTATAGATGGATGTGTAGGGAGGAGCAAAATCTGTCAGCCGAAAGTGTCACTGAGCACAGAAAATGGACCATTCCTTTGAGAGAGGAACGAACCATTGACGAATTGTAGAAAGTGGGTAAAGCAAATGCTCGACATTCGTGATCTTAGATATTGAGGGTGTAGGCGACTACAAAGCAAAAGCATATGTTGGATTAGAAAGAGGGAAAATCGGCATAAATGTGGCCAAGCCACCGCAGGGTCCTATTCCAATTTCATGTTGGAACCACGTGTGTTAACCTCAATTCGAGATAAACGGTATGGAGAAGAAGGAAAAGCGTCGTCCTTTTGTGAGCTTGGATATTTCTGTACTTTCATAAATCCTCTGACAGGCTCGTGTTTGTTGGGAATTGAGAGAGTATCAAGGTGCCAACCTTATGCAATGATGTGTCTTTTTGAAAAAAGTTTTGCATTAGTTTGAAAGCATAATCTCTCTCCCGAGACATGAGCGGCCTCGAAGAAGAATGGGAAAAGGCTCTCACAAAACTTGGCATTCCAAGTCGTATCGCTCTCTAGGCAAGCCATCCGGAGAGAGGGAATGAAGATTTTTTTCCTTCGTCTTCGTATTTTTGAGTAAAAGGCTCTTCATGTTTCTCGTCTCGAAACCTGACCTGCCTTGGCAAACATGAAGAACTTGATCTGTACTTTAGACCTACCTCGAGAACTCTGTACAGTGAACATATTAAGTGTACCTGTGATGACCAAATCCATTTCATTTGTGGTTCGAGCGAGTAAGAGAGCTGCTGATTGATTGCCTTCACTCTGAAAAGAAATTTACGGTGAAATCCCTTTGAGGGGAAAGTTGTTTGTTGTGAAGAGTGCAAAAAGCCGCTCCCGTGCTAGCTCAAACACACATTCAGTACAGAACACTCCACAATGCACCTTCAACACACTCATGAAACCGAGAAATCTCGAGTTCCTCCCGCTAAAATTACATTTCTTTGCCAATTCCAGGGCTTCGTGAACGCCATCGGATCCACACATCATGGCGCAAGGAACACAAGGCCTTCGTAACGTTGGGCATTGTTATGGGTGCCTTTCTCATATGTTGGCTGCCGTTCTTCACCTGGTACCTGACAGTAACGATCTGCGGCGAGGAGCATTGTCCTTGTCCAGATGTGGTGGTGTCGATCCTCTTCTGGATTGGCTACTTCAATTCCACGCTGAACCCCGTGATCTATGTGATGACCAATAGAGATTTCAAGGACGCCTTTACGGACATCCTCCGGAGGATCTTCTGCTTCTGTTGCTCCAGCAATGATGCCATGGGCCGTTCGGAATGGGGCATCCAGAATCATTCAAATGTAGACTTCGTGTGATCCCCGTGCTGCTGTCTGGCTTTCACAGCTGATTCCTATACTCAGATGATCCTTCAAAAACAACCCCAAACCCCATATCAGGGATGATGCTTTTTACATCAATGCTTCCTAAACCAATGTTACCTTCCTGATACGAAACCATGGTCCTGGTGATGGTGAATGGGCAAAACCAAATGACATTTGGCATCAATTTTGCCCATTCAGTCAGCAAGACCATGGCACAGTATTTGTAAGGAACTTAGCAAAAGGTTCTCACCAAACCTATCCTCGGTCTCGCAACCTTCCGTCTTTATTTGCGACAAAAAACTTGGTTTTACAAAGACAAGGATGATAACTTGGAACAAAAGACCAACTCCTATCCTAATCCACATGCATGACGCGCAAATCCGGACACGTCCCACATATTCCAAGCATTGCCTCCTTTCACAAAAAATAAAGCCCATGAGTAGCCACAATCATCACTCTTTCATGCTGAAATCATTTCAATTTATTGACACTGTGCACTTTGCAACTTTTTTTGGCACACATTCATTCACACACATGCATACACCCTGCTTTGCTTTTTCCTTCTTCTTCCTCATATCCCGACGGACTAAGGTACGATTGGAATGCAATAATCAATCGCCATAGCTGTAAAACAATTCATATTCCTAACGTTCCGTTTCCTTGAATCTCGGCAAAGGATACTATTCGCTTTGACACAAGAAAGACGGCCCAAGATCTGAAAACGTTGGTTCCATCGCCTCCAACAGCCCCGATTAAGGTCTTGTCAAGAATCCTGATCGAAAGCCTTGACCCTTTCTAAACCTCAAGTTCAATTCAATTACTTTGAACGTTCTTGCCATGAGATTCGTTTGAGTTCATTCTTCATCATCGTTTTCACGTTTGGAGAGAACTGTCCACTCACAGATGACAACATACGCTCCCAAATCGATTGATCATCTCAGGCTGTGCAAAAATTGAAAACTTCTACAACTATATTTACTGTACAACAAACAAACAACAAGCAAACAAACTACTTATATTATAATTTATAATCGCCATTGCTATCATTGTCATTTTTATCATCCCTCTTCGGCGATGATACTGAGATTCTTTATTGATAACGCAAACTTATCAAATATTGACAGTAAGAGCATTGGAAAATTATTACTACTCAAAGTGCTAGTGATATCCAGAACCACATTTGAGAGAACACCTTCCCTATTTATAACCGCCCCTTGAAATGATCATAATGATGTCAAAAATTATCCCATAATGGAAGAATCCTATCCTTAGTCCAATAGTCAGTCCCATCATGTTTTGCCAACAATTATCACCTCCTTAAGCTAGCTAGCACTTTAATCAAACACTGTGGTCTAAAAAAGCTTTATGTTTGAGAGATCCAATGGTTCATTTATTGTTTGTTCCGCTTTGTTCCAAACAATGTTAATAAACAACCTCATGATAACGATGACATGCTATCCTGGTCCAAGCACTGATAAAAAGAATCACTTTGTCCTTGTCGACTTCATTCTTAATCTGGCCTTGTATCCATTCGGTAGGTAGATCCAAAAGGTAGTTCCATTCTTGGAACCAATGGAAATGCATTTGAAATGGATCTCGACCATTAACTAGCACTCAACTTTAGGGTTCACTCACCTCTCGATTCCGTCTTAATTGCATGACCACCATCACCACCAAAAGCATCATTACAAGCAACAATAAATACAAAAACGCTTACACTTTTCACTTTATCGCACGTTCTTTTTTTCATCGCGTTCAGACTAATTTCTGAGCGACATTTTTTCACAATGTTCATTTTTGGCAACACTGCACGTGCTTATTCTGGAAATGATCCTGCAAAATCCTGTGCCTCTTGTGTACAGTAATTATCAAAAGAGCAGAAAAGACAGCAGCACGAATGAAACAGTGATCTTCCAGACCTTCAACAACACTTTTTAAGAACTCATAAACGGCGGTGGTGACTCATTCGGTGGATTTTGCAATTCTGGCCAATCGGAAAATGTGCTCGACCACATCAACAAATGTTGCTTCTACGACTACAAATACTCCTACGACGATACCTATTCTGATTTTATTTAACCATATACATATTATGAAGTGCTGTGATTGTGAAGGCTAGATCAAAAGATTACAATAATGCCAATACAGTTAAAACATATTTATTACTCAAGTGATATGACACTATGATTCAATTTTTTAGATCAAGTCAACTGATCTCATGGAAAGTACTCCGATGGGTGTTAAACTCCAATTTATGAATGTGTACAATGTTTTAAAGAAAAGTAGAAATACATTGGGATATTGAAACTTCCGATAATATTGTAGAAAAGTTAACCTGGTAATGAGTTCACCTAACGTAAGTTCAAAAAGTAAAATCCAGGAGTGAAACAGGAGTGAAACCAGAGCGTAATACAGTTTAATATCAAGAAATGACAAAACAGAAAAAGACTTAGGTTTCGTTTAACACTACGAGTGATTGACAGAATAAGAATGCAAACGGAAGTTTTACTCATGTTCATTCATAATATTTGCAAATATGGTCTAACGCGCAATAAGCAGAACATGGGGATAGAAAATGAACTTGATTGGAAGGCAAATACTTCGTTTCCACTAATTTGCATAATTAGATTTGCAATGCATTTTTAGGACTCTAAATAATTTGACAAACGAGTTCTCGAGTTTAAATGTACTTGGGTGGCTCTTTAGCCTTAGCCAGAACTTCTTGTGAGCATTTTTTTATTTGGGAAGTAAGTTCACCATTTTCAATCTCGTAATAGAATATCAACACTAAGAAACTTTCGACTCCGACAAAATTAACCCATATGATAGTTGGAAGATCAAACTAATCACGTCTGGTAGGGATTAACAATCTAAACCATTGAATCATTGAGTTATTTTCACATGCCATATTCTGTGTATTAATGCAACGAAATTACACATATTAGAGGTGTTACTATCGAAAGAAGCTTAGAAGATATAAAAGTTTACAAAAGTTTTGACTTTTTTATAAGGGACGTTGATAAGATCCATTTGTTTGGATGATTTGAGGTAAGATCGGGACAACGAATATCAAAGGTCAAATCAAAGAAAAAGCGTAATTTGCTGCCGAAAGCATCTTAAGAAAGAAAATATTGGTATAGGAAGGCTTTGGCTTGTTAATACTCTATAACCCTAATGACTTAGGAGAAATACAATGAATGAAAACTGGATATAAGGACATTTTCCGTCCGTAACAACTTTATTTTTACATGGAGAATTTTTTCTTGTATCGACAGTTATTCTCATATCGAAGGGCTTTATGTACTGATTTTAATTAAGAAAGAGAGATACTCGTAAAGGCTGAAAGGATGCATTAGATACTCCTTCTACAAAAGGATTGTATCCTATATCCTATATCTATGTCTAACTTTGTTGTAGATTGAAAATAAAATAGGTTGGGTGAGAGCAGACATATTTATTGCGCGGGATTCAAGATAAAATCACATTTCCGTCTGAAACGGTTTGCCAAATGATCTTGACATATTGTTTCATAAGGTATATATCACACTGAGCACTCCCATGGACAAATTTACATGGTTACAAATATCTATCAAAAATGATTTTGACTTCTAGGTTGTTAGTGATGTTTCCGAGGGGATTTGCTTGTCACAATCTCAATGTTATCCAAAGCAGACACGGGCCGATTATGCTTCTTGGCCTCCCTCATGTGTTGAACTTGTTTCTCTCGTTTCTCTTTCCAAGAAGATCCTACTCGAGTGACCTCCATATTGGCAATCTCATCCTTTAAATCTTCAGCTTCGGTTCCTTTCAAGCGTTGCTCTTGAACATCGAACACACTCCGATCTTTTTGAGCAGTTTTGGCGCAAACCTGAAAAAGGAGCACGTGGAGGGATTCATTGGAAATTGACAGATACACGTGGGTCAAGTTGGCTTCGATGGTTTTATTCTAAGCTAGAGCCAATATAATTAGAGGAACACGCTCATGAGATTTCAAGTTTTGCTTGCGACGGTTTTTATACTCATTCACTATCTTTTGGAAGAGACCTTAGGTTTTTGGTCAATTTTAGGGTTCTTTTATATTTACATCCAAGGTTTCTATTTTCACAGACATTTAGCACTTCATTTTTTATTTAATGGAAGATTAGGACAACTATCGTATCGGTGGTTTAAATGTAGCCAAAGCGGGGACGACGTGCTTACGCTGTGAATGCTTCGGGGAAGAAACAGAAATCGTAATATTGCAATTAAATCTGCCAGGAATGTAACCTTTTGTATTGTTGATATAGCTGAAGCATTATAGCACTGATGGTTAAATAGGGTATTCTTGATTATTTTTCGTCTTCAGTGCTGCAAGAATTAAACGATAGTTTGGAAGAGTTAAGAAAAGTAAAAGAAAAAAATCCAAAGTAAAAAAATTAAAAACCAATGCAACGCAAGGAGAACCTACTTTTGTTTCTGGATCATTTTAACAGCTTGTAGGACAAAGTTAGATCGTTCGGACTTTCGAGTTTGTTTAATTGCTACAGTTATCAAATTTGTTTGCATCAGTTAACAATTATGGTTAATTTCGTTTGATTTGTGAACCATGATATTTTCATTACGGCTTGTAAATTCTAGTGATGGACCGAAAGCGCTTTCGGCTGAAATTTCGGTTTCGGTTATGCCAACCGACAGCAAACATGCGCTATAAAGTATGGAGTTTGACAACAAAATTGAAAAAACTTTCGTCCAAAAACCTCTGAAATTTAAGTTTCCCGATTTTTCAAAATTTGCGACTACCCAACATCGAACACATGAGCTATTTAATTTTCAAAGTGGACTTTGCATTATTACAATTTTGTAACCAGCTGTTTTCTGTTTCGGTTTTGGTTAAGCCGCCCTCTTCCGGCCGAAACTTTCGGTTTCGGTTAAAAGCCCTTTCGGTCCATCGCTAATAACTTCCATTTGAAGATTTGAGCAGTCCAACAACTTATTTATGTGAAGGAATTTTCAAAGGCAACACTTTTCAAGGACCTTTAATTTTGGAAGCTTGGGTTGGAGGTTTTAACCTGGCACAGGAATAAAGTCAACTTAAATACCAGTTTTCCAATAGCCATTGTCTTATCTGGTTTCACATTGGCTCTTTGTTTTGTCCTGTGCATGTGAATTTGCGAAAAAAAAAAAGTTTCAGTAAGAAAAGTTGAGATGAAAGTCGAACCTGAGACCTCTCTCAAATTATTTAGGAAACTGATACTACACCTTGACTTCTTTGAATGATTTTATTTATTTTTAATACCGCTACAAGGTATGGGATTTCCTGTAAAGAGAGTTAATGATTAATATAGTTTATATAATTACCGTTTATACGAAAGTTGATCTACCAATGAGTTACTGTTGGCAGGACTGGTATTACTTTCCGAAGATCATTGAGTTAAATTCAATTAAATTCCAATTTACATTATTCTTTAAAACCAAAAAGGACCTCCTTTCTTTTCAAGTGCAAAATGTGCAAGGAGGATCAAAAGCTTTTGAACTTTCGGTGAATTCATTTACATACTGAAAAGTATTGGAAAGACAGGGGGGAAATTTTCGAGATGCTAAATCCCACAACTTCTGCCGTAGGTGAAATGGTGATTGTAATTTATACTTGAAAAATGTCAATACATTGGTTCAAATGTGACTGATAATAATTACGATTACTTTGATCTCAAATGTAAATAACTGCAATAACTAGGATATGTGATTGAAACCACGTAATTGCAATTTCAATTACAATTACATCACTGGTCTAGAACCTGGCTTAGTTCCTCATATGAAATATCCACCTGCATCAAAAATACTGATTTGCAATATTTTTTATAATGTTACGTTTGCCTACTGTTTTTGTACAGAAGAATATCGAGTTGCCATTTTCCCGCATCTCCTTTTCCACTTCGTATTTTATTGAGACCAAACATAACTTTCCACAATAGAAAGTTCTTCGCTCTCCGGCTTTCCCTTTCATTTTAAAGGCAAAAAAGGTAATGACAGCGAATCTGTGCGATCAAATGCATTTTTCACTAGTACCATAACTCTAGGAACCTCAAGGTCGAAGGTTAAGGCCTCAAAGAAGTACAAATGCATTCCATATTTACCTCCGAATGACGACCAATGCGATCTGCGGCGAATTTCCTGAGGCAAGTTCCACATTCGACCAAGATATCACTTTTGGGTGGAGGATTTGTATCAATATGGGACGGCCTTCGCTCTCGGTTGGCACCTTCTGCGGCCAAAGTGTCTTTTTTACTAGCTCCTCCACCCATATTCAGCGTTTGGAACCACAAATATTGAGCAAAATGAATCACAACCCAGGCTTTTTATGCCGAGAATGGTTTTTGATTTTTATGAGCTTTGGAGAAGACCGAACTTGCAAAGCGCAGCAAACTGATTCTCCGTGGAGGAAGATACAATAGAGAAAGTCAAGCCTTCCTTTCAAGGTCCACACGGCAAATGATGTGACGAAAAAATGACACATTACGGAAAGGCAGAGAAAACAAATACAATGCTAAATACTTGCTTGCTTGGTAAGCAATTTCTTTTAAAAATATTTTCTCCGAAGCATATGTTTCGAGCTAATTTGTTCGAAGTAAATATTTCATTATACATGGTGCAATGGGCGGCCCCTGTTTGCTTAGAAAAAAGCGTCAAGAGCGAGCAACATGACAAAAATATACCTTTTCGGTCTCACACCGAAACTTATTTTTTTTTCTCCACAAGGGTTCACCAAATATCAATATATGAGTAAGATCAACATCTTTTCTTTCCAAAATATTGGATTTTGACGAGTTTCTCGCTCTTGATGTCTATCTTATTAAACAATATACCTTGTCTAATTAAATAACAAGGTCGAACTGGGTTGCAAAGCAACAAAGCATGTAAAATAACATATGATTATACGAGATAAATCCTTTTTTTTTATTTTTTACACCATTCGGAAAATTGTGGATTTTAACGAGTTACAAGCCCAATCTACCCAAAATCTGGATACCCACGTAATTTACCTTTTTTGCATACCTTAGTATGCAAAGGCATGACGAAGCGAAAAAGAAATAAAAACATCTAAATAATATAATTGGAGAAACTTGCTTTTACAACTTCTCGTTATGAGCATTTGAACCCGAAGGCTTTCGGTAGCTTTTAAATTGTAGAACTTTCGTGATTATAACACGTTGTTAAGCAACTCTATTTGGTGGTTTCGTGGCAAGGGAGATTTATTGATTGTGGTGAGCTAGAAAGCCTTCCTGGACCTCCACCAAGTTCACTCTGAAAGAGGGCCTTGGACTATTGTAATCGATGAAATCTAGTTTTGCACCAACCAGGGTTCAAGTCCAATTCCTCCAAATAATGGAAAACGATTTTTTTTTTTTTCATACAAAGTTTCCATGACTCTTTCGGAGAAATGTTCAATCTCAAAGAAAGCTTTTGCAAAAGTTCATCCATTATCATAAATTATTTATCGGACAATTGGAAAACGAATTGGGCGTGGTACAAGGCACCCCTAATGACAACCATGAACATTTCTCCTTGAGCACTTTTTCTGCTTACAGTCTTGTCAAAACTCGGGAAAATTCGTTTTGGTTTCTTAATCAGTACTTATTTTCTTCGACTTGCACACCCTAAAACACTCGTGTGCAAAACAAAAAGTCACAACTTGACTTGAGAGGCCCTTGAATGAGTGGTCAGATAAGGCTTACTTATATCGATATTTTCCTTGTTGACAATATGGATGCGTTAAGGCGGGGAATGGGCCAATAATTTCAAATACATGATTTTTCTTCTCAACCTTCTTAGATCCAAAAGAAAAATGAGTTTACAAGGAGACAATACAATTTAACCTGACCTTCATGAAGAAGCACCCATTTCTTAAAGTCACTTTTTTGCCTCTGTTGGGTTGGTGAAGTTGATCAGAGATCAGAAACAAGACCGTAGAAAGGAGCTTTGGGGTCAACATCAAACTTCACCTTGGCTTCTGAGGCTAGTTTTTAGACGCAAAGATCGATCTGAAGATCGTACTTAGAGTTAATTTTGGCACATCGCGTTTTTTTAAATACGAAAGGGCGGAACAAACTGCGACACGTCTGCCATCACAACTCTTTCCCTCACCCCGGAAATTTCAGGGTGTCGTGGTTTATATTGAAAAATCTATTTTGCTTCTTGAAAAACGCAGGTTAGGCTTTTATGCCTAGGCCAGTTTAGTCACAATACACGAACCAAAGACTGAAAAATTCCAGTGGGCATGTTTAGCCAGGCTCGGCTAACGATTTGCTTAAGAATTTTCAGGCTTCAGCTGACCTTTGGTTGTGACGTTTTCCAAGCAGTCGGAACCTCTTCGTCTCCGTATGACCATCATACCTTGCTAGAAAGAAACACTAAGAACTGTTTCGTTTCCCTCCATGGGATGCATTTTTAGCTATTGATATAAATATAATTCTGTGGAATCAACTGAACTATGCATCTTTAAATTATTTTTGGGATCACTGTTTAATCCTATTTTTGCAGGATCACAATGCCTTTTGAAGTGCTCTTTGCTTAATCGCCCTGATTTTGCATATTATTGACCCAACCCCAACCTAGGTATCCTTGAAAAATCGATGGTTTCCATGAACCTAGACTTTTGGAATAGACTGCAGAATAGAAATGACTTGAATTTGCCAAAATGGGCCCAATAAATCAGCAAAGTCAACGGCCCTGTTTTACTGCTAGCGGGATAATATTGCTGAAGGCTCTGAGGCCCATCATTTTGCCCAATTTCAAAGCTCCTAACCCACATGACGAACACGGACCATTGATCCTACTTAAGAAAAAATGTTTAAAATAGGGAACAATCAGTTTATTGAAGTCCAAAAGGTCGGCATCCACTAAATTCAAACAACGGGAAAGGGACATGCCACCCAACTTTTCCATGACTTTTTATGGAAAAATATGCAAATAGAAAGACCTTTTGCTCATAATACACCTTTTTGCCAAAGTCCTTTCCATCATCATACGTTATGAATCGTCGAGTTTGACAAGGAACTGGGCGAGGCACTAGCAATGACAATCTTGAACTCTTCGCCCAAAGTCGTTTGTCCCGATTCGATGACTCCACTCGGAATCTCTTCACAACTCGAGAGAATGCGCCTTAGTTTCTTGGATTGGTACAGATTCCCAGTGGATCTTGGACTCAATCGACCCACTTGCGGAGCATATCCACTATGGCATCGTCGAAGAGGTTGGCACTGAGTGTTGGTCACCATTTGGCTGGAGTGGCCTTTAAAGGAGGCATCGGACAAGGCTCTTTTGTGTCCAAAGCCCTCTTGGAGATCATCTAAAAGAGTAAAAGCCAAGAGTGAGAGTGATATCAAGGATCAATCAGATGATAATAACAATGGGAGCCGTCTATTTGACATGGAGTTCCTGCCACACGAAATCAGGAGCCATTAGTTTTGAGCTTGCTGAGAGGCGTGCACGAGCTCTCGTTAAAGAGACTCCATCCGGATAATTGAGTTCTACCAAGTCTCCTTTGACTGCCCAGGAGGTCGGTTCAAGGTTCAGAGGCGAACTTTTAACAAGAGCGGTCTTATGAGAACGAAGAGTGGATTCCGGAGTTCCAGGTGCCTTTGATTCTCATTGTTGCTGCGAAAACCCAAAGAACCTACTTTCATTATTTGGCCTTTGAAATAATTGCTTCCTTGGAGAGAGTGGTCACGTCACTCTCTTTCATATCAAGTGCTTCCAATGATCTGACAGTTTCTTTTTGCAAAACTTTGACAAGTTTTATGACATAGTTTGAAGGTTGAGGTATGGCGAACTAGCAAAGTGGTCTTGGTAAATATTTGATGCATGATTTTTTTTCAGAAAATGTCTTTCATTACTTCAATCCATTTGAACTAACCTTCGTGGTCATGTATGTAGAAGTGATGATAATTAACTGGTTATGGTCAGTGATTGGAAGCTCTTTTAAGCAAATCAGCATACTACTTCTCTCAGAAACTTACTAAATGAACCCCAGTTAAATTTACGAATTGAATTATAACAAGTTGTGCGCTAGATTCGTTTGAGGTTTCTTTTCCTAGGAAGCTTCGGATTCCACCAAAATCAATTTCATTTCTGGAGGGTGAATTGGACTCGCTGCCAGGCCGTCTCCGTCAGAAAAGTTTCATGAAGGAAAATAGAACTTGATGTCTTGTCTAGGATTCGTTAGATCGAGATCAAAACTTCATCTATTAAGATGTAAGTATGGAATTAGGTCGGTTGTTGAGGTAGATATGAAGTATAGTAGAAGCATATCTAGAAGCATAAAAGAAGCACATGCGACGAAATAGAAATAGCCATGCTCGATCAAGTTTTACCACATAAGCTGCGCTGCTTTTTTCAATTGCAGCTTATGTAGTAGTGATGGAAACAATCCAATCTTCAATCATATTCACAATAGGTTACCCAACTAGGTCTGCCAATTAGCCTTCAGCATCTATCATTTGTCGGTTGAATTCCATGAGGAAAAAGACTTTCTTTTGAAGGTGAGCGCAAGTGGCACCCCTTGCTTTATTCGTCTTTGGCTTAGGGGCGCTATGTTGAAGGAACTTGCTTCTTGATTTTGCAAGATGTTGTACTATGTGAGGGGTGATGGCAAATCTAAAGCTAGCAACCTCACGTGAGAAAGATTGAAAGATTGTTTTTTTCCATCAGTATTATGTAGTAAAACTTAATCGAGCATGGTTATTTCTACTCCGTCGCATGTGCTTCTTTTATGCTTCTAAATATGCTCCTGCTATGCCTTATATTTACCTCAACAACTGACCTATTGAGCAGAAATTGAGGCCTCCCGAACTTTGTTCGAAAACTGTCAAACATGATTAGGGGTCTACCGGCAGTTTTTTCTCTTAGTAGAAAATGTCACCCTCTATAAAAGCTATTCGTCTCATTTACCAATCTGACTTAAGTGTGCAAATAAAAACAGTCAAACTCGAAAAAGAACATCCTCAAGAAGACCATTCCTCAGACTAAGGTAAAAAATAGACAAGTTGAAATGGTTATTTTTGATGTTCCATGCCCCACTGATCGAGATGAATGAATCTCCAGCGCTTTCGTCTCGACTGTACTCACTGTGGCCTTCCAATCTAGTCATTTTTGACCTTGAGATGGACGATCGGGCTCCTCCGAATGATGAGACGGTTCGGGCACGATTATGCTGCAATGTTATCAATCATTAAACTGTGGGAACACATCATTATCATCGCTTTCTAGGCCTCATCATGAGTCCCATAAACATCAGAACAGAAGCTAGGATCCTGATCGGATTTCTTTCTTACCTTGAAAGTTGGTCGTATTGAATGAGTTCTCGAAAGAGAACAAGCCACATCAAACAGACTGGCAGATTCGTGATTGGGAAAGGTGGCAATCAACTCGTTATTGCCCGAAGTACTCACTTGCGTCTTCAAAGTTGGAACTGCTGCAGGGGCAGTGGCTGTGGGGATCTCTTCATCCTACGAATAAACATAAAAACTTGGAAATTTCCACAAAAAAAGTGCTGAATCATGTGGATTTTGTCTTTTTTTGTACGACAGAGACAGAAAGTTAGGAGGTTTTTCAAAGACACTTTTGTTCGTTTTGGTTGGTTGTCCAAAGTTCTCCGACTCGTCTTCTTGATTTTTTAGATCAACTTAAAATAGTATGTCTGTTGTTGGGGTAGTTTTGAAGTATAGTAGAAGCATATCTAGAAGCATGAAAGAAGTATGAAAGAAGCATCTGAAACGGAGTAGAAACAACCATGCTCGATCACATTTCGTTACTTAGGCTGCGATTGAAAAACGCAGCTTTTGTAGCGAAACTTGATTGAGCATGGTTATTTATACTCCATCTCATATGCTCCTTTTGTGTATCTTCTATGCTTCTAGATATGCTTCTTCTATATTTCAAAACTACCGACCTAGTGTATGCAATTGTTGTCCATATTCTCTAAAATTCCGATTCGATTGGATCTCGCTCACATTCATTTTCAGGAACATAGAACGACAAATTCCGAGCAGTTTCATTGGATTAACATTCGAGGTAATGCATGTTCCAAGAAACTTTTTTTAAGCAATTGCAAGCATCGGATCAATTCTTGTCAGAATGTCCGAGGATATGGAATTGGAACGATGTGTTTTACTCGTTAATAGCTAATACAAATAATGCACGTATGTCTTTGGGTCCCCAACTACTCACCTCATAACATTGTGCATAGTACGGGAGCTGATTGATGTCCCAATAGTTCTTTTTCCAGTGTTTGAAGAAGAGGGAAACTGGAACAAAATACAACATAACTTTAGAAACCTTGATGGTTAAAACTTCTGCCATATCCTACATTTTTTGATGTGATCCCATTTGAATTGCTCTGAAAATGGAACATCTTGATAGCAATGTTCCCTTGACTCTTTCCAATAAAGTCTATCGGGTTCGTTTCCACGTCTCTCTTTCTGTGTGCTAAGTAATGAGTTGAAAGAAATGTCTCGCGAGTACCCTTCTGATAAACCGGCTTTTATCCGACCCTAGACATGGCCTAATCCATGTGGAAGAAGATTAGGGAACAAGCAATGAAATGTAGCGGAATCCATTCACTTTGAACAAGGGATAATGTACCCAACATCCAAACCAAAGGCTCGTCAACCTTGTTCCCAATGTTCTAAATATGGAATCTCTACTTCATTAAGTTATCAAATACACCCTCAATTTCGCTCAATCAGTCCTTAAGCTTATTTCTGAAGAAGATATCATGATTATTTTCAGCAACCACATAATTTTGGCATCAAGAAATGGAACTTAGAGCTCGTACGCATCATGGCAGTTCAACTCGATAAACCTGGAATCGAATGTGGGCATAGAAAAAAATGAAATACCGAATTACAGTTCAACTTTGAACAACTTAAACCAAATGGACACAAGAAAGGTGAATAACTTCTGATTTTGAAGTCTACTTCGAAATTATGTAATAATTCACTTCTTCAATTGTTGCCATAAGAAAGACTTCATCAACTTTCCAACTAATTTTGCAAAACATAGCGTGGTATTATATAAGTGGTCCCTTGGCTTTCGGTGACTACAGCTCGCACTATGTATGTAAATTGCCTTTTACCGCATTCCTTTTCAAGTCACATCTTAGAAATGCACCATTTTAGTCCTGGAGAAAGAGTCCCACAAGGATATGTGAATAAATGAACCATTTATCAAAATTCAGATTCCTTGAGATGAAGAAGATTCTGCACCAAGAGTGGAGTGTTCCCTTAATGTGGTACGTACATACAATGTGATGGCAAGGGAATAAGTTTCCTCAAGAGCTTGAGTGTTCGAGAAGGTTGAATCCATTGGCTAGTTATGCATTATTCGCGAGGTTCTAATGGTGCTAATGCGAGGAAAACATGAGCACAAAGGATGCTGAAAAACAACTATTTGAGCATATCGAATGAGAAGAGGGTGTGTTGGAATCAAGCTTTTATAAGCTTAATCGCTTTGAGACATTGAGAAAAAAGGTCTGTTTTAAGAAGGTTATTGGTTGAATGAAGAAAAAGTAATAGCTAAAGAACGAGCAGGAACACTTCATGTGAAAGCATCTTGGCTTTGGGCATAAAGATGGAAGGAAAGCTTACCTAATGATAACAATGCGTTTTCAATGCACAAAGCACGATACGATGTGACAAGAAGCACTGGAATCATGGAGTGGGAGGCTAGCAATGAGAATAATGATTTCCAGTAATAACAATTCAATTACATTCTTCTGCAAATGCGACCTAGCATATGTTGACAAGAATACGTATCTGTGGAGACCGATGCCAAAGCCAATCCAAGTCCCGCACCGGTGGTGATCGAGGTTGGGAGATCTGAACCAGATCTTTCCGTGACCACGCCACCGACCGGTAGCAAGAGAGCTGCCCGTACCCCGATCGGGGCTCCGGAGAAGCAGCTCAGAGAAGACATGGAGCTGGATGAGGACCGGGACTTTGTAGACCCCGATGGCATCGACTTGGACCGCCTGGATTTGGAGGAGAGGCCAGAACTGGCCGGGAAAGTCGGCACCTATGTCGCCAAGGTGGTGGCTGGGAAGAGGGAGAAGAAACAGCTCCCCTTCCTTCTCAATGTCACACTCGGAACCGAGTACGGCAGCTTCCTCCCTGAGGCAATTTGGGAACTCTTCCAGACCCAGCTGGTGAGGAGGAGCATCGCGGAGAGCACCCCCGAGTGCATCTACGAGGTAGAGTTCATGACCTGGCGCCGAGGCCGTGGACTGGTGGGATGTTCAGACCTGAAGTCCCAGAATTGGTGCATCAAGACCCTCCAGGACCTGGGGGAGATTGATGGCAACTCAGTGAAGGCCTGGACAAGGACGGAGAGACGCGGAACACGTGTGCACTTCACCCTGCCAACCAGGCTCAACCTTGGCCCAAGGGAGGCCATCGATGGCATGAAGAAGCTCTTCCGCTGGGAGAACACACTTACCATCATCAGTGTCAGAGCAAATGTTCGCCCTGACCCGGACAACCCGAAGGAGGAGGTCCATTTCAGCAATTGGGTGTCATGCTCTGCCTCCCTGGACATGGTGAGGGAGATCATTACCACTCGAAACAAGGAGGGCAGGCATAAATGTGGCTACCTCAATGTCAGGATCTCCATTGACAAGGAGCGAGCGGTGAGGCAGGCCCTGAACATGGAGCCAGCCCCGCGAGCCACCACACACAGGGACCCGGAACCAGGATCATCGAGGCCCTCAACTAGGCCACCAACAGAGGGCGATCCGGAACCAAGATCGTCGAGACCAGGAAAAAGGTCAGCACCCAAGAGCAACCTGGACCCAGGGAGCTCAAGGTCGAGGTCCAATCGAGGACCAATCACACAGAAAGTGCCGGAACCGGGCCACTTAAAGGCGAAGTCATCCAAGACTGAGCCACCAAAACATAAGGCCAATAGGATGGGAGGGGCGAAGCACAAGCAAGTCCAGCCCACCACTGGCAAGTTCAGACCTGGACCCCAGGGTGAGGAGTCCCGCCTCAAGCTGGTTTTGGAGATTCCTACTCAGACGGAGTACGAGTCTCTCTCGAACACGCAAAAGAAGTTGTGGACTAAACGGTGCTATGACTCATTTGTGCCCTGCCCGGTGTACATGGCTTATGTACCGAAGAAGCGCGATGGAACCATTGTGAAACCCACGGAGATCACCACCGAACAGGTGGAGGAGGTCACCATGGAAGTGACAACCACCGACCGTGTGGAAGGCACTAATCTGGCAGAGACCAATACCAAGGTGGAGGAGGCTCAGATGAAAGTGGTGGACACAGAGACCACCAAAGACCCGGATGGCGGAAATCAAGAGGTGCAAAAAAGCACAGATCCTCCCGCACAGGGAGGTGGCGAGGAGGGCACAGCGCCACCCAGGACCTCGAGAACGAGGACAAAGAGGAGTGCCACCCAATCAACGTTGGATAAACATGTCCGGAGGGGATCCACCATAGGATCCAAAAAGGGCGGAAACTAGCCCGGGAATTATTAGCGTTGATCTAATAAAATTTTTATATACATGTGTTAAAAAATGTACAATGTTAATGTATTACAACACAACCTGAACCGCCAGCAGGGCGCGGCAGATGGTATTACTAGAAGTCTTTTGAACAATGGACAAGGTATAGCAATTATACAAGAGCCCAGCTCGATTAAAGGGAAAATTAGACACTTTCCAAAAAGTATTAAATACTTTTCTAGAGGGGAGTCGCCTCGGGCGGCGGTAGTCTGTACTTTAGGTTTAAACCTCTGGTTTGATGAAGATGCCTCGGATAGAGACACAAGTGTTTGCTTCTGGAAGACAAGGGATAGAAATACACCAAATGTCTATATAATTTCATCCTATTTGGATATTAGTAATACAGACCAGGTTATACCTGACAAATTACAAAGCATCACGATGAGATGCAGAGACAGGGGAATCCCCATCATCATTGGCATGGACTCTAACGCTCACAGTGAATGCTGGGGCCAGGGGAATAATGCCAGAGGCGAGAAGGTCGAGGACTTTATCGTTGAGCATGGCTTGGACCTGGAGAACAGGGGCAAGCAGGCGACCTACAAGGTTCAAAGAGGCTTGGTGGAGATCAGCTCAGTGATCGACATCACCCTCTCAAACAGGATCAAGGTGAAAGACTGGGTAGTCTCCAACGAGAACAATGGGTCCGATCACATCATTATCAGCTTCACAATTCCCATTGAGTGCAACTCGCAGAGAGTGCCCATCAAAGTGTTGTCCAAGACAGACTGGGGATTGTTCAACAAGCTCTTGAGGAGGAATGGGTGGTTTGTGCCGCGGTTTATTTCCTCCTCATGGCTTGATGAGGAGACTGAGCAGTTTCAGAAGCATATACATGTGGCTCTGGATAAGGCTTGCCCTCCAAAGTACATAAAACAGGGCTATAATCGGCCAGACTATTGGGATTCGGAACTCGAATGTCTGAGGAAGTTGTACCGAAAGAACTGGAAGTTGTATCTGGCCAACAGGTCTGAACAGACTTGGGAAAGGTACATTCAGTCCCGGAGGGATTACAACAACTTGATTCGAAAGAACAAGAGGGACTCTTGGAAGGTCTTCACCGAGAGATGTGAGGATCCCAAGAGCATATCCCACTTGGTCAAGGTGGTCCAGGGGAACAAGGCCCAGGAAGTGGGTTTGCTCACCGGTGACATTCTAGATGCCACCCCAGAGAGTTCCATGGATCACTTGCTGGATGTTCACTTCCCTGAGAGTGAGCAAGTTGCCTATCTGAGGCCTCAAGAGGTGTTCCTGCCTCGGGAGGTTCTCGATGAGCACAAGTATGACTTTATCTCGCTTCAGAGAATAAAGTGGGCTATAGACTCATTCGGAAGAATGAAGGCTGGGGGTCTGGATGGGATCAAACCGATCCTGCTACAGAACCTTGACCAATATAGTCTCGGTAGGCTGCAGACCTTGTATAAAGCTTCTGTAGCATTGGGACATGTCCCAAAGAACTGGTGTGAATCGAAAGTGATTTTCATACCAAAACCTGGCAAACAGGAATATAACAAGGCAAAATCATTTAGGCCAGTGTCTCTTTCATCGTTCTTATTCAAGGCTCTCGAACGAGTAGTCTTGGAAGAGATAGAGCAAGGGGCACTTAAAATTTCTCCGCTGAATTGCAACCAGCATGCATTGCGGAAAGGAAGCAGTTGTGAATCAGCTCTTTCGGACATGACAGATGAGATCGAGAAAGCCATTTTAAATGGCCAAGAGGCTTTGGGTGTATTTCTTGATATACTTGGAGCCTTCGATTATGTTCTTCCATCTTCTATAGAGGAGAAGATGAAAGAACGAGGTATTTCGAATGAAATTACCTCTTGGTACAGTATGTACTTGAGAAATCGATACGTACAAGTGGACCTAAAGGGTTTACAACAAAAGAGAAAACTGACGAGAGGGACTCCACAGGGCGGCGTTTTGTCGCCATTTGCGTGGAATCTCGTTTTCGACTCTTTTCTCGAACTTTTTAACGGCCTTTCGGTGAGCTGTAAAGGGTTCGCTGATGACGCAGGGCTCGTAATTACGGGTCCCGTTTCCGCAACCCTCGTAGATTAAATGCAAAAGGCAATGGATAAGGCCCAGAACTGGGGCGCATCCCACGGTTTGAGATTCGGCAATGATAAGACTGAGGTGGTTCATTTCTCGCTCAGGAGAAATCCACCAAAGCTAAAACCTCTCCGGATGGGAGAGTGTATATTGCCTTACTCTGGAGGGGCCCGATATTTAGGTATTTACTTAGATAGAAGGCTCAATTTCAAAACACATATTAAAGACAAGATTACCTCAGCAAAAGTGTACCTTATGAAGGTCACCAATGCTGTAGGCAAGACCTGGGGTCCCAGGCCATGGTTGATGCGTTGGGCATATCAGGGGATCATAATCCCAATGCTGTCTTATGGAGCCCTGATTTGGGCCCAAAAGACTAGCAGACATAAAAAGCAATTGTTAAAATTGCAGAGATTGGGGCTCACAAGTATGGGCTGTTTTCTCAGAAGTACACCAACCAAGGGCTTAGAGGTCCTCTTTGATGTACAACCTCTAGAATTGAGATTGAAACAAATGGCTGCTCTTAGCCAAGTTAGAATCCGAGGCAGAAACCCAGTTAGATGGGATGGCATCGGATCCGGACACAAAAGAGGCCATGTCTTCTTGAACTACAAGGAGGCCAAGTCTCTGGGGGTGGACGTCACCCTGGATAGGGTGCCCATCACCAGGGCTTGGAACAGGGTCTATGAGGTATACACTGTCTATCCAGACGAGATCCACAGAACTGTGGGCAGGTCCGGATTGGTCATTTATACAGACGGGAGTCATGATGGGACGAGAGCGGGCTTTGGTGCCTCTTTCACCATAAATGACATACAAATTAGGGATATGAAAGGCAGTATGTCTTCATATTCAACGGTCGAACAGACTGAGATTATGGCCATCCTGGAGGCTGCCAAGGCAGCGAAGGCAATGACCGAGGCTGGGGAGCATATCCTCTTCCTCACCGACTGCAAAACTGTCTTACAGAAGCTGCAAAAGGGCATCTTCAAAGAGCGTATAGCTCTTGAGTGCCATGAGGCCCTCACTTCCTTGGGAGAAGGCTGTGAGGTCAAGATAGGGTGGATTCAAAGCCACTCAGGTACCACAGTGGCCAACAGATTGGTCTCGATCAAGTCGAGGGAAATCTGGGCTAAGATGTGGTCAACAGAGACCACTTGCAGGCAGACGAAGCTCTGGCTTCCAATGCCCACGACGGCTCACATAAAGAGCATGATAAGTCTCGACAGGAGATCCTTATCGCAAATAACACAGGCGGTAACAGGTCATAACTACCTGAACTACCACCAGTACGTGTGCGGAAAGAGGACAGAGAAAGTCTGCCGATTCTGCCACATCAGTGAGGAAACGTTCCACCATGTGGCAACTGAGTGCCCCACCCTGGACAGGGAGGTCACCGAGCTGGTCAAACCCGGAGAGGGTGCACTAGAACGTCTCAAAGCAGCTCTCCGTCTCGAAAGGGTCCGGAGAGCCATGATGCCCCATGAGGAGCAAGAGGACCAACAAAGGGACACCACCACCCAATAAATTGCGAACATCAGCAAGAAATTGGTCAAAGAGGATGACAAACCCGACGACCACCACGTGGAACAACACCACAACACGGCATCAACAGCTTAGCCACCGGTCGGAGGGAGACAGCAGCATCCAAAACTCACCAAGAAGGCAAGGGCAACATCCAAAACCAAGGATACGCCCACGGGAATTGCATCATTATACTCATAACAGAGTGTTTTGTGTATATATTTATGTAACTCCAAGTGCCTAATAAATAAGAAATAAGAATAAGAGAGGTCCGGTCGAAAGAGCAAACTGGTGTCTGTGACACCAGAACTTTACGAACAAATCATGCCAAAAAGAGGGTCAGATTCGGCTACATTGAAGCAAATTGTTTCTGTCATGCTTTGGCACTTCACCAAACAAATTTGAAAACCTAAGTAGTAGCGATTCAAAGCAATTCAGATGTTCTACATAGAATACTTTACATGCAAGAATGAATTTCAGATCAAAAATGCTTGGTTGAGGAATGAAAATTTTCCTTTGGGCAATATCTTAAGACGTTTTTCATTCTGTTTTGAAAGTGGAATATATTTAAAATTATATGTAAGTGTTTTCTGTTAATAAATACAAATAATGGCATTTGCCATTATTTAACTTGAAACTACTGATTTTGTAATATCTGGCAACACTCCTTTGTTGTTCTTTCGTCCGGACCTCACATCGTTACCATTACCGACTTTTGAACACTTCAATTTAGGATTTTGAAGAAAGCTAACATTTGCTTCATCTAGATGGCTCTTACATGATTTAGCCTGCCCTTAGCACATCCTCCTAGGGTGCCCTCTCTTGTTCTCAAAATGAACAACTCTGCCGTCAGAGCAAGCCCTCTGAAGGAAGCATAGTTGAGCTTCAATCAAAGAGAAAAATGACAATCAGCGCCATCTTGAGATACAAACATTTGTGGGTGCTTCTGATTTAGCCTGAATTTGTGATTACTCAGTGTGACTTTTTACTTTTTGAATACATTAAAATCGTAGCTGAGCTCCAAAAGACTCGAAATATGAAGAGAAATCCATTTTAAGATGGAAGCTGCAATTTTGGTAACAAATCAAAGTTGAGGATAGATCTGAAATCAAGGGACTTTGCCCCTGTTTTGGCTCCATCTAGTGGCAATTTTTGTAACCTTCAATTAACATTCTTCATTGGCACTGAATGGATACTAAATGCCTAAATATTTCTTTAGGTATTGCTATTTTCTCCGGATTTGCATTCTTTTTGCATTAGAAAACGAATGACTTATGTTGATAAAGTGTTTAATAATTATCAACAAAGAATGCAACATTCTTAACTCTTTCGGGACATTTTTGATGACATTTTAGTTGAGAAATTTTAAATTGGAACGTTTTCTCATGTTTGCAAACAAGATAGGGTAAGTGAGAAGGAAGCCTCTGTAAACACGAAATGACTCAGTTCTTATCAAAATCGACCTACATGCTCGCAACTTGTCTTCATTCCATGTTAAGTGAGGACCGGCCATTTCTTAACAGAGCTCTTTTTCAATGAAAATGAGTGATGATGAGTTAGTTACATATCAATTGTACAGTATTGAATGTATATGTTGCCCAAACTTATTTTCATGTAAAGAACAAGATAATAATTTTTTTGTAGTAGTGCGACGTCGTTAAAACCTAGTACGTAACGACAATTCACTTTAAAAATATAATACAAGATGACACGTATTAAAAACGTTACCTAATAAACTCAGCTGTCGCTTGGGTCTAACAAGAAAAAGAATCGGTTAATGTGCCTGGCCCTTATACGACATTGCTTGTATAGAGTTGAACTTCATGTGATAACAATGTCAGTTTGTCAAACATGCTTGAATCAATCGTGTTACTCTTGTTCATCTTTGGATCATGTGTTCAAGGAGCCTTGGTCAATGGAACAAACAAGCCCAAGTACAACCAATTAGGATTAATGGGTTTGGGTCGATATGATTCTACCATTGAGGGTGGAACTTCCCAATCCTTGAGGTGTTTTTCGGGTCGCAACTTGTCTGGACAACAAATACAAATCAAAGAGCAAAATATTGAAGACTTAGGTACCATGAAATTCGACAACAAGGCTTTCTCCTGTTGTTTCAACGGTGTTTGGGTCCTTTATGATGAAAAGTCATACAACCAAAATCACTATAATGTAAGTTGCCCGAAATTATAAATGCTCGTTTGTGGTAAAGTTACAACGTAACTTGTGTCAGTGTGACTTGAAAGTTTTGGGCCTATTTCACTTTCATCACTTCACTTTTAAATGTGCATGTTTTCCTACATTATTTCAAGTGCAGTAATTGCAGACCAGTGATGAAATTGTAATCAAAATTACAATTATGTAATTGAAATTATAATGAATTACATTTGAGATCAAAGTAATTGTAATTGTAATTAACTACATTTCAGATAAAAGTAATTGTAATTGTGATTAACTACATTTGAGATCAAAGTAATTGTAATTAATTACATTATAACCAATGTAATTGACATTTTGCAATTACGAATAACATTTACATTTTCACCTACATGGGAAGTTCTAGGATTAAGCATTTCACTGTTTTCCCCCTTTTCCACTAGTTTTCAGCATGAAAATTGATTCATCCAAAAGCCAAAAGCTTTAGATGCTCTTTACATTTTTTCACTTAAAAAGAAAAGAAGAACCAGTTCGGTTTGAAAAATAATGCAATTGTTATGTAACTGAATGAAATTCAATTATTTTTTGAAAGTAATTGCAATTGTAATTAATTACGTTTGAAAAGTACTTGACACAGGTCTGAGGAGTTGACTTGAGTAAAACCCATAAAGAAATCTATGCCCGAATGAACTCTATTTATTCAAATACTATGTACCATAAAATCTAACCTTCCAAGAGGTCGCCAAAAAATTTTTTAGTTGGAAAGAACAAACCGAAAAATACTTTGACCTTAATATTAAGGACATTCTGTTTTTAGATCAGAAAACATAGACTAGAGCAGACCAAATTACATTCGACCAAAAAGCAAAATATATAAAAGGCTTTCAAAATGTCTTTTGCTATTTCCATAAACAAAAACTTGGCCAAATGTTTTATCTTAAAACATTATCTAAACACAACATCTTAAACACATCTTAATCGCCTCCTATTATCTAAGGAAAGGAAAACACAGCAGATTGTTCTATGGAACAAATTGAGTTCATAGTTACATGATGTCAGCTCAGCGGGCTTAGAACTTTCCTGTCACCCTGTACAGTAAGCTCCAAGTAAAGAGTCCCAGAGTGGCTATGTTCAGCCAGACTCGGCTAACGATTAGTCGGACATTTTTCAGGCCTCAGCTGACGTTTGGTTTATTGATCACTCGTGCCCAACCAAGTTCACACTCTGCTATCGCAATATTCCAAAACAACCACAGCAACCTTGCACAAACAGTAGTACAGTCCACTGAACAGACTGTATTTGTCTGTTTGGGCCACAGACCATATAATGGCATTATATGATCTGTGGTTTGGGCACAATATGCTATGGACAAAATCAAGTTTTTACATCCAACCTTTGCTATTCGACAGCTGTAACTTGTCCAACAAAATCTTCTGTATGCCCACCCCGTGGCTCCAAGCAATTTCCATTTTCTTCAAAACAAATTCAAGCAAGTTTGAAGTTTTTTTAAATGCTTTTGGTCGGCAAAAATCTGGGCCCTTTTAGATCTTGGAAAATTGATAAACTGGAATCTGAAAGTCTTTAAGTATTGCTTAAAGACCGGAAGTCTTTACTATTATTTGTGGTTTATTAATCAGACAAGTCATTTTCCAGAGCCCAGCTTTCATTGGTTGGGGAGAAGAGTTTTGCTCAAATTTTGACACCTCGTTTGCTGGTATTGCTTCTTCTGTCAGATATGCAGGGGCCCCTGATGGTTACAAGTTCGATGTGCTCACCCTGTATGAAAGAAATTATTTCATGGGAACCGAACAATACTTCTATGACGATGTCACCCAATTTGACTTTGACAATTTTGGCGGGTAAGTGTAAATAGCCAAAAAAGACCGCGATGCGAGTTTCACTTATTTTTAGGAAGAAAATGGATAAAAAAAATATACGAGATCATTTCAAAGTTATTTTTTCAGTTATATTGGCGTTCTTCGCCATTTACAATTGACATCCCTCTCTGATTACTAAGGAAAACAAGCTTAAACAAAACCAATATGCCAATTGGTTGATCTACAGGATTAAAAAATTAGCCCCCTTTATGGACTCCAAACTGTTTTTTTTTTTTTTTTTTTTCAAAATTGGTTGTAGGTGGACGCCTCCATTGTAGTCTTAGCTTTTTCAAATAGAGACGTGTTATAAAATTCCTTCAATTGTGACTGAACTATCGCCAATTTTCGACACGTTTTAGGTCTGCCATCGTGAATGGTTGCTTACCATGGACACTCTACTCAGAAAAGAACTTCAAAGGTGATGCCATTTGCATTTTTCCTGGCGACCAATCCAATTGCCATCCGGGATTCTTTCCCTATCCCACGGATTTAGGGTCCCTGGCCAATCGCGTTTCAAGTGCCAAAAGAGGATGCTACGCCACTACACGGGCATTTCCTAGTGGGATTTAAAACACAAACAACACAGTACTTTGGAAATATGTAAAATACATTAAGCAATATTGCAACAATCTCAACATCTTGTAAATATTTAGAATTAGTTTATGGTTGTTCACTTATCAAATTGAGACCCTTGACGACAGTTTTGATCAACAAAACCAAGGTGAGATGTCTCACGCAAATATATCAAAGAATCTTCTAGTACGTTTCCGTTTCACTGCAGTTTTCAGTTGAATGACCAAACACTTCACAGGTGTCACAATATTCCCGAATTTGTCCTCGCACTCCACCTGATTTGGTGTGAACCACTTCATCAGGAATGTCCATAGCTTGGGTTGGGCAATCTTCAGTGTCGTGGATATCGAATTCGTCACAGATGTCGCAAAACAACCTCGGTGCCACTTGTCTCGAGCTCACACCGTTGAACATGAAAGCGGCCTCAGCCTCGGCATCAATGATTCCAGCCGACTCAAAGAGTTCCAATTTGGCCTTGAGCTCATCATTTTTCCTCTGCATATCCACAATGACCGAATTAAGAAAGTCCACTTGACCTTTGAGTTCGTCTTCAGGAAGGTCAGATGTGAAACTCTTGGCTTGCGATGGAGATCTTCGTCCAGAACGTAGTTCATAGGTAAGGGTCACCAATTGGGATTCGAGATCCCGTTTTTCTTGTTCCAAGATCATCACATCACGTCGATATGAGTTGAGTTGTTGATTTTCGGCCTTCAGAGTCTCATATTGTTGCTTTTGAACCTTAAACTCTTCCAGTTTTTCTCGGAGCAGATCTTTGCTTTGCTGAACCACTTCATTGAGCTCGGCTCTTTCGGATTGTGACTCTTGTTCAGAGAAGGCCAGCTTTTGTTTCAGGTCTCCAACATCTCTCTTCAAGGCCTGGTTCTCCTCTTCCAAATGATTGTTATGTTGCTTGACCTTTTGGAGATCCTTCGACTTGGACCTTGCACTATCTCGCTCTGACTCTGCCTCCGCCAAAGCTATTTGGAGCTCATCAACCCTCAACCTTTCCTCATGAAGGGCCTTTTCGACCTCTTTTAGTGCTTGGCCATCTTGCGAGGATTTCTCGACCTTTTCACTTAGTTCCTTCTGTGTCTTCTCATAAGTAACTCTCATGGTCTGAACTTGAGATGTGAATTCTCGGACCTGCTTTTCCTTCTCCACAACCTTGATGTTGAGGTCTTCTTTTTGATGACTCATCTGGTCAAAATCAGCTTGAATGGTCTTGAGAGTGCTCTCCAGATCTCGCTTTTTCACTCGAAGCTCTTCATTCTCAGCATTGAGTTTGCCCAATTTGGCCTCATGAATCTTGGCCTCATCAACTTGGGAGGAGGTGAGATTGGTGATTTGGGTCTGCATCTCTTCAAGATTGGCTTTGAGATCCAGAATTGCTCGATCCCGTTCGGAAATCTGGTCTTGCAAAGTGTTGACCTCGGTTTTCCGTCCAATCTTCATTTCATCCAATTTGGCATCGTGAGCGACAATGGTTTTGGCCAAAGTTTCAGACAACTCAGAGACCTCTTGCTTGGCTTCCTCTACTTTGGACACCAAAACTTCGATTTCTTCTTTATGTTGCTCTTCAGTTTCCTTGAAACTGTTGTTGAAGCCGGCTTCTTTAACTTCCAAATCGGTGTTGATGTCCATGAGTTCTTCCGTTTTGACTTGGAGCTCTTCCTTGACGAATTCGAGCTCTTCATCCTTGTTGGCAATGTCCTCTTTCATCTTCTTCAAAAGGTCATCCTTCTTGTAAATTTCTTCTTCATGCTTGGCCTTGAAGGCTTCCAATTGTTTGGTTAGTTTATCAACTTGAAGGTCATACTCCACTTTGCTTCCACCCATTGATTCTTTCAGGTATGTGATTTGTCCCTTGGTCTCTTCCAATTGTTTGGTCAGAATCTCGAGTTCTTTCTGAGACTTATCCTGCAGAGACTTGAGTTCCAGTTGGAATTGGTCTTGAGCCTTGGCATGTTCTTTGTTGACCTTTTCAAACTCAAAGGTCTTGAGATCTAGCTTTTCTCTCGTGGCTTCTAATTCCTCTTCCTTCGATTTTAAGTCGTTTATGGCGTCAACGAGTTCTTCAAGCTCATCCTCGTGACTTCGTTTGGATTTCTCCAAAGCTTGTTCAAGCTCCATCCGTTTGACTTTTTCGGCTTGCAACTCCTTTTCCGCGTTTTCCAATCCATTTTCTTTGACTTTGAAGTCATTGCCAAGGGCTTCCAAACGATCTGTCAGTTCTTTGATCTTGATCTTGGATTCTTCTTCAGCGTCTTTGGCCTTCGTTTTGGCAGCTTCCAATTCCTTGGCCGTTTTTGCTTGCAATCCTTTTGTTTCCTCAAGGTTCGTTTCTAATTTCTTGACTTCTTTCTTGAGCTCTTCTTCAAGTGCAGCTTTGGAATCGAGAGCTTTCTGAAAATCAGCCTCTTTGGCCATGATTTCCTTGGCTTTTTCGTCCAAACTTTTTTGATATGTCTCTCTTTCTTCTTCCAAAGTAGTTCTGATTTGGTCCAATTCAGCTTTCTTGGCATTAATCTCATCATTCAATGATGTGATCTGAACATTCGAGTCTAAGGACGTGTTTTGCATATCTTGGATGGATTTTTCCAAATGAATCTTTTCTCGGGCAAGCTCACTCAGTTTTCCTTGGGAAGTGGTTAGTTTTTGAGCAAACTCTTTATTCAAGCTTTCGGCTGCGTGTTTCTCTTTCGTCACAATCTCAAGTTCTTGCTTCGTTGCTTCCAATTGCTTGATCATGTCAGAAAACTTTTGGATTTCATCCTGGAGACCTGAATTCTCGCGATTCTTTTCCGCCAGATTAGCTTCCAATTCCACAACTTTCAACTTCAATTCATTCAACGTTTTAGAAGTTTCATTAGTCGAAGATGAAAGGCTTTCTTCTAAGGCAGCATATTTTGATTGCCAGTTTTCGATTTCCATAGCACGTTTGGCGATATCCTCGCGTAGATTCTTTGCCAATTGGTCATGCTCGGTGGTTGCTATCCTGATCTTGCTATTCAGATCTTCAGTGAGTTCCTCCTTGGATTTTTCGACCTTCTCTTTGGCAGCCTCTGTTTTTCTTAGCTTCTCTTCCAATTCATGGATGGTTTTCTTGGATTCTCTATGAGCCACTTCCAGTTTCTCGGCATTCTCGGCCTCAGTTTGATCAATGGCTATTTTCAGTTCCTTGAGTTGAACTGTCATGGAAGCAAGATCTCCACGAAGAGTTTCCAATTCAAGATCTTTGGAATTGACTGTTCCACTCAATCGCTTGACTTCGTCCGTGTTGGTTTGGGACGAATCTTTCCATGCTTTCAGCTCTTTTTCAAGTCCAATTTTGGACGATTTGGCCTCTTCTAACTCCTTCTGAACACCCTTCATCTCATCTTCAATGACACTGATCTTGGCAGTTTCTTGTTCCAGAGCTTTGATTGCCTCTCCAGCCTCTGCCAACTTTGACTCCAATTCAATTACTTGCTCTGATTTCTTCTGCAATTCTATTTGCGTATCCGATCCTGATTTGTCCAACTGAGCCTTGAGTGAGTCAACTTCCTTGGTTTTATTGGCCAATAGCTTCTCAATTTCAGCCTTTGAGACCTGAGTCTCTTTAACAGTTTCTTCCTTGACCTTCACCAAGTTGTTGGCCGACTCCAATTGAACCTTTACAGCCTCCAATTCTTGACGAATTGAGGCTCCTTCAACTTCAGTTTTGCACACTGATTCCTTCAAGGTTTGGTTCTCCAAGGTCCTTTCTTTGAGCTCCTTGGCCTTCTCATCCAAAGCTATTTGAAGGGTCTTGTGGCCTCCTTCTAAGGAGTCAAATTTATGCTTCATCTCGATTAGTTCACTCTCTTTCTCCGAGAGGGTCTTCTCCAATTGATTGACTTGTGTGATGGTTGTGTTACTTTGAGATTTGAGACTCTCTTGTAAAGAGGTGAAATTTTTTCGCTCCGATTCCAGGTTGCCACGTGCTTCTTCCAGGTCAGTTTTCAAGCCTTCAATCTCGTCTTTCAAAAGCATCACCTGCTCTTCGGTTTCAAAGACTTTGTTTCCAGACTCCTCCTTAAGGACATCCAAATTCACCCGAGCTTCTTTCAACTTTTCTTCCGAAGTCACAAGTTTGACCTTGAACAGCTCAACTTCTTTGGTCTTGGCATCAACCTTCTTTTTCTCGGCTTCTAGCTCTTCTTTGAGACTATCAATATCGATTTGAACATCGGCTCGACTCTTTTGCTCTGATCCAAGACGATCTTGCAGTTCTTGAATCCGGGTCTCAAATTCAGTTTTGCCTCCATTCCATTCAGCCTTGGCCTTGAATTCGGCCGCTAGTTGCTCTTCCAGGCTTCGAATTTTTTCAATCAGTTCGGCCGAATTTCCCGCTTCGGTTTCGGTTCGCATTACGGTCTCTTCTTCCAGTTTGAACTCGATGTCCTCGCTCTTCTTTTTCTCGTCCTCAAGTTTGTTCTTCAATCTCCGGATCTTCTCTTCATATTGTTCCACGGCTGATTGATAAGCGGCGGCCCTTTCATCTTGTTCAAACTTGTAGTTTTCATACTCTTCTCGGAGTTTCGAAAGATTCTCTTCAGCTTGATCTGTTTGACTAGCGGCCTTGGCAATCTGGGCCCGTTCCAAATCTCGTTCCTTTAACAGACTATCAATCTTGTCCTCTTTCTCTTTCAAGGACATTTTCAGTCTCTCTGGAGCTAGGATCGAGGCTATGGACTTCTTCTTCACGGGTCCTTGAGCTTTGGACACTGTTGAAACCATACTAGCCATGGATACATCGGACAAGTCGGATCGTTCCCGATTTAGTTTCTTCGGGGTCAAGTTGGAAGGTTGTCTTTGCATTCGGTTCTTGGGAGATTTCGTGATCTTATGCAAAGGAGCAAAGATGCCAAAGTTGGGTTGACACGTGAAGTATCGTTTATCTCCCACCATGCCATCATTTTTCCCGATAGCCGAGTCTAACTCCACACCGCCAAATTCTCCGGCGGCAAAATCCGTGGGTCCAATGTATCGTAAGGTTCCAGCTTTCGTCCCAGTAACAGGATTGCTGACAATGACTCGATCTCCAATTTTCAAGGTTCCCATTGAGGCTAAACTGATGGTGGAACCTGGAATAAAATAAGCCATTAATATGGGATAGTCAGATTTGGTAACCAGAAAAACAGATTTACCGGTGGGTGAAGGAGTTTCTGATTTGAGATTGGCCAAACTTTCTGAGGGGGACATTGAAGCTCGTCCCGCCTTTGAGGCCTTTCGAGGCGTGGTCAGACAAGAAGGCGGTCCACTGGCCAAAGGTTGACGGCTGAGTTTGGAAGCTCTGGAGAACACGCCGTGCATTGCTTCACACTGAAAAAAGATTCAAGTATTGATAATAATTGTTTGACAATAATATTTTGAGTCGAGCTGATATCAGGCACGGATTTAACATGCTATGGCAATCGTATATTTTATCAAAAAAATTCGCAATTTAGATTCAAGATAATGAATGAGTTCTTTCAACAGGTACTCTTTGCCACTGCCGTTTCGATACAAATCATCATCTATGGATTTGATTTAAATGCTTTGCCTTTGGGTTGACGGCTCAAAATGTTTTAGTTATATTTTAATATTTCAAACAAGTAAGAGATTTGTAAAAATGATCTGATCAATCAAATTTGTGCCACCAAGTAACCGCAATAAGCTCCAAAAAGAAGTTTCTTATCATTATTGGGCTAAAATCATGTAGTCTTAGTGTAGAGTACTCCCTCTTTGCTTCTCTATTTCTCTCTATCTGATCTTAACCTGTATATATCTTTCCGCAAATAAAATCAGTTATCCAAATCACTCAGGATGGCGCAGTCGTGCTGCGAATCTACGTAAGACGCCGAGTGTTGTGTTTGAAACAGTGCAAGTGTTCAGTGCTCTCAACAAGAACCATGTCCGACAACAAGGATCCAATTATGGTTGAAGCTTCAAAAGGGATGATGCCCACTGTCACCGACATTGGAGACGAAGCAGTACTGGAACACGCAAAACGCTCAGCGAGAGCATTTCGAGGACATTTTTCAAGGGCAATAAGTTCGTTCGATAAAGCAATTGATAACATACAGAAAAATCCATCTGTATTTGCGACAGAACAAGTCAAGAAAGAGTTTCAGAAATTTGAAGAATCCTTCGTAAAAATTGAACATGCATATAGTAAATGCATGATTCTGGTGGAACCTTCAAAAATTAAGGAATGGGAGGCTAAAATGAATGACGTTATTTCGGAAAAAGATAACGTACTGGAAAAGATGGCAACTGCGATGAAAGAAACCGATCAAGTTCCGACAGAAATGCCAATATATT
>CM021314.1:2844949-2855204 GCA_010645155.1 Tigriopus japonicus
AGCTGAGGCCTTTTTACGTTACACGAGTTAAAATCAGCTCACGCTTCAAATTTGGACTCAATTTTTTTTTCAAGTTTGTATCACTGGCTTTGAAATAAGAGGTTTTACTACGGCCATCTACCGATGGACGAACTCGTTTCTTGAAAAGTATGTTTTCAAAAAAGATAATTTTGTTATGATTTTCCACATATTTTGCATGAACTTTGATTATGATGCTGCTTGGCGGTCAAGCTTGCATTGTCAGGAAACAAAATGCACTTCCAAAATCTTAAAAACTTGAGAGCAAAGCTCTACTTCAAAAACGGGAGCCAATGAATTGATGTACAACTTAAATGCAATTTTAAACCATATTGATCAAGAAATTCGAAATGGATACAATAATCCACGATTTTAGTCTGGTAAATACACGCGCTGGCGACAAAAACAAGTCTTTCATTTTACATTTTTTGCATTTGCATTACATAACATTTTTTACATTACAAATACATTTTTAGTGGATGTTACTTGAAACTTCCAACTACCTTGAACAGAAAAAGACCACTATTTTGGACTTTCCCCATAGCTTGTGGGCCCATATTAGGTTTCTTTGGCGATATCATCCACCTCGTGTTTTGTCAAACTCGATATTTTCTTTACATCATTTTTCTGACTTTCGAAAGGCAGGGTTGATTTTACTTTCTATAGGCATGCTCGGTTTCTTTGTCAAAAAAACTTCAAAATACAACGAAGAAAAAGGTTTTAAATGATATAACGGTCCAATTTTTCAGTCACAATATAAAATAACCTGCTCCCTATTAGAAAAGCACTTTTTTAATTTTTATTTGTTTCAGGACCTGAATCAAACATTTTCACTTTAGATGACAACCCTATTACAAGAATCTTTGCCTGACATGCCCTTGCAGTAGTAAGCAATTCCAATTCAAAGGAGGATCTGGTCCACTCATTTTGGCATTCTCTTGGCCCCTTCTTCGACGGTTATCAAAACCATTCGCCAACCAACCTGTCTACGCCTTATCTGCACCTTCATAAACTCGGAAAAAGTGCCTAGATGTCAGTCAGGATTGTCTGCAACCTCATTGCTCACCTTGTCACCGACTTTGAAGTCCTCTTCAACCGGTTGCTCATGGTCTTTGTGCCCTCCAACGCAACTATGCGAATGGGACACGGGTTTGGCAATTTTCGAGACCGGTCGCGGTAATTGGCTCATTTTGGCGACAAATCAATGGCTCTCTCTCGGTCGGATTAAAGGGCCTATCATACACACCTCGAACGGGTTCTTGGACATCAGCAGACCTGAAAAGGACAAGAAGAAAAAGATTGGCTGGAATGTCAATCATCATTTCATTCCAATGGTGCTTCTCGGTTAGTTGCTTGGAGGCTCCAAGTCGGTATTATGGTCTGTGTCTATCCTGGTCGCCACGGTTGAGTCATCATCGATTGAAGCATGAATGGCCACTGTCTTCTACTAATGTCAACCGACCTCTGTCTAACCCAAAAGGCCCGGAAGGTGCCAGTTGAGCCACGTTCAAAAGAACTGATCTCCACCGCCATATTTGGAGCCAATCATGATAGGCCTAGAGTGTCATGTTTGAATAGCGCTGCTTCGGAGGCTGAACTGAGCTTGGTCGGCCTGACATCTGTCAAAAGGCATAATGAGGTCTTTTCCCATTATCTCAATGCTCATTCATGAGCATTGAAATCCAAAACCCAATATGGACAATGTGGGACGTACTTGTTGGGGATCTTGTGGTAGTAGAAGTTGTGAGGGGTAAAAGAAACAGACGACTATCCTTGCACCTAAATTCGATGGGAGTTTCCTCAAATGCAAATTTTTCACCTCGACAGATTGGAATCATGGGGGGGAGGCATTTTTTCAGGCCTTCTTCTCAACATCAGACATGTGGAGCAGAATTATGCACATTCGTTCTTCTCACTTGTCTTTCGGCTAAATAAGATTGCTCTCAAAATGTATGATGGAGCTCGAAAGGTGTCAATGAAAGATCAATTTTGGGCAGTTGCCTCAGGTAAAATGCTCCGTCAACGATCTCGTATCCATAAATTTCCGATGAAAAACAAAAGTTTCTGGCAGCTTGGTATTGTATGGTTTTATTCCGCAATGTTTTCTTTGTAAATTAAGCCCTCAGAGGAAGGATTTTTCGAGGGAAATGCGCGATAACGGAACGGATCTCATTATAGATGTACTGTAACTAAATATTGTATGTTGGTTTCTCGGATAAAATACAGGCAATACCTTTAAGTGCCTTTGACTGGTTCTTTATTATGAAATAACAATGGACATTTTCAACAAACCATGAATGAACTAGTTATGAATGAAGGACACAAATAGCTCCATTCGGATCCATTATGGGATCGATAAATGGTTTCTTCGTATTCTATCAAGGCCCTTGGGAATGGTGGGTTTCTTCTTCGTTTCTATGAATGGAACTAATGACGTACCAAGGTAGCCTTCAAGATCATGATTATGAAAAGGTATTTTTAGACCTTACAAGAACTTTCAGTTAGTTGGGAAAAATACCATTTCCATTGAAAGGGTAAAAATCAAATATCCCTTCGTAACATTCCATTTTGTGAGGGATATCTAGACTAGAGGTAGACTGGGCTTGTAACTCCTTTAAATGCACGATTTTTGGGTTTATGAAAAAAAATTCAATTGAAGATTTATCTCTTATGAGCAGATGTTATTTCGTAACTTATTTTCTTAGATAAACTTGTTCGAAGCCATGTTAGATAAGGTGTGTTGGTTGACCCCTGTATACATAGAAAATAAGCGTCAAGAGTGAGCAACATGACAAAAATGATGTATCTTTCAAAGCTAAGCTATCTCAAATCAAAATTATCATTTTTTTCTGGACAAATGTTCACCAAATATAGAAATATGAGCATGAGCAACATCTTTCATTTAAAAAACATTGGATTTTGACGAGTTTCTCGCTCTTGAGGTCCATTTTTTGAAACGTGCAGGGGTCGCCCAATATACCTTGTCTAATTAAATCATAGCTTCGAACAATTTTGTCTGAAAACAAAATTTGTGAAATAACATCCACTCACAAGAGTTAAATCTTTATTTCGATTTTAACCAACAATCCAAAAATAGTGCAATTTAACGAATTACAGGCCCAGTCTACCTATAGTCTGGATACCCCACGTAGTTTTAACTGGACTCTACATATATTGTACAAAATTCCCTGTATTTTTCCATTTGCCTCACGTCTATTCTCTTTTTAATCCAGTTTTGAGTGAAATCACAACCAACAATATTAATATTTTCAACGAATTTAGATCAAATTCAGGTTCAGTCCTCAAAATAAATTGTTGTCTTGGCATTAATTTCTAGTGTATTCAGTCAAAGAATGGACTGTGTTTATGTTACAAATTAAGAAAAGGGATGATTTTAAGTTAAGAAATGATCCCTAAAGATCCTATAAATATCTGTATGACCAAGTATGGTTGATGTTTCGGTTGTTATGTGTGGGTGGATTTAAAGGATCTTTTGCATCGGGCTTGGAAAAACTATCAAAGAAACCCCGCTTCAATTTGGTTCTTGGTTGGTTCAAATTTGAAAATTAGAACAGACGACAAACTCAAAACTATGAAGTTGCACTCGTTCAAAACGAGTTATCTGCTTGAGGCCATTGTTATTTGCAAAGACGCCATGATTCTTCGTCAAGACATGATTTGGAATGCGAATCTGGCTTGGTTTTCGCTACGCATGTCAGCATTTCTCAAGCACTCAAAGTGCTATTGTCTTGTTGGGTGAAGTGTACATAGTTCTTTCAGGGTTGCCAAACAAAGCTGGACTAAAGAGAAGCGTTCCGCTCCAGATTTGGCCATTTTGGCAAGGGTACAGTGTACACATAATGCAGACAGATGATTGTGATGTCATCTGTAAAAAATTCCTTTAGGATGACTCACGTTCAGCGGTTCTCGGCGAGTATTTCGAGACCGCGGGAAGGTTCAAGTTTGGCAGGATCAAGAAAATTTTCCACTCCAAAATTCTCGTCGCAATTATAACGCGCCAAAACAAATGAAAGAATTTGATGTGTAAAAGTAAAAGTAGGCGGAAAGGATTGAACTCAAAATATCAGAAAGTGAATGACCAAAATGAAATTTGTACGTTGTTGTGAATAGGATTATGCTTTCGAGGATATTCTATGAAATTTTTAACGTGGCCATGAAATGGAAAAAATGGCGTGACATTCTTATTTTAGTAAATAAACGTTAATAGGAGCCAGATCATTCACGGTTGCCATTTTCGCAGGTGACAAAAATAAAGCCCTATTTAGACCTTCATTTTCTACGGACTCTAAGTAAAAACAGGGGCCACTAGATGAAATTATTTATCAATAAAGTACTTTAGATTGGAGTGCAATGAAAATTGGAGTTTGAAGATTGAAGCCATAAAACTAGTTGGCTGAACATGAACTTTCACATCTCTCTTTCAAGAGCACTTGACTTCTCTATAAATTGAGATGGGCCTTTTCAGAGGCTTCGTATGTGGAGAACGTGCTTTGATTTTTTTAGACCCATTGATGCATTCCTTAAGCAGAGAAGCCATTAATTCCCTCCTGTAAGCAACATCTGCAAAGTTACACTCCTGTACATTTGCGTATTTTCAAAAACTTTTTTATGTTTCATAGCAGAATTCAGAACTTACCTCGTATTAGGAATGGAAAAGGTTATGTCAATGTTCTTCAAAACGTTTGTACTTTACGTTAAAACATTTTAGGTGCTATTTTGTTTGGCACATTTGTTTTGCAAATGTTTTGTCATTTAAGGCATTTTTTATCGAAGCATTTACACCTACAGATAACCCTATTTGGAGATTATTCGCTGAGTCACACAAGTAATGAGTTGGGACTGACTCTATAGCAGTCATAAGGGGATTTGTAGGATCTAATAGAAGTAATTGGATCCTCGTAATTGTAATTATGAAACTTGCGACGTTTTAAACACAATTATTTCTTGCGGAAAATCCTTCAAATGCGTCATGTTATTATATTTCATCACGCTTCCAAAAAAAATTCCCCTCGTGTTCGGCATCAAGCTCCAAAGTTCATCAACTACCTAAAACGATTAACTGATTTACATTCATCATTCATTTATACATGTTTTCAATATACGTGTAACATTCGTGAATATTACTTTCATTTCAAACCTACTTGTGAGAAATAATATTTTTACTGACATCAATCGAAAGAACAGCGAGATTGAATGATGATGATGCCTCTTTTTGTCTAGTAATTATATCTTTCATTTTTCAACTCAATCAAACGAATGAGTAAAAAATCATGCTGGCTCAAAGCTCAGTTTGTAAAATTCATAACTCTCATCACTAGCCTCATCGTCCGGATTTCAGTTGTTCTCGATCGAGCCTACAGCTTCCTTGATTGTTTCAACTTTCTGACCACTAAACTTTTTCCTCTCTTTCATCACGGTGATCAACCTCATGACGGGAATATTGGCAAACCATTCCGTATCTGACGTTCATTCCACCCACGCTCATACAACGACACTTCAAGAAACACTGGAGGGGCATAAAAATATAACAGGAAAAAATGACAACAAAAAGTATTCGAGTGTGACACATGCTCCCAATTGGGAGTTAACTTCAAGATGAATCAGTTTGATCGTCGGTCAACTCCTGAAGGATCGTGTCTTTCCAGATCAGGACACTAAATGACGAATCTACGTTTGATTCACTTCACAGACCCGATTGGACTCACTCTTTGTGTTATCAAAGTCGGACAAACCAAGTGGATGGATCTCTTTACTATTTGTCTTTGTTAACTATTGATCATTTGGTTACTGCCCAACCAAAGTGGAATTGAATATTAAGTTTTCAATTACCATGGCAGTCTCACACGAGGTAATTTCCACGAAGAATGGCACATGAAGGGCTTAATTTTGGTCATGGTGAGACCGAAGATGTTTCAAAGATCTTATCTGGTCTGTATTTTTACGACAATGTCTCCATATCCAAAGATGGCTATCCATCAATCCTATCTCTATGTCTCTGTTCTTTCCCCTTTGGCCCCGATAGAATACACATACGTACACTCACACACTCTCGAGCAAACGAAGATCTTCGAAATTGCGTCGCCAAATTTAATCTCTATGAGTATTCCTCAATCCAATCCGGGAATAGGCTTGAGTTCAATAATCCCGGGAGATTTCAATAACCCATCGGGAGAACCGATCTCGGAGCCCTAATCTGAATCGCTAAAAACAGACGGTCTCTGTTTAGGGCATGGCCTCCAATATTCAAGGAGGAGACCAGATAAGTGCGTGTATTTGGGTTCAAGACACAATTCAATTAAATCATCGCAAAAAGGCCAACAGCTTTAGATGAAGGTTTTTTTAATGCAGTCGAGAAGAATGTACGTCACTGCAGCAAATGCAATCCGTTCTGGAATGGTTGGAAAAAGGGGCAAATGCATTTTACATTACATTAACCTTTTTTCTTAGAGTGGATACCATAAAATATGGACAACAGACTGCAAAAGAAAACTGGTTTAAATTTAAATGACTAGGGCCCGGAAAAATATTTTCCAAAAAGTGAAAAATATCAAATACATATTTTCTTAAAGGCCTAAAAATTTAAAAAATAGGCCCGATATGGGAGGGATTTTACCGTATCAAATTACAGATCAGATGGGGTTGGCCATAAAGGTTTATAGAGTGGAGATACTAGAGCAGGCCGGTCATGAAATTTCATTGTGGGCAGCAAGGGTCATTTATCATCAGCAACTAGTTGAAACTTCCCCAAATAAGTCCAATGCACTGACGTTTGTGCTATGATCTTCCACTCGCATGGGCAAGCTTTTATAATATTCTTCGGAAATATTTACTTTTTCACGCAAAGTGAAAATGGGCAACTTTGGCCCGTATTAGCTGCAAGCAAGGCAGACAAATTGACAACAATGGCCTCTCTATGTACTCCTCTAAGGTGTTGACAGTTCAGGCTTGCCAAAACTCATCTGAGTTTTCAAGGGTCAGATTTTCGAAATGTGTAAGACCAATGGCATGGAATGGATTATGTATGTTGAGGATCATTGCAAAGTAATTTACAAACAACGGGAGAAATTGGAATTATGAAAAGCCCAAAAAGAACTAAAACCCGGCCGGATATGAACAAAAATACGACATCCTTTTTCAGGTATTAGTAAAGATTTTTAGCATTTCAAAATTATCAGAAATGTGTTACAAAACTTGATCAAATAAAGATGCAACTATGCAATACTCGTCATTTTTCTTTCCACATTAATTATGGACACAATGAGTTATCTATGACAATCGATCATTGCGAGGTGTGCAAATGTATTTAAATCAAAATATTGATAAATCTTTTTTTCAAACGTTTGTCAACTACTTTGCTTTGTTTTGCTCACTCACAAACTAATCAAAAAATCTTTAGCTTTTGATAAAATTTTGAATTATTACAGGGTGTCCAGGAATTGACGGTGCATCGTGCTCTTCCTTGCCATTCAGACCAAAAAAATGCTTTAAAATTGGAAAAATATCCTATCAGGAAGTGTTTTGAAAAAGGCTTATCCCATTGGAAACTACAGTTTCAAATGCATGCCACAATATGTATTTGAATGGTTCAGACCAAGGCAAAGCAGGTTAAAAAGGTATTCAAACTTCATCTTGGAAGGACACTTCAATAATCATTCAGTCCAAGGGACATCTAAATCATCTGATATCAAATCAATATTGTTCAGGAGGCAAGAGGAATAAATCATAGAAGAGCCTTGATCTGAAGTATGTTAAAAACGTGAAGGGTATATGTGAAGTACTGTATGAGGATATTTTCAACCTATGTCAAAAACACAAAGTGAGGCCGAGAAAAAATAAAAAGCACATGCCTTCATACCCAGTCAAATAACTTGAATAGCTTGATACAAGAAGTCTTAGAAAGGGTTCCAAGATACTTGCAACTGAACTATAATCATATCTGCAAAAGTATATTTTTCTCTAACGTGTCTTGAAGCCATTGAAAATCTATTTTTTCTGATGCACCATCAATTCTTGGACACCCTTTACTTTTTGTCGAGAAATCAACAAGTCCAAATTCTAGCCCTGGTAATAATTCAATCGTGGTGCTCATTTGCCAATCAATATCAATGGACTTTGAAATGCTTTATCCAGATACTAAACACATAATCAGAGTCAACTTAAAACCAAAGCGTAAAAACATCACACAAAAAAGGTTCCGAGATTCCATTTCCGACCAATTTACCAACACAGAAAAGACAAAAGACATCTTTTTGAATAAGTACTGGCACCCCATCAACAACTAAAATCTTTGACGAATACTGGACCAATAAAAACAGGTACCTCTTGGAATATGACGATCTTCATATCCTTAATGAAGTCCATAGGGACACAATCATAAACACTTTAATCCCACGGGGTCTCATTTGTTGTCCTATTAACAATTTGAGCGCCTAACTCATCAATATCTGTGGCTTCATACCAAGATAACACGATTGGAGAATGTGGTAAACTATTCCAATGCAACGAGCATTTCTAAAGCATTCAAAGGGTCTCACGATTTAAAATTTACTGCATATCTCCAAAAGATGCACTGCCTGATGGCATAAGAACTGTTAAAAGTCGAACATTGGCTGCAATTTCGAGAATTCCACTCTCGTGGAAAGAATCGTCGTCGTTCTCGTCTCGTTATTTCTGATGACTTTGAGCCAATGCTCAGCCTCTCTATTTAAGGCATGGCAGGCCTTTTAAGTCGGAACTTGCCATAACCGAAGGCGAATCTTAAAAGGATTAAAACCATCATTAGTTGAATCAGAGTGTCGTCCTCATTTGTGACCATCCAAGATACTCGCATTAGTTGGCGCAAATCGATGTTCTCGAAACCCGAGATCATTATTGGATTCCAAAATGTGTGACAGATTCAGTTTGGAAGGCTCAGAATGAAATCTGTTTTTAATCGATTGGTTTCCAATGTGAAGTGTTGCTAATTCCCAATAACTAGCTGGCAATACCATTGCACGAAAGCCAACTTTCACAACCATGGAATCATTAGCCGAACCTAAACTAAGATTAGATAAACGACAAGATTCGCTTTTGCAGACAAAATGGTCTTTGTTTCGTTTGGCCTGGTTTTCAGACTTAACAATCAAAACTGGATATAAGAATATTATCGGTCAGCTGACCACACATTAGTAATTTTGAATTAATTCATTGGTTTTTTTTCCTGTTGAACAAGACAGTGAATAGTTTTAATCATTAAGAATAAAAACTTTTGTGTAACCATGTTAATATTTTGCCAAAGATAATGCACCAACAATTGTACTAAAACTTGACGAAAACCACTAAAACCTTAATGTAAATGGGCCAATATGAACTATCAGAGTCGGATTTTGAAACCGAGACGAGTTTCTTTATCAAGGGTGGACGGAGAACGTGAGCTTTGTAATTGGATTTGGAAGATTATGGTCTTTTTGTACTATTCTCAACTTTCGGCATAACCTAATCAAAAATAACAATCCGTCCATGAATCAAAACAGCCAGACACGTGTGGGTAGAGACTCGTGAAGGAACCGGGATCAATAGACAAATAAAAACTCTACAATCGACTCTGTCGAGTTTGAGATTATGGCTGTGACCAAAAAACAAACCAAGAGCCGTTTTCTCCCATATTTCGTCGCTCAACCATCTACTATAACGGGGCGGTAATTACGGAATTTATGGAAAATAAATGGCCCTTAACCTTTTGGCACTTCCAAAACCTCCAGGCACGACTGCTAATGAATAAACTGAGGAGATATATCACCCTGTTGGCATATTTCAACCGAAATGAATACATTCATTAACATAATTGGCCCCCATGCAATATAATCAAAGCCAACCACAGAGACGTACATTTCCACAGACCACAATGGAATGCACTTTTCATAACCCAAATAAAACTAAGCCTCTTTCGGTCCTAAATTTTGTATTTTTTTTATTGAAAAAAAATCAAAAGGTGTCAAAGAATAAACAAGGAATGAGAAATAAACCAATAAGGGACAAAAATTGCTTAGAAATACATTCCAATCCTTAATTCGTTCCCAATTGTACTTTACACTTGAGTTATCTTGATATGTTCATGCAGAAAAGCTTTTCTTGGTTTCGATTAAACCAAAAATCAATTCAGCTCAGTTTGCATCTGATCATTGCACCTGCAACTCATTGGACCGATAAATTTCCTAAGCACGAAGTTTTTTTTGGA
>CM021314.1:2855400-2905733 GCA_010645155.1 Tigriopus japonicus
GGATGTGCAGTTCCTGCTAATGCTAATTGATGCATGGCTGGAACTCCGTTAGCAAATATTTTCACACGAACCCCTAAAAGCTGAGAGGACAAGATTACTTCTTCTGGTCAATTCTTAGCTGGGCCATACCTAACCATTCATTAGTCCCTGAAGATTAAAACTATAGTATAAAAGCATATGGTAACCACTGTGAATATTGCTCAAACAACACGACGCATCTACTAACAGTGAAAAATCAAATATTTTTTTGTCTGACATAACTTGATGAAAGACTTTCCTTTTCTAGAGCTAGTTTAATGAGACAAGAAATCGTAAATATACCTACCTTACTTTTTGTCTTGATCATCCACCAAATGTTGAGAAACGATTTTCTGTCGCATGGTCGTTTTATTTCTCACTGTTTACAATTACAATTATTTATTTTCGTTTTTCTTCTTTTTGGTAATTTCGTTTTTTATAACTTGAGTGACACTTCGCCAAGGAAGGCAAATTTTTGTTTTTCCCAAAAATGATTGGCACTCGCGAATTCCTGGCGGTTTTCCATCTTTGATGTGAAGGGCAAAGTGATTTACGATGACGTTCTTATCGGATTTTTTTATTCGACGGCTCTGTTGTCTTTTCTTTTTTGTTTTTGTTTCCGTCGATGTGTTCGTCCTGTCAGCCTCATTTTCTTCCTCATCAGAACTGTTTCTTCCAAATTCTACTTCAATTGCCTCTTTGACTGTCATTTTCCCCAACGTCTTCCCTCGATTGCTATTAATTGATCCGGACTTTGAGGCATGAAGGAGCTTCGCAATACAGCCCAATTCAATGGCTGTATCTTGTTTTCTGTAATACGCTCTGTGGGTGCGAATGTCATGCCCTAAATGGCTAGCCACAAAGTCTTGTTCACCATCAGTAAGGTCGAGTGATTGGATTGAAGTTGCGAGGTGCTTTCTCAACCCAGTAGATGTTACATCTTTTGTTCCGAATTTTACGTTGAAATTTCTCATTATGAGACATGAATCCAGAGCAGTCAGTCGCCCTGGCTTTGCAAAAAGATATTCGTTCTCCGGCAGTATTCCAAAATCCGACCGATGACGAACTAGGGTGTTACAAGCTTCCTTCATATTTTTGGTGAGGATGACCGGAACATGGCGCCCCCTTTTCCCCTTGATTTGAATGAGGAAGTGTTCCTTTGCAATTTGCTTATCCATATCAGAGAAGGAACTGAAAATTTCTTGGTTGACCTTGTCTGCGGTACAGCTTTGGTGAAAATCTAACAATCTCATCAATGATGTTTCGCCAGCCCGCCTTTTGTTAAAGGAGATGATCAAGGCCAGTAACACTTCGGCCAAATCTCTTCCGTTTTCCACAGATGGATTAAGCAAGGTACTTTCCATCGTGATGGTCAATGTTTCATTCAATCCGTTCATAAATTTGACGACATCTTCCGTTGTAGGAATCACTTCTTCCTTATTAATTTTGGCGTCATATATTTTTTTCAATTGCTGCGAACTAATGGAATCCGCCCATTCACTGTCCATCAAATGCGAAAATTGTTCTGCATCTTCTTGTAGAGCATAATCCTTGTTGCGAATGGCTTGGCCTTTTAGGAGTAACAACGCCTTGTTAATGCTGTGGCCTAATTTCAATGGCAGCACCTTAGCCTCACAACCATATTTGCCAGAGCCCAAGTTGCGCACCGATTCTACGACTTCATCGAAGTGGCCAGGTTTGAGAATATCCTTTAAGTACGCCCCTTGATGTTGTTTGTGGTCCATCCTAAACCGCAAAACCAAGCGACCGAGTTGACGTGCCTTCTCTCTGACCCATCGATGTTGCTTCCCACCATGTCTTTGGAGTAACGAGGACATAGACAATTGAATGAGTTCATCTTTTTCTACAATTGATTTGACATCGTCATCTCTCATCTGCAAGATGACCTCGCTGACAAAAGGGCTCAACTTTCCCAAGCTCACTGTCAGAAAGCACTTACTCGCATTGAGCATGGTTCTCGCGGAGTTTTGAATTGCTTTGCAAGGACATTTGTGCCTGTAGATCTCATATTTGGAATAGAATCCTAAACACAAAGAACAAGGAAGGAAGTTCTGAGGTAGTGTAGGCTGAATAGGACTCTTAGCAACGATAATTTCTCCTTCCCCGTTCTTCAAAACTTGAATGTTGTGAAGAAAGTTTCCTTTGTTTCTCAACACGGCAGACATTACTGATCTCTCTGGGGTGTTAACGGCAAGGCTTGACAGTTTTTTGACTTCTTCTTCTTCTGGATGCTTGCACTCTACGTGTTTGATAAGAGCAGCGAAAGAGTTTGAGCAAAACGGGCAATAGTGATCTTTTTTGTACAGATGCCGACCAATAGATTTTTTGCCTTGGCATGGTTTGCTCTGCGCCAAGCTCACCGTGATTTTTGAGTAATTCGAGTTTTCATTGTCACTCTCACCTGACGTGTTGCTGTCAAAAGTCCCCTCCGAATCTGGAGACATTGGTAACAATCTCTGATCTCCTTTACGGGGAAGAAAGTTTGTTACCTAGTTCTGGTCGATGTTCTGGGATGGACAATTCCGACGTCTTTGCTTAGAGTGTGACAATGTGGCTGAGGAGAACCCAATGTCAGAGTCTGAGTTAGATCCACAAATTGTATCAACAAGGACTTTGGATGTCGTCTCTTCTTCGTGTTGAGTAATCATGGTGTTTTCGTTTGCAATACTTGGCCTCGCCAATACGTCATCCAGTGTCATAATTTGCTGTTCAGAAAATATATCAGGGATTGAAGAATTGAGGTTTCGTTCCTCAAAAGTCATTGGATTGCAAATGTCGTAATTTGTCCGAAAAGGGGACTTAACCGACGGAATTTCAAAAGGACCTAACTCTCTGTTGGAAACTTCCGTTTGAGGCAAGGGTTTACTTGAATAAATCATGGAGCCATTTGTGACGCAATTTGTTTGAAGGAGATGATCTTCGTGATCCTCGTTTTCCCCTGAAATTTGGGAAAAAGGAAAGTCTCCCTTTGCCGAGGACATGGCTAAAAAATCCGCAATCGCGGACGAAAAGATCACTTCAGTGGTAGTAAGGGAGGCCGAGGAGGTCGCATCTCCACTGTAAATGGGTACCGATAACGAATGGTCCTTAAAATGATTGCCAGTGGTAGAATTTGAGGATTCAATGATATTGTTAGGTGCAGATTCTTGCAAAGGTGTTGATTTGGAATGAGTGGTTTCACCATCAAGGACACCTTTTGCCATGATGATTGGATCTTTTGGATTAGCAACTTCGTTAAAACAATCATTGGGAGGCAAATTCGCTTGCGTTTCATTCTCATTTGTTGAGGGAGAGTTTTGCTCGGCGCTGGAGGTCAGACGAGGTGATAATTGATTAACCTCCAAAATTTCTTGCATGAACGATTTGGCCTTACTGTCACATTGCAACTTGGTGTCTACAAGATGAACAAATTTTCACCAATTTATTTTACCATTTCTAACACTAAATTAAATATCCTACCTGAAGTGGCAATCACACGTCCCTCGAACCAATCTTTGCCATAATTCACCAAGACGTTTTCGTCACTTTTAAAAAGCACTTTATCACTAAGCTTTGTTAAGTTCAAGGTAGTAAATGAATTATCTGTCTTAAAGAAGACAGACACCCAACGTTTCTTTTCTGCCATTTTATATCGACTGAATAAAAAATGAAGTGATGCCACAATCAAGTTTTTTCGTTCGCACATGAATAAACAAAAATGTGCTAGCCTGAAACTATTGGATCAATTTACCAGAAATAAAGTGAACTGGTGGCATCACTGAATCGTCTTTGTGCAGTCAGAATTTGGGGGGAAGCGTTAACGCCCTTAGCAGTAACTTACTTCCCTTCCCAGAGAGTTAACTCCTGTACGAGTTAAGTCCTTAACAGACTCAAAACTCCCTTGAAGGCATAAGATTTTATTTCTTAGCACTAAAAATTTTCAAAAATGAAGATTACAGGGAATCTTATTTCAAAAGCACTGATCCAACTTCAAGGCCTGATTAAAAACAACCTTGTGTATGCCCTCTAACTCTATAAAAATGTGAAAGAGCATTAAAAAAAGGATTTAAGATGTATTTGCTGATGAAATACATAAATGAAAAATAAACTCTGGAAAAAACCACTTGGGTATCCATTATGTCCTTTAATGTTAAAGCTTGTTTCTTAGCAGGAAAATCTGCTTGCCCTTAATAACCCAAGGTACTTGAATTGATTTGGAAAAAGTTCAATCCTTTAGCAGGGCTACAAAATGCCTGCTAGGGACGTTAAACTTTTGCTTCAAGAATACAAAGACAAACAAGTTTAACTCCCATAGCACGAACATCCCTTTGCCGTTTATATGACAATCTTCGTGAATTGACTAAGATTAAGTTAACTCCTTTATCAGGACAACGAACTGCCTGCCAAGGAAGTTAAACTTTTTCTTCATGAGGGAATCCAATGATGAACTAATTTAACTCCCTTAGCAGGAACATCTGTTTGTCCTTATCCAGTACTTGAATTCTTTCATGAGAAGTTAACCCCTTTAGCAGGACTACAAACTGCCTGCCAAGGAAGTTAAACTTTTTCTTCATGAGGGAATCCAATGATGAACTAATTTAACTCCCTTAGCAGGACTTTAACCCCCAGTTAACCCTGGAATTGGTGAAGAGGTTGCGAGAACTTTTTAGTCGATTTCTGTCAAGGAAGTTGATGTTTCCAAATTAACCCTGGTATTAACACTAGCAGTAACCTTTTTGGAGACAACTTTTCTTGACGAATTAGCAGGAACCCTATCATTTGGCGAAGGGTACTGCTATCCCTTCCTGCTATCCCGACGGGTACTGCTATTACGGTAAAAAGTCGCATTGAATTCCTGTTATCCCGGTGTTAGTGCACACAATGGAATGCACTTTTCATAACCCAAATAAAACTAAGCCTCTTTCGGTCCTAAATTTTTTATTTTTCTTTTGAAAAACATCAAAAGGTGTCAAAGAATAAAGAAGGAATGAGAAATAAACCAATAAGGGACAAAAATTGCTTAGAAATACATTCCAATCCTTAATTCGTTCCCAATTGTACTTTACACTTGAGTTATCTTAATATGTTCATGCAGAAAAGCTTTTCTTGGTTTCGATTAAACCAAAAATCAATTCAGCTCAGTTTGCATCTGATCATTGCACCTTCTTCTCATTGGACCGATAAATTTCCTAAGTACGAAATTTTTTGGAACAATAATATTGGCACCACACTTCTAGCACTTTTTGTTTTAATACATAAAAAACCGAACATAGAGTACCTTCAGGATTTTCAGGAATACTTCTCATCGATCTTTGGCGCAATTTCCAAGGCCTAATCCAAGTTGAACGTCGAAATTGTCCGCTCGAGCCAAACCTGAGCATCGTGAGTTAGATTTGGCACTTCATATTGAAAACTTCCTCTCAATTTATTGCCGTGCAGAATTTTTGGTTTGTTACCATTGGGTGGTCCTGTCATTCACATATCTTCGTCAAAAGACCTCCTTCCGAAAACAATCAATTTTGGAAGGGAAGTAGTGTACATTTCATATTACTAAGATCACCATGTTTCTTCAGAACTTGCAAAAGTAATTTCTTTTTTATGCATAACACCCATAAATAAATTAATAATGTGTTTTTGATGCTAATTCAATCTGGATGTCGTTAATCAAGCATGTTGCGTGGTCCGAAGGATGCTTACTTTGAAGCCAGCACAAAAATAGCCTCTTGATTCTGAACTTGAATTAGGGCGGAAATGTTTTAGAGATACACGTAAGGGTAAGAGTAATTGAATCGACCCACTCTTGGCTCTGTTTTTTCCAGGCCCAAATTATTGCCCTTCATCGTTGACCAAAACAACTAAAAAATGATGGTAAGTGGGCCGAGAAGACAGCTGGATGTTTCCGAGTTTAATTTCTTGAACTTCTACGAATATGGTCGAGTAAAAAAGAGCATGACATTAAACCTTGCTTCCAAATTGCAGCAGAAGAAATAAATTGGGGGAATAATGTGAATCACGGCATGCCTACCTTTAAAATCGTGGAACGACTCCAAACCAAATTATTTTTCCCCCTTTCTGAATGTTTAAAGCCTACGATTATCTTTAATCTGTAAAAAGACACCACTTCATATTCACCTAGGTCTATTTTTAATCTTTAACTTATGTCTCCATTACAACCAGATATTTAGGTTCACCTGAGGTTGCATGCATAAAATGCTCTTTGTCGTGAATGAAATCAGATCTCTTGGAAATGCGTAGCAAGACGTGGATTTATGAACGGTTTCAAAGTTCATGGGCTGACGTTAAAACGGCGTTTACTGTCACTAGAGATACCAGGATGCACACTCTTGATATTTGATGAGGTAAAACGATAGGGGGCCATCATCATCGTTCCCACAACAACCATATCTGCTTAAATTGAAATTTGAAAGTGGCTTTGTGCTTCAAAAAACGTTTGACGCCAATGGTTGCAATAATTTTGATTTATACATTTCAAAGCCTATTTGAGCCATCATAACGAAAAACTCCATTGATAATCTGGTCTATTTTTACAAAGTCATTGTATCCCAATGGCGTGACTGAGGCAAATACCCAAAAAAGAGATAGATCTCTGAATCGACTGATTCTTTTGTGATTTTTTTTGGCACGGCAAGAAATGCAATCTCTAATCACCCATTCAAGTGAGCTCGTGAGCCAACCAAGTCTTGGCACTGATGCCCAACCAAATTTGCAATGTCTGTTTGCCAGCATTCCCAATTCTTTTTTGGAATTGAAACAAAAACAAGATTCGCGTTCTTGAGGACGAGTTGGTTCAAAATCACGAACGACCCTGTTGTCCAATGGCAAACGGGACTCATACTTGAAATGTGGGACAAACATTTTTTAGGGCAGAATTGACCACACAATGGCGCATGAACAACATCTTCAAAATTGTCTTCCTTGAGTGGGCAAAAACACCATTGCCAATCTCTCAAGTGTTGCCGCATCGTGCGAATGTCTTCAAGCCACGTCATGGTCGTTTTGAGTCATCGACATCTCAATTTCAAACTTGGGTTCGCTCAAGTCTTCGTCATAACCATCAATGGCATTGGGGTTCCGCTCATAGTAATGGTAATCGGAGGACTTGCTTGACAGTTCATTTGCATCTGCTCACACGACCGAACATTCAGTAAGTTCTAATCACAACGGTTGGGCTTGCAATTCCTGCCAATTTTAGGATGTGTAAAGCCACTAATACGTATTACACTGAAGGGGGTCACCGACTATCAGGGATGCAGTTAGTGTGAGATGGAAAAGCAATTACACACTTGGCTCCGACTCAAAAGCCCATTTGAGCACGTCGTCGTCATTCCCAAGACAACTTGGTGTGGCTCTTGAATGGGAGGAATAACATCGAACCAAAACATAGTCGTTAAGGGCCTTTTCTGCGACACCCATCCATCATTGTGGTAATGCATATAACGCTGTCGAAGAACGACCTTGAGCAAGGACACAATTAGATCTTTGGCAGAATCTGCTCAAAATGATCAGCCTCACAAAATACGATGCACTAAGAGGATGATGATCTGCCAGAACTAATCAGACAATCATCAAAATTCCTCAATTGACGCAATGATACTCGTTCAAAGAGTTCCAAAGAGCCCAGACATCGTTGCAAGAGCAACCAAACAAAGTGAATGGATGTATCAGGCCAGATCATCAGAACTCGAACCCAGTGTACAAAGCAACACGAGATGAACCAAGCCAGGCATCCAGTCGAAAAGTTGCCTCTTTGGAGGTCCAACAGTCTAACCTTGACTTTGCAAATGGCGACAAGTAGACTTCTGGGCTCCCTAAATTGAGATGAATCTGTTTCGGGGTTTCTCAGAGGTTGAAAATGGTTTCGGTATCGCTTTTAATTGGTTGCTGCTTTTGGGGATTCGATGACAAAATAAATGTCCACATGTTGTTTTTTCCACCACCCAAAAAAAGCATGAGGCGAATGAAATTGTAGGTTGAATCATTCCTAACCATTAGGTTTCTCTTTGACATCTCCGAAAAAGAGCGATCTCACAACGCCCTTCAGCGGTAAACGAAAGAAAAATTGCCGCAAGAAGGCCCGACTAGTCAACATCAACAAAAAAGATCACTCTCAAGTCCAACTGTTTTCTTTGGTATAAAAGGCAAATGAACTTTTTACAGTCGGACTCGCAGCCCATTAGATTTCGTCTCTCAGCATGGCAAATAACCACTGGGGGATGCCTATGCATGGCTTTATGGTCTTGGCCTATTATCACTCATGTCAAATTCATATTTCTTTCTCCTTCTCTCTCCGTGCCTTCTTCATACATATTCATTATTCATCAGGTCAGATAAAATCCTTTCAGTGTCTCTTAAATATCCATTCCCCGCTCGCATCTTGCATGAACAATTTATTTGTTGTGAAAGAGCAAAATTGAATTTTTGAGACCAATCGTGTGACCTGTGTGGGCGAGGCGGCTTCGAACTACCCTCAAAAACCAGCCTGATGGTTCTAGAATCCACTATGATTCTCTCATGTGTGTGTGTCAAAGTGCACAAGTGTTCATCTGTCACAGATGAACTGTCCCTACACAACGGTTGGATTGGAATTGGTTCAGACCCAGTTGGGAGAAGCCAACTTGAAATCATCCCTCAAACCACACGAGAGGAGGTCCTAACATTTGTTAAGAGGTCTCAAAGCCTCCCCTTTGCCGAATTTGAGTCGCCTCAAAGCTATCCTGCTCAAGAAGTGGCCAAAAGACGCAACAACACTCGCACACATGTGTGTATGAGATGGTTGGCAGTGGCTGGTGTTGTTAGTTTGGAGTCAGAGTGTGACCTTGAGCACAACAGACAAGCCGTTTTAGATCTGTGGCAATCTCGATTAAGGCCTCCCATGAATACCTGAGAGCAGAGCAGACCCTGATGGTGTCGTGACAGTAAGGCACTGTTTATTTAGACCACGAGTCTTTTCAGATTGGTTATGGCACAGAGAATATTTTAGGATTTGGTGTTCGATATACTTTGTAAGAATAAAATTAGGATCTGCTAGACGAGTTAACAAGTACAAGGAGTTGGCATGCCGCAGTTAATTCGCAACACAAGCTGTTCTTTCCGAGCAGAGAGGCACTTTTGGTTAGCAGGGGAATGGAGGGAGGGAGGGAAGGAAGTGGGTCATCAGTCCAGTCTTCTCAAGTTTCTTCATATCAAGTGGTCGGCGGATAAGAAAATCACATTCACACTCAAAACATTGAAATGGCAAGATGTGGAAATCATGGACAGGAAACCCAGCCATGGCATGGAAGACGGGAGAAGATGGGAGGGTGGTGAAGGGGCAAACATTGACACTTTCTCTCTCCTCATCTATTATTCCTCGTTGTATTCCTCGCTTTCGTCAAAAAGTGGCTCGCGACTCAACCGATGAAGACGGGCAAAAATGCCGTGCTTGGGCTCACACTGAAAGTACAACGTGCCACCCACTGAGCCATTGTTTTTGCCCAAAGGTTTTTCGAGGTGAACTCCGGCAACTTCTCCACTCGCGAAATGCACGCCCCCAATGAAGGCGATGCGTCCGTGCTTGTCCCCATCCACCCAAACTTGTTGGCCAACCATTAAGTTGGAGGTGTCATCATTCAGGACGCGATCAGAAACGGAAGGTCGTCGAAGGCCAGCCTCGCTCAGCCTCCTTCTCTCGACCTCGTGGGCGTCCGCATCAGTTGAAGGTCGGCGTCCGACCTCTTCTTTTTGCACTGTGTTGTTGTTGCTGCCGCGTCTGAGATTACTGATCCCTTCGGAGGGTCGACGATAGTTGTTGTTGACGGGAGATTCTGAAGATCGTCGGTAGTTTGCGTTGTATCCGTTAATATTTTCAGAGGGTCGCCTATCTCCCAAACGAGGACTTCGGGTGCCTGTGCCAAACCCTTCCGAGGGCCGTCGCACTCCGGTTCCATTCTTGTTGAGGGATGAAGTTGGTCGGGTGGAGGTTCGATTTCCCAAGTGATCGATGGAGCCAGAAGGTCGTCTTGAGGAAGATCCTCCTTCCATACTCAATCTCCGTGCTTCTTGAGCAAGTTTGGTCATTTCAGGATCTTTTTCAATCCTCACGTCACCTCCCGTGATGTAGGATCTATTGAATAACAATCAGGAACCAATCAAGCTTCATTCAACTTTCAACACTCTCACTTGATCCGATAAGCTTACCTTGAAGTGCGAGGGGAAGCCAGTGGCGATCGACCTGGAGTTCGTCGGCCCAAAGGACTTTGTCCCATGGATCCTCGTCGTTCTGGAACACTCAAGCTGGTTCTACGGGGCTCAACTGCCGCACTTCCCCGACGCACCATTGGATCGGGGCTACTTCGATTCACACTAGAGCGTCGCATTTCAGGAGTGACAGCACGAGGGCTGATAGAACTTCTCTCAACACTTCCCCTCCGCTCTGAGGTAGAACCCCTTCGAGATCCACCACCCCCACTGCCCACACTTCCTCGTCTCATCCCGACCGGGGCGTCCACAATTTCATAGCCGTATTTCCTGACTTGGGCCAAAACTTCCTCGGCCCCTTCAATAGGCTCACGGGTGAGTCGGAACAAGCGGGAAAACACACCATAGTAGGGCTCACATTGGAAATAGCGGGTCTTCCCGACGGAGCCATCATTCTTGCCGATGGGCTCATCCAAGACCACTCCAGCCCAGTCCCCTGGACCGAACTTGGTCTCGCCAATGTACTGAATACGTCCGGGCTTCACTCCATCCACATACACTCGAACACCGACGATGAACGAATCGGTATCCTCTGTCAGGATTTGAGCCGCCGAGGGCCTTCGATTGACCCCAGCCTCAGAGAGACGTCGGGCGAGGTTATCACCCATTAACTCTTGTTGGGTTGACTGTCTCCTTGGGTGGGGGAGCACACCCCCTCCCAGGGATCCGGCTGTATCATTTCTGTGCAACATGTTACTGCCTGGAGACACTGATCTTTCTCCACCGACGTCTGAACTGATTCTGCGAGCTTGACGCAACAGGCTGTCCATTTGGTCGTCCGGAAGATTCGTCATTCTGAGTGGAGGGCGAGTGTGAATAAGTGGTGAGTGAGTGTGTGAGTGTGTGTGATGTGTGAGTGGTGGAGCAAGGCACCTCTGTGTTGAAGACTCAACTCCAACGGTGGTATGCACTAGAAGCTTCAATCGAGGATCAAGGAGGAAGGGGAACTCCAACCGTTCTATGAGTAACAGAGATAATAACGCTCCCCTAACTTTGTACGTCTAGCGGTCGTCGTGATTGAATTCGTTTAACAATTTTTCTACGAAATCAAATTGAATGTGGGTGAAGGAATGCCTCGCCAGTCACAACTGTCACAGTTTTGGGTCACGTTCTGAATGGTTCACTTTCCAGGAATGCGACGTGGAATTCTCATTAAGACAAGTCAGGCAAAATTATTCCAAAATGAGATCTTCAATATGGAGATGATGGGTCCGCTCCTGTTCAAGTTCAAATTCGACTGACTGAGCACAAAGTCGTCTGATGAAAAGATTTGAAGTGTGGAGGTTGGAAGAGGTGGCTGGTAAAGTTATTTTTCTCCAATCATGTGCGATCATTCTCATACGTGGGATCCACCGAGCACTAATATTCGGGGGCGTTCTCGTCTCGTCGTCCTGAAGAACCATGTCTTGGGGCACAATTAACAGGCTTTTCCACTCGTATCATGACCGACTCGGCCCAGAGGCTTTCAGTTTCACCCACTGATTTTTCTTCTCCATCTCGCTCGCTACTCTCTCTCTCTCTCTCCCTTTCTTTCTATTTCTCAGTTGGACAACTTTAGAAGGCAGAAATCGAGGAATAGGTGTCTTTTTTTAATTTTTACACTTTTACAAAACTATCCCTTAAATCTAGGGAAGTTGCTCATGAGAGTCGTAACATTTCTAAAATAAGAAAACCGTGTACATTTATTTCTATATCCGTCAAGTCAAAATGGAAGAAAGTGAATTGACACATAATCTGGAGCATTTGGGAAACATCAGTTTTATGCACGTATAAATTCATCCTCTAAGTCATCAGCAGTTCGAAACCATCAAGGTTTTTCCAGAAACTTCTTACATTAAGACTGAATTGTGGCGAACGACAGCTTTTTGGCAAGACCCACCAACAACAACATCAGTAACAACAACAACAACAACACGAGGAGCAATGGCGATTGCGTGGGCAGTTCCTTGGCTTGATCCATTGGCGCCCTTGCTTGATTGTTATAAGATGATAGCCACAAGAGTAAATCCTGATTGGCGAGCGAACAAAATGTTCTAGTGACTCAGGAGTCATTAATAGTGGGTGAAAACCTGAACCAAAAAGTATCAGAAGGGTACTTTGAGGGAAACAAATCTTAGAGTAATGCAACAAAAATAGAGTTACGGTACATATATTCACTTTAGATTTTAAGTCATGAACACACGTGGTTATGGATTGAAATCGAAGCCTGTAGCTTAAATACATTTGTGTTAAGAAGATTGATTCACTTTTGATTTGAAGTCCTGAACAACCCTGGTTTTGAATTAAATTCGAAGCCTGCAGTTCAAAATGATTTGTGTTTAAAGGATTGATCTCATCTTTGATCACAAGATGCAAACATCGATTGTCGCCCAATCAAGCTATCTTTTCCATCAGAGCCCAAATGTTACCTTTCAGGGCTCGTCATGTCAACTGATTGCACAGTCTAGAGGACGATCGATTTTCTTATGCGCAGTTTCTAATGTATTGATTGCAATTCACCCTTCGAGTACTGCTGTCATTGTTGCAGCTCTTCAAACAGGTTTTAGCATGCTGGATTTAGCTCTAATGTCATGTCGACGTCTAGTTGAAACACCTGTTCTAACCCATTTTGTCATTCCAGTGGAGAATAAAGCCACTAAAACACGACAAAATCACAACTCAATGGTTATTTGTGGTGGAACATCTGGTTTCTAAATTTCCATCTGTTTATGAAGGCATTCACACACGCCGACTCGATTAGCGAACTACATTAGGGTTGCCAAAACAGTCGTTGGTGCCCACATTCATGTAATTGGAAAACAACACATGCACCGCAGGGTGAGTCGAGAGTTTTGGGACTTTTACTCTGTAAATACAAAAATTTGAAAAAATAAGCGTCACTAAGTTTCGAACTTTACAACAAAAAAGGATTTCCAGTTAGACTTGGAAATGGTGTTGTCAGTATTCTTTGTTAAACAATGAATTACTAAACCCTACAGTTTTTTGAAAAACCTTTGTGTTTCAGTATTCCGACGTCAAGGGAAGCTATTTGTTTGCTCGTACCAGGATGTAATCCTGCAGGATTAACGCTTCAAACTAGTTAAAAAGTTAATCTCAGATTGACCTTGTTGGTACTAAAAGCTCAATCCTTTAATCCTTTGTTCTTACTGAACGCAAGCTTGAATTATCCTGAGCAACACTAAGCGCGAATTTTGTTAAAAAGTACCAGTAAACAAACTTGCCTAAACATCCAAATACTTAGTTCATGTAAAAAGGACTATATAAACGCTAAATATCAAACGATGAAATCTAGAACTTCAGATTTTGTAGATAGAGAAATAAAACACGTACACAATGTTTTAGGGTTTGTTTGAGGATATAGATCAAGTTAGCGTTAGCTGACTCTACTCAACGGTAGTTTATTTTCAAGAAACCTTAAGTAGTGATGTACTAAAATTATAAGCTACCTATTTGCTCGACAAGGATTTTGACACTTCATTCAATGAATCTTCCTTATGCATTTCACATATCAATAGTTTGTCACATGTTTTTTGGGCTTGATCCCTCCCAAAGTAATGGGAATGGTTACTAAACTCTAGGGGGTCTTTAACTCTCCACTCTGAATGCATGGTGTTTCCATATTATTCCCGGTTTAAATTTTAGGTCAAAAAGTTCAACACCACCGAACTTTTCAAAAAGTGAGAGTTTTATATATGTTAAAAATGGTAACACTAACGGTTATATTTCCCTCACTACAAAACACTTTTCCCATTTAGTGAATGGTAAAAATAACCAAAAATGCGAGGCCACCCTGTGTCGAGAGTTCCCACCTTTTTTCCGCATTTAGCCATTACGTCAGAAGGAATCCAATGAGCTCAAAGCACAATCAAATTAATTGCCCCATGGCTTTCATAGGCTATAGGGCAACCGACTCTAGCACGCCGGACACATTATCGAGGTCATCATGTCTATATAAGGGGCTTATTACAAATTACAAAAATCCAAGACACAGGTGTTTTGGTGTTTTGACGATTTGATCCTAGAGGTGCATCTCGAAAGAACCCACTTCTCTCAAGCGCGTATCCAAATCAACCCCACATCTTAAAGGCGGAGAAAAAAAAATCTCCTTCGAGTTTCAAGAGTTCAGATTGTTCACATTCAAAGTAGTCAGAAGACATAGAGAGAGAAGCATAAGATGCAAACGGTAATAAGTCACTCCTACGCGAAAATGAGCTCTCCAAAAAGTGGAATGGGCTGCCAACTACGATATTCAAAACACTTTGTATGCATAATGCAGGTAATTTAAATGACCAGCCCAACGAGAGATTGTAATCACAAAAACAACTTATTCCAGAAGCAATACATTTAGACGTTGTGTATCGAGTCTTTAGTATGCTAACTTAAAATTTCACAAAAAGGGTAAAACGAATTTGCTACTGAAATATGACCACGAAAAAAGTGAAAGTTTTCCCAATTGCAGACAAGGTTAACTTGTCCTTCATATCTATTAACGCGAAATGGCAACGAAAAGTGCACAAAATGGAAACATTTCGAAATTCTTGCGCACTTTTTTTATGGATCAAAAGAAATCCGTTGTCCATTTGTTTGACGCAAAATTCATCCAAGGTTCTTCATTCGTTTTTTGTACTTGTTTATTGTTCCATTGACATTGTGTAGTTTGAATATCATTCGTATTACTGCTTACCAGGTGCACATTCGATCGTTGAGAAAGGTACAAATAATCTATGAATAACATACATACATTGACAGTAAGACAACAAACGCCATCATTAATCAAGATTATATGGGTCACCCAACAATGGCTCATCGCCTTCTTTTTACATTTTCATGAAAAAGCTCACTTCTTCTGTTTCAAATTGACTTAATCCACATAGTTATCATTCATTTTTAAGCAAACTGTCAGTGATTTGCGATTTAAAATTTGTCATAATTACGAAATGCCACAGGAAATAAATTTTTCAACTTTCTTGGTTATATCATGTAAATACGATTATTTTTTCGCCAAAACTGAAACTTACGACTGAAGTTCAGATTTGACCAATTTCAACATCAATGCAAGTTTCAAGTCACTTTGTAGTTAAAATGCAGGATAGCTTGAGATGATACTTGATTTAATCACATGTGCAGAAAGCCACTGCCAAAATGAGCATTTGATTAGGCAAGCGACTTAATGATAAATTGACTTTTTATAGAATGGTTCACAACCATTACTCGTTTCACGATAAAAGTAATCTTTATGTTGCAGCTCGGCTCCATTGGTAACGAAAAATGGAATTTTAGAGCATAAAATGCTCCTTACGGCCCAAAAAAATTGCGACCCTATCTTCGCGCTAGTCATCTTGTACTCTTGCCAATTCTACTCCATTTCAAACTTTAAAACCATCCGATTGTTTAGCACCAACCGTCTCCATGTTATTGCCACAACCCGGTAATTCACACCCCCTTTACAATTTTTGTTTTGCCAAATATTCTTGCACAGGTAAACACATCTAGTATGCCATTACAAGATAAACCAAGATTTTGTGTGGGGGTGACACACGAACCACATTTTTACTTTTCTTTTGACCATACTCATTAATTTGTTGTTTAGTAGACATTGAAATACTAAAATGTCAACCAATACGGAATAGTGTCTTCTTCATTTCTTTGCATTTTAAGCAAGCCACTATTTATCACAGCCTAGAGTGATTCTTACGGCCAAATATAACATGAAGCCGTTATTTACATGCAGTTTTACACTCTGTTGCTCAGCCAATCAAAACACTTTTGACCCAAAAGCTTAACTAGAGCCAATTGGGCAACACGTGCATAAAAATGCTAAGTTATATTTGCAATGGATTAAAAATTATTACGGTCTCAAAAGCAATACAAAAACAAGAAAAAGGTGAAGATCTTTAACAATTTTGTCAAAGGGTAAAATGCGCTATTCTTAAAAATGTTTGAACACATCAAAAGTCTGATCATCCAAATCTCTCTGAACGATCGATCACTTTCGTAGAAAAGAGGATCTAGATGAAAAGATCCAATCAAAGTGATTTCAGATTGGGCCCATTCCCATTTCTATCTAGGGAGGAAACTTCATTCAGCATTTAGTGGCTCATTTCATTCCACGCCTAAGAACAGATTTCCCATTTAAGGCAGGTCAATGAGTGATTAAATGCCCAAATATGGTTACTTTAACTCTCGAGGAAGGGCTTCTTCTTGGTCAAGTGAACACCTGCTGCTTTGTCTTGAAACCCTTTTTTGCACACATGTGTCAATTTCACTTTTGGCGCGCTGATTAGCTTAACCATGGAAATGAGGGCAATTTGTTCCTTACCTTGAGCTATCTTTGACAAATCCTGTGTTCCATATTTGGGAAATCGTCGAACACTCACTCACTCACTGACTTGAGTAATCCTTTGATCCTGATTTGAAGCTATGTCCAATATTCGTCCCTGATTTCGCCCACTGTCAACAACATCCCATCCAATCTTCCAACGCGGCCGCTCAAGCAATTCATGCCAAGTCAGCTGAGGATTTGGACGATTCGAACCCATGCCTGAACGGCCCTTCAAGGACGTCAAAAACAGTTCTACGAGGTTGAGTGAAAGTTGACGCAGGACATACCGTCACGATTTAGTGGTTCCGGAGATTCGGGTCGTTTATTGTAACCCTCATAGAACCGGTGTTACACATGTGAAAAAAGTACTTGAGCTTTCCATTACTGACCAGTTACCAGTGCTCATCTATTAATTACTTAAGGTCGTTTGAATCGTTCAGAATAAGGAACCAGGTTTAGAACATAAAAAAGATGAAAATAACGTAACCTTAATCATAGGAAATCCTTGCCTTAATTAACTCAATTGTCACTAGGTCCAAAGAGGATTTTAAGCAAGGAGTGGAAAGAAATCAACTAAGCTTTTCAATCCCTAACCATTCCTGATTTTTGAGCATTCATAACTTTTCAACACTTGCTCATTTTTTTCTTCCACCTTATTGATAAAACGATCCGTGGATACTGGGTCGCGGAAAAGAGGTCACAGGTGCGTAAGGCACAATGAAAAAGATCAGTAATGATAGGTTTATTGCGACTCACAGTCATGTCATGGGGTTTAAAATATTAGCGAAAATGTAAAATTATGTGTAATCATACACACATAAAAAGCGATATGTCAATTGATAAAAACGTTAAAATAGACGATTAAAATGTGATATCATAGATGAGCTGACTAGAACGGTTTCAGTGCACATGAAAGAAATGAAGGGGAGAAGAACAGACAGTACAAATAGGTCAGTAGAAAAAGGTCAGTAAAAAGCTCACATTATATACTGTAGATCACAACTTTGTTCGATCTTATTGTCAACTTTTTGCTCAATATCTTTCAATTTAAAAAAGTTTTGACTCAAGAAAACAATTTCAAATCCGATCTCTAGTTATTACCATTCTATGATATATGAAACACAAGTGCAGAATATCGCAAGTCCATTGATTTGTACATTATTGCCTGAAATTAGTGATGGACCAAAAACGATTTAGGCCGAAATTCTGAAACCGAAAGCAGTCCTATACTAAAAAGTATGCATTTTGACAATAAAATAAAAAAAAAGAACATTTTTTGGTCCAAACAAACTCTGCACCTTAAGTTTTCTGATTTTCTTGATTTGCGATAACCCAAAATCGAGTGCATCCGAATTTTTCGGTTTCGGTTATAAGTCCTTTTTGGTCCATCACTTCTTGAAATAGAATCACATTTATCAGAACAGTTTTGAACACATTGAATCTACGGAAAGGGTGCCATGTGGATAATGTGCCATGAAAATCGGTCTTGTTTTCAACCCAATAGGGAGGCGTGATCTCTCATTTGTGACCCATTTACTTTGTGTCCTTGTTACTGTGACCTATTGACCCCCAACTACTTAACTATGTGGCCTATTTATTCACAATAGATGAAACACTTACAGTGAAGTCAAACTTTGATGGATTGAAGCCAGGTCTAGTCGGTGAAAAGCCTTAAACACCGATCTCTCTCATCTTTAATCGGCCACTGTTGAGAAATCGTTCCAGAAAATTTCCCCAAATTGATGAAGCGAGTCTAAGACAAGTGTCTAAAAGGGAATGTCTAAAAAATGTAGAAAAATATGGAAAATGAAAAACTTGATCAAATCAAACATGGTCAACGTGTTCTCGTATCTTTTATCAGAAATTCTAAAAATATGCACTTATGCCGTAAAGAAACAAATAAATTTATTTAGTAAAAAAAGAAAAATCTTTGCTCTATTTTGCCCAGTCTATTACATTCTTTCGAATATCAAATAAACTTTACTTTTGCCAAAAACATTATTAGTTAAATTGGGCACATCGTCCAATATTTGGATTGAGGACCCATTAAAGCCGTTGAATAAAAGGGAAATACTTTTTATAGGTAAATCTAGCCGTAGAAACACAAATCATGTGGTTTGGCAAGGATGGCTCAGGCCAGGATTACTTCCAAAATACATCTTGGGTCCATTCAGCAAAATAAAAATTCAACAGAACAATATAATTGTGACAAAAACAGTAAAATAAAAATTCAACCGAACAATATAGTTGTGACAAAAACACTAAAATAAAAATTCAACCGAACAATATAATTTTCACAAAAACAGTAAAATAAAAATTCAACCGAACAATATAATTGTGACAAAAACAGTAAAATAAAAATTCAACCGAACAATATAGTTGTGACAAAAACGGTAAAATAAAAATTCAACCGAACAATATAATTGTGATAAAAATAGTAAAATAAAAATTCAACCGAACAATATAATTGTGACAAAAACAGAAAAATGTAAATTCAACCGAACAATATAATTGTGATAAAAGTAGTAAAATAAGAATTCAACTGAACAATATAATTGTGACAAACACAGAAAAATGTAAATTTAACCGAACAATATAATTGTGACAAAAACAATACATTTTAATACAATAATCGGACCCAAGGTGTATTTTTGAAATCCGTCCCAAAGCACAGTAGTTCCTGGATTTGGTAGCATTTTATTCTCAGATTTCAGGGAAATCCTTAGTTTCCAGAAAATGGAAGATCCCAATATCGTGAAAAGGCTCAATTAAAACACCCAAAGTACAAAAAACGAGCCTGGTTGTCATAAAAGTTGGACTTATGTTATGTTGGAACTATTATGATCAAAGTCGAGGAAAATAGAGAGCGGATAATTTCCCAAGTTACCAAGATGATGGCAGAAACACATCCGGAATGTTCCTTTGAGAGTAAAAACTTTATTGCAACTAGGCCTTAGAATCTTTGTGCATCTTGGTCAAGAGGATGGAAACTGCTTTAGATGGAAGTGGTCGAAAACTTGGATAGAAGTGCGCTTGACAGCAAAGGTTTGTTATGGTTCCTAGTTTTATGAAGTCGGCAAATGGAAGTGCTATTTGGAAATAGACACATCCATCTTGAAGGAGAATCACTTCCAAAAGGCCCTCGCCTCAGTTCACTCCTTTGAAAGCGAATTTTCCATAGCTTTTGGGTACGCTTCAATGGAGACCATACCCAAATTGTTTGGTTAGTGTGAAACGAAACCCTTCCATTTAGAGAGCAAAATGATGGGACTACCGACCAATGAGCCCTTCCATTTTGTGACCTTGGCTTAATCATCTTCTAATGTCTTCTTCTATTTGCGGTTTCTTGTAATCACAATTCCCTTATTATTTTGGGGTCTCGTGAGTTTGTACTTTCGACTCTCATCAATACGTCAATTTAAGGTTGGTGACAGCTGAAACAGTAGTTAGCAATTTATGTCAAGGTAAAATCTAAAGAGAATTGGAAGGGTTTAGGGTAAGGCATAAACGAGCTTTAAAAACTTCAAATGTCTCGTGGTGGCTTTTTTGCAGAAGAGCGTCACCTGTCGAGAATCAAAATGTCATTTGCTGATTGTAAGAAAAAATCTGCTCAGAAAAAAGTACAAAATCAATCAAATCAAGGTTAGTTTTGATTTCCATGCAGTGTAAGTTTGTAACTACTTGAAGACGTCTGGGCCCAACAGATTTTTTAGGGCTCACATGTGGGTCGTGGACCACTTAATGAGGACCCCTGTCATGTAATATGTGTTGAAAATTTAAAACCCTTCAGTTACGGTGACATGAAGGAGTTGGTCTTTTGGTCTCATTTTTCTCAAAAGTACATTTTGAAATGTCACTAAAATATATGAATCGTTAAATTTAGGATTCTGATGTGGTTTTATTCTGATCATAGAAACATCTTAGAAATAACATAGAATCATCTGATCGTAGAAAATAGCTTTTGGTGATTTTTGGGGCAAGCTGATGGACCTTTCTAAAGACCATGTACAATTTTGCGTTAAGTTCCAATTTGTTCTTCATTCAGGGTTTGTTTCGGGGAAAGATATGCTATCATAGTATGTAGCATTGTGGTTTGCATCTTGAATATTGGGCAAGTAGCGGGCTGTTTACTGTGGTACAATGATACAATTACATGCTAATAAGCCGAAAAAAGGTACTAGTCCTCTTTGCTGAAGCCTACCTATATTATTGTTCTTCCATCAACACTGCCGTTTCTATTTTTATAACCAAAACCTATTTTGGTACGGCTTTGCCCATGGTTGACGTGAAATGTTCTCTTTTTCCGACAATGCTTTGTACTGAGGCCAAAAAATGTTTCTTCGGATAGACCACGTAAAGGCATGTTTGAAAATGATACCAATTGCAGAAATAAAATTGTAAGGTCCTTGTACCAAACATCAAGATCAACAAGGTATTTTTTGGTTCCCTAAAGGTCTAAGGTTCCCATTGTTGGAACATCAACTTTAATTGATTCTGGGTCCAGTATCAATGTACATAGAAATATCATTCATTGTTTAAAGCAAATTGTAGACCCATGTCTGTCAATTATTAAACTTGTGCTTACAAATGTCTTCAAATCTAAACAATATAAACGTTTCCGGTTTTTGGCCAATCAGAAATGAGGGAAAATACCTCTAATGATCATTTTTTAATGTCGCGAAAGACAATGCCACCAATCATGTAAGGCTCAAAAATATTAAAATATTATTGGTTTTGGCGTTTTTTAATTTAGCTCTTTTTTAGCTCTTTTTCGAGAAAAGTTAGCTCTTTTAACTCCGAAATGTGCCTCCAAACTAAGGTTCTTAGCCCTTTTTGATCTTAAACAGTAAGTCATGCTAACTATTTCTTCTTCTACGTAAATGTGTTGAGATGACCGTTTTGCATCTATACAACATTCCCTTGGATCCCTTGAATGAGGCACTGAAAGCTTGAACCAGTCTTGGCTTGTGATTAAAAATAGGTTCCCATTCTGTGCACGTAAGGAACTAAGGGGTTTTAAGGAAGTCAAAAGATAAAACAGAGACAAAACATAAGATTGCAAACTTTCGTCCAGAATTGAGACAGATCTTTGGCCAAATCTGCAATTTTTGTGTCAGAGTGACATTTTTGGGCCAGAAAATAGCAGCTTCATAGAAGTGATGTGTTTTGAACCAGGAGTGCTGCCAGTTTTGACTCGGAAGTTTATCGTTGTTAAAAAGGGCAGGTTGCATTGAACTTTTTGAAAAGACCTAAACAGGGATCAATTTGGCAACACTCGAACAAGTTCAATTTCGAGTTTCATCGATAGTTATAACAATAGATTTCAAGTTGGAAGTGCTTCCATATTCTATGGCAGATAAGGTCTATTGCTTGTTGAAAAGTTTCGTTGTGGTCAGATTTTTGACCCTAAAAACCAAAATGGCAAAACTCTGCCAAAAATCCAACTCGAAACACATCAGTACTTCTTAGCACTTTCGTCAAAGTGAGCGCAACTTTCGACAAGAAAACGTAACTTAAGGGCTAAAACACTGCAACATTGGGCCAAACAAATGCTACCTTATTCAAGCCCTAGACATTAACAATACAACATCACATAAAAAGTACAAGAACCCTTGGAAATGAGTGTTACTTTTCTCGAAACAAAGTACACGTTTTAAAACTTTCTTTTCATTCAAAGGCAAATCAGAAGCAATAAAATGGCAATTGTTCACATTTCCACCGGATCAAAAATTTTCCCCTAAATCTTGATCATACGTAGAAAGTGCCAATCACCAATTACCTCGTTTGTTTGATATCATGTGAAGACCAAAAACTGGCATGATTCACGCACTGACGTCAACTTAGCACGTAAGAATGGATCACATGCTGGAATTTTGAATGGCATTGTGTCCTCTTACGTAGTGGCTTTTGGATTCAAGCCAAGGGACAGTGAGTGTGTGTGTGACCTCACCCTAATCCCATCTAGGCTCTTGAAAGGCTTCTGGTGGGGGCTATAGGATGTCCAATATAGACATTTCTTTATAAGAACTCCCTCTAATTTGGCCTGTGTTAGTTTGATTTCGTGCGCCAAAACAAAGACACCCGCTGTACCAATTTTTTTTCAAAATGGCGCCGAGTATGAAGATCTTCAAGAAGAGTTCTCCTAATGGTGAGCTTATGCGAAAAGAAACTCATAACGATGTGCCAAGTTCAAGGGCTAAGCTTGCGAAATTCCTTCAACGGAAATCCTCGCTCAGCCCTCAAAAGCTTTGGCAAAGATCGTTATAGCCAGGAAATCCAAAGTTTGACGGGATCGTGGGATCGAGGGTAGACACATCGTTTATCACCGAGACAGAATATTTCATAAGCTTGGAAATCATTTCAGGACGACTCTATCTCTTTTTGGGCAAACGGGAATACGTCTCTTGTGATGGAGTTATCGAGGATATCAAGGGCGTGGCCAATCTGCCCGAATACAAGGATTTCCTGAAAGGTAAGTCTTTTTTGATCCGAGGATCAAGACTTGAATGATGACCTCAAAAGGACCCGAGTGTGATTTCGTATTCCTTTCATGAATTTGTGTGGGTTTAAGGTCAAAGTTTATCGAAGCCGTGGTATCATTAGAGCAATTTACTTTCCGCATCTCATGAAAATAGTTCAGGTGACACGAAATGTCATGAGCCATATTTCACCTTTGCAAAGGACACGCGAAAGATCGTGGAAATGATAAGGTGGAATTCGGGGCCTTTGGATTTTTTTGGAACATCTCGCATGAATTCGTTCCAAAAAATCGTCAATCAAAGTTGGTGCATTTTCAAGATGCCTCACAAAAGTTGAATGAGTTTGGCATGATGAGAATTGTTATAACAAAGTTGAGATGAAATTGCAAGAGAAATGATTAAACAATTGTTAATCTGCGAAGAAGGAGAAAAATCCCACGCCGAATTTCTCTGAGGCCTAGAAAAGTTGGAACATGCATATTGCACAATGGTAGAAATTAAGGCCTTTTTATTTAATGACACAAACTTTCGTCATCAAGGGAAAGCTTTCATTTAAAGGAGAATGCAATTTATGTTATTTTTAGTGATAAGGTGCCAAACATGTGTCTTTCATGGTTAAAACATGCGAGCATGAATTAGAAGCAAAACTGAAGTTGGTCGTGTTTTCTTCACGTAACGTGTCTCAAACAAACGTACGCTTTGATAAAACAAAGCTCTTTCATGATCAAATCTAAAAGACAAGAAGAAATATATCATCGAAACTGATTGATTTCTTCTTTCCACAAAGATTGCTAAACCAAAATGAAACCTTTTGTCGAAAGGTTTGCCAAACTCAAAACGAAACATGAATCTTAAACGGTCCATTCCATGAAGGATTTCGATCCTTGTTTTAAAGTAAATATAAACGGCTTTGGGCCGCAATCATTGCAATGCTCCCATTGGGGCCGCTCGACTATTGCGCCATCTATGTTTCAAAGGGTTCATGAATCTTCCAATGGCTTAGCTGATAGTTCCTGTTTTTGCATTTCCATAAAACAGAAAATATTCGAAAAAATTAACCGATTTCTAAAGTAAGGCCAATACTTTGAAATTTCATAAACTATTTCTGTAGGTCATTTAAGAACGTAATATTTTACATTTGTCGAATATGAACACAGAAACTCATTTTAACCAAGGATAACATCAACCAGTTATAGGTCTCCCTGTTTTAACAAAATATGTCTCTTGAAGACATAAAGATTGTTACAAAAGAGGATCTTCTCACAAAAATAATGTTTGAAGGGAAGTGAAAGTAATTTAATGAACAATTTTGTGTGAGTTTACCTTTGCCAAGCACTTGGGACTTTTTTGCTTTCGTTGTCGTTTTACTCAAGTGAAACCGAAACCGGGAACATCATACGAAAGCTATGTACTAGTCATTAATCAAAAACTAATTTCGTCCTCTTCTTTCTTTTGCTCCGATTGTCAGGCCAAACTTGATCAAAATCCCAATTTATGTATCGGTATTTTCAAGTCTGCAAAATTGCGTTGTACAGTAAAAGGGATTTGCAGTTCCCCATTTCCACCATACTTATCGTTAATCCATTTCCACTCAAAGCTTTCGCATGGTTTTTGGCTGGCCTCAACATAAGATTGCAACTTTCCATTTCCTCTTGGTCAATCAATCACTGTGTTTGTTTGGCTGGTTGGAACGAGTCAATGAGCTGATTCGTTGCCTTTAAGTCACATGGAAATATCCGATTGATGGAATTGGAACCAATTTCCTTGGACAATATCTCAATCTCACCCTCAACGAGCAAATCAAATAGCTATAACGAAAGGTTGAACTTATCTGGCACGAAATTGGATTCCTTAATGTACACTTCAAAGAGATCTCGTTACATGGGAACTTGTTCCGAAATACGTTTGTCTGGAACGAGAATGAAGATCTAACAAATCTTGGAGCCCGAAATAGTTTTGTTAGCCAAGTAAAACAAAGCATGGAATAAGATGTCTCATTGAGATCCAAGAAGTCTTCATGCAATGTGCAAAGACCCGTGACAAAGTCGGCTCTCTCGGTTGACTCTTATAAAAGCTCACTATTTGAAATCCTCTACAATCTTTCGCCAAATGCACTCATTGAAACCAACGTTTTGATTGGGACATGTTGGCATTCATTTTCTTATTCCAGGAAAATTCGTGTTTGCTAGCCTTATCTGCAACTTCAGACATGGGCGTGAAGAGGATGAAGTCATGGGCGTGTCCTTCCAGAAGGAATTGGTCGTGGACCGGATCCAAGTCTATCCTCCACCAGACAAATCAGAGGAAAAAGATAAGCTTCAGGTGAGTAAATAACACAATAGCTAAGAATAACCTCGTTAAGACGTGGAATAATTGATTGCTTGAGTCCTTTCTTATTTAGGCTCGTTTAGTTTTTTGCCTAAATTGTTGGTGTGGTAGCTGCAATTAGGAAACGGAAGGAGAGTAATAGTTGGTAATTCAGTTATATTATCGGTAATAAAGCATGAATTTAAGAATTGAGATAAAATTATCATCGACTTCAGGGTGTGCAGATCACGTGTCGGCCAAGAGTTAAGTAAAAACGAGGACTGAGAATGTAATTGCTCGAAATTGAATGACATATGAAGTTAGTAATGCGTGTTTGAAATCATTCCGGGAAACGTGCAATTAATACTTCCATATTTAGTTCCAAGAAGTTTTAAAGGTATCAACATGACCCAAAAAAACTGGCAAGGTTAAGTAAGCCCATTTTTGAAAGGTCACAATAAGCGGAATCTTTTAGTGTTTCAATTGTTTGTGGAGCTTCATTTTTGTGTTTAAAACTGGGGCCATTAGTGTATCATTGAAAATTGTTTTGCCTATTAACTCTGCATTGTGATATTCTTTTGTGCATTTACAGAAGAAAAAGGAAATGTTTCACTTGTTTAATATTTGTTGAAATCAGAACTGGTGGTCCCAATTTCAAGTCCTTTTGTTTTGGTTAGTTTTAGATCATGTACTGCTCATAGAATTACCAATTTGTAGTCTAGTCATATTTAATACAGATCATGAGAAATTGGAAATATTCAGATTCCTTTCTCGAGCTTTTTTTACTCGTTACTAGGGCCCGGAAATATTTTTTTTTTTAAATATAAATATTTTAAAAATATTTCCCCACTTTTCCCCGATTTTTTAAATATTTTGGCTGTTTCAAGGAAAAAATAAATATTTTCTCGAATATTCTAGTCAAAAAAAATATTTCGAGCAAAATTGAGGAAAAGAAGTGAATGACCAATGCTCAATAGAGCCTTTTCAAAATGAACCCAAAATACAAAATCTCTACAAAATGGCATTTGTACTAAGATTAGTCATTCACAATCAAAACTATTGTCACATACGAAAAAACTGCGCCATCTATTGAGGCAAATTGAAAATTGTATTGTTTAGATCAGTTACATGTCAAGTTTACCCCCCAAAACGGCCATTCGCATCAATTTCACGAGAAACAAAGTTGGAAAATCGGTGCACACAGACAAAAATACCAAAAAATGGCCTTGTCAAAAAAATATTTCTTAAATATCCGGCTTTTTTCCAAATATTTTGGGCTTTTGGAAAAAATATATATTGGATATTTTGTCACTTTTTTGCAAATATTTTTCCGGGCCCTACTCATTACTGAAGAGCAGGAATTCGTAAATAAATCATGGAACGAACAATTATTAGGAATGGGTTGGATGAGGCTTTTAACTACTTTTTAATAATATTAATGCATTCAATAACCTACTACTCCCACATGATTTATTTGCTTTTCATTGGTCCTTTTTCCTGAAATAAGTAACTTTTATTCTACAAAACGGAAGGTATTACTATGACAAAGTTAATTTTCCAAGTAATTTGGCAAGTATGTTCATCAAATATCTTTTTTTGATCGGATCCTGAGTATTAGGATCTGAATCGCAACAAAGAGTCGATCCATCCCTACCTAACCCTAATCATTCTCCTAAATTTGGATTTATGATTTCAAAGTCTTTATTTCGGCTACGTGAACTCACACCGTTGAAGGACGACATCAATTTCTATTACCACAGAACTCAACCTTTTTCCTCGCTCACTTTCTGACACTGGTGGTTTTCCTCCTTTTCAGAGTAAACTTATTCAAAAACTTGGCGATTCGGCATTCCCTTTTGTGTTGAACTTCCCCAAAACCGCCCCCAATTCGGTCCTAATCAAGGGCGAGGAAGGCGATGCCTCCAACATGGGCGTCAGCTACGACGTCAAACTCCACGTGGCCGACAACTCGGAAGACTTTAAAGGGGCCAAGAAGGCCAGTGTGTCTATGGGCATTCGAAAGGTGAGTCCACTTTCGAACAGGTTCATGGGAAATGGAAAGTTTTACAAAGGTGAAAACTTCTGACATTTTTTCACGTTCCATTTTTTCAAATTCCTGACAGGCATGGACAAATTCTTATCGCCAAGACGAGACAGTTATTTGTTTTGGTGAAAGTGATTTGAAAAGCAAAAGCAAAGGACTGCTCTATATATTACAGTGCTCTAGTTCCGGGTACAATGGCGCATTTTGGCTTCGTTCTCAAATCCTACAGTTGGTAGATGGAAAGCTTTTAAGCGATCCTTAATTGTCCACGCGAAGCTGATTTGGACAAAATCTGGCTTTCACAATTATCCACTTCCTCTTTTTGTCTAAAACAACATCAAAAAAAATATATTATCTCTCAAGACATCCTTTGTTTTACCAAATTCCCAAGCCTAAATTCTCTTAGAAATGAATGTCTGTCTTCTCAAGGTGCACATTGAGCATCTCTGTTAGTTACAATTGACCCTGAAACCAGGGAGCAATGAGGAATTCTCAGCATTGTTGTTCCACATTCTTTGAACTACTTTCCACGGAACAATGTCAAACGGTGACAAAATTCCCTTTGTTCCATCTCCTTTCACTCAGGGGACCACTATATGTTCCTGGCATCGATTCCATGATCGGTCCAATTTTCCTTGGAAATGCTTCAATGACACAGTGCCAATGATCTTATTGGGATCAATTCACTCATTCCACTAGCAACAACTAAAACTGATTGTAGTGATGGACCAGAAGGGTTTTTGACCACGGTTTCGGTTAAGCCATCATTTGATAGCTGACAAGAACTAAGAAGAAAAAATGAAGAATTTTGTTCAAGTAAAAAGAGTGCAAGGTGACTTCATACTGTAACTGGCATTTATTTAGGCGGAAACGAGATTTCCATATCGTTTTTTAGTGCTTTCGGTCCATCACTAACTTAATGGGGTCATCGAGTTCCCTTCGAACTTGAATGATTTAAAGAAATCCATTTTTTTCCTGAAAAAGAAAAATATTGTTCATGATAGAAAAAAGGGAATTATATGAAATAAAGAACAGACTTACTTAAAATTTACTCTTTAATACCGAAAGTTTTAAGTAGGTCTTGACATCAGAAACAGGGCAGATTTGTAAATGAACACGTTATGCTGGAAATACTGCAAGAAACCCAATTCCTCGTAAACTTCCGAGAACCCTCTAACAATAACATATTTTTCTTCATGTTTTTTCCTCAAACGGTTGACAACAATAGTTCATTGTGCCTTTGAAAAAATAGTGTTTCGTACTTTCAAAATATTTGGGACATCAACATTTGAAGCAATGAAATAAACCGCATGAATGCGCGCTTTAGATATGCAAGGTAAGCTTTTTCAAAAACGTTGCTTTCCCGCCCACTTTCGGCGGATTCATAGGCAAGTTGATTCATTCAAAATGGTTCTTGATTGGCTTCTTGTGGGGTTTCATCAGGCTTACTTATTCGTATCTCCATTGAATTGGAAATAAACGTAGGAGAGGTAAAAATAAAGATTTGATTGCTCAATACTAGAAAATAGTAGAGCCACTATATTAAGAGAGTTCCTCACAATATCTTTCTGCTTCCAACCTCTCCACCTAGATATCCTTTTCTAGACTACAATGGCACAAGAAGGAGAGTTTCCAAGTTTAAGAAAACACAAAGCTTGTATAAAATGCAAAACAAGTACATGATATGAAAAACAGATAATCCTTAGAATATTTGTGATGCCATTAAAAATGAGTTATTCATAATGCGGAATCACAAGGGGAGATTTGTTAAACCCCTAAGAATTTTGGCACAAAATTTGTGTTCTCTTGTGTCCATTGTGGCACCTTTTGTGATTACATTGTATTGTGACCTCCCAATCAGCGGTTACAGAAGGACTTTTGGGGGATTTAACTTTGTCTTCCTCAAATACTACAGTGGCTCTAGAAAATGAAATATTTGGTTTTCAAACTTTAATCGAAGTTAGGATTCATGCATCCATGGAAATGTAAATAATGTTCGCACTCTCAAAGCTTCATTCGGAATTTGCTCTTGCTCTCTTAATCAATGAGAAACCTTTCGTCACCTCAAATGAATCGGACTGATCTTTTCTTTGGGGCAATCATGAACGTTTGGAAAGGTACCTGAATTCAGATTGCTTCATTGGGATTCTAAATCTTGCCACGTGACTTTTGGGTCTCCCCAAAACTCGATCTTGTCTATGAAGAAACTAAGAATCAAACATAGTCACGAAACAAGCATTCGTGCTTACTCAAGAGCATTTCGAAAGCACTTGTCCTCATAACAATGGGTATGGTACAATGGTACGTACTCTTACATTTTCAATATTCGTTCAAGAACAGTGCACGTGCCAAACTTTTTCTCACATTTAGTTTGGAAAGGTCTCGTGACTCAAGGGAAAAAAATTATCTACAAACTATCGAGATCTTGTATAATTTTGTTTTGTTTTTGATCCAAAAGCTGTGGTGATTAGGCGTTGTCTTTCGCGTTGATATTTGATCGCATTTCAAATAAAACATAACATGAAACATTGAAATTAATGGAAAACTTTGATGGCTCAATATTTTAGGGAGCACGTTTGATATGCAACAGATGTACATGGAGGCTACTAAAATATTGATCTTCCTTATATTTCACACCCTCCTAATGTACATCAAATGAAAAGGTAACATTGAGACTTAGTTGAATATGATGGCAGACACTTTTTATAAGTCAGAATAATGTATGTCTGAAAAGGACGTACGTAAACAAGCACACTTGTCAATTAAATGATCTTTTGAAGATGATTAAAAGTTTCTTGAGTGTATATTCTTAGTATGCTTCATTTCTTACGTATGGTAACAGTACAGACGAGGAAGAGACAAAAACTTGTGATTTTCTAAGATATAATAATTGATAGATTAAAAACTGAAAATAAAATTTTTGAAAGACATTTTGCTGTTCCAAAGTGATCTCGCTTTTGAGAACCGAGTAAATTTAAAAGTATATTTTTTATATGCGGGGATCATTTTGCCACTCAAATTTAAGGCTGATAAATTTTCGTTTTATTTTAAGGGGAATATTTACAATGTGGCTTGACTATTTTTATCTGGCTTCCATGTATTCGGGTCAAAATAACCAAAAACAACCGAAAAGGGAACAATATACGTATTTCCCAACAATTATTTGCAAATATATGCTTTCCTCCATGAAATATCATGGATGGAAATCTGCCACACCAATCAGCTAGGCCCCAGAAGATAATTTTATTTTGCTGTGGAACAGAAATCCCAGACGTTTCGAGGAGTAAGGTCAGCTGAAGATAACCATCAGCTGACCCTACTCTGTGAAACGTCTGGAATTTCTGCTCCACAGCAAAATAAATTATTTTTCGGGGCCTACGGCAATCACTATGGAGGTCCCATTTATTCATCTTGATTATAAACCTTATAAACATTACAAACATTACTTGTTTATAATATAATAATCCTATCGCAATGTAGTCTTAGCGATGAATATTCTTATTCAACATCCTGACTGACTAAGAGAACACACGTTATATAAACGATGGGGCATGGAATGAACGACAGTTATCAGCTCTTTCTTGAATACACTCATATGCAAATCTGAAGTCATTCATTCATATGAATAAGTACATACGGTACTGATTCCTTTTCAGAAAAAAGTAGAAAGAGTCTTTATGGACAGGAATGAAGACCAGAACCATTATCACAGCTAAATAATAAATATATCTAAAAGCTTTCCGATCAGAAATGAATAGGGCAAACGGATTTTCCAATAACGAGAAAACGCTCAGCCGGAACATCCTGGTTCATTTCTCCTTTTTTTAAAGTGGACCACTTCTCTGTTCCCAAGCAAGAAACACACTCAGTGATTAGAGAACGAACGAGAAATAACACTTGGAACCAACAATCACGTGAAAAGTCAGCCCTGCAGGGAAAAAGCGCATTTACATAAAACACAGAATGAAGCTTCGAACATACATTCCCCGAAAAGCTTCTAAGGTTAACATTCTCAATGACTTCCTTTGACCCTGTATGTTATCCAGATTACCTTTGACAGACCATTTACATTTTACAAATATACAACTTGTCAAATTGAAACTAAAAGCACCGCCATTCATTCATTCATTGTGGTTAAAGTGGTCCCTGGTAGAATTTGTGAGTACCCCTTTTCGTGTGCTCTGCCCAGGATGTGATCCCTCTATCAACTTGATCATATTTCCTTTTGTCCTGATTACCAGTAAGAGAAAGATCATTAAAGCTCAATTGTTCCCCTTTTCCTCATCCATTTAGGTCCAATGGTCGCCCATCAACGACAAGCAACGTTCTCCCACGGCCACGGCTGATAAAGGGTTCCTTTGCTCCAAGGGCAAGATTGTATTGGAGTGTACCTTAGACCGTGAGATCTTTTACCATGGAGAGGAGATACCTGTTCACGTGTCGATCCACAACAACTCTAAGAAGTCCGTGAAGTCCATTAGGGTAATGTGCATATCGATTTCCAAACTTAACCACAATTTATTTGAAGTACAACTCAGTCGAGGTAAAGAACCTCTTGGAAGTCGAGGGTCTGCTGTCGTAAGAACAGTACCAGGAAAACTCCTCGGAGCAATTTTCCTTTTTTATCACGAAACCTCACTCGAAAGTTTCATTGCTTCAAGTTATTTTTATTGATGACAAAAAAAGGCCAGGACAAATGAGTCACATTGGCGAGTGGTTTTCATTTTGAAACTCGAAAGTTCCTCACGTTTACGCTTGACATGAATCACCAATTACCCACGAAACTGCATTCATGCCTCAGTTTCGAGTCTATTGTTAGTCGGCTGTATTCACTCACGTGGAATGGAACGTTTAGCTTGTTGTAATGGATTGACATCTGACTGGGTCACCATCGTCATTTGTCCCTGGTCACGTTTCCTCTGGATACAAATATCCACAGATAAAGCCAGAATAAGCTCAACCCATCGACGGCAAATCACTAACCCACATTCTACGTACAGTGTCTCCCAAGTCCGTGACATCAAATTTGGCCTTTTTTCTTACAGTGCAGCATCAATCAACATTGTGAGTTAACCATGGTCGGGGCTCAATACAGTTGTAAAGTGGCTCGTTTGGAGACCAAGGATGGATGTCCCCTCGGACCTGGAGCTTCCCTCAATCGCACGTTCACAATGAAGCCTCTGGCTCAGATGTGTGCCCATGAGCGAGGCCTAGCTTTGGACGCAGCTTTGAGCAAGGTAACCACCCAAAAAAGTGTCTTAGGAGACGAAAGCTGTGGCGAGCGATAAAACCCGTGAGCGGTGGATGAAGATCCCCATCGATCCCAGTCAATCCCAAGACACATTAGAGTATCTAATTTGCTCCGAAATAGAACCAATTGTCGGTTAGCCTAAGGGAAACGGAAGAAGATCGATCAATTAGGTTGTTTACACGTGGATGTTACTGAGAAAATGACTTCACGTTCCATGATGGAGACCATCTTGATTTGGATTCGAGACCTTAGGATCGTTTGACATTTGCAAACTTTCAGGAACGATTTGGTTTCTAGCAAACAGCGACTCAACTTTGGGGCAGAAAAATGTATCCAAAACTTGTTTGGAGGCTGGTATTATAATTAAAGGCCACATTTAGATTCGCGTGACGAGACAGACCAAGAATGTCAAGGCTGAGAATAGCCCCTATCCCTAGATATTTGGGGGTGAATGCAAAACAATTTCCATTACTATACTCGTTTTCATACATGCCGATGATGTGATGGTTTGTCCATTCAGCGAAACAAAGAACAACCACGAGAAGAAAAGACAAAATGATTTGTTGTGATGCCTGGAAAATCTAAGATGCCGTAATAGATTAGGGAAAGGATCCAAGAAAATGTTAATATCTAAAGTGGATGATGGTTCCAAGACCATATTTGACACTCCATCAAGAACCTCGACGGCATTGAATTGAGTGACCACGTTTTGTAGAAGGCAGGAAGCACTTAATGCTTTAAATGCGATTATAAAATAAAGTGGGAACTTCTGAAGCGACGAAAATGGGCACGCTTTGTTTGGCCACATCCGGTTAAATGGGGAAAAGGCTACATCATTAACTTAACCATACTACATCTCTTTTCAAAGCGAGATGGCTTTTCTATCAGCTTCCATTATGAACAAGAATGGATGAAAGCTTTCACAAGAAAATGGATATCGAATCGATTGTGATGAACTGCCATTGAAATTGATCGAACAATCGATTCTCTTTTCAAGTGAACATATTAGTTCAAATCAAAGACTTGGGCTACTTATTTCACTCATTGTGGTTTTCCGATGGGGTTTGTAACGCTCAAAACCAATTTATTTTGGTTCTTTTGTTCACAGAGCTTGAGCATTAACATTGAAAATGCTCGAGATTGTGATGATCCACAACATATTTCTGGCTGAATACATTTCCACATAGTTCTTCTAAACTATTACCAGCTTATTTAGAGGTATGAAAATGTGGAGAGTGGGTTTGAGGATATTTTACTCTAACATAACTACCACGTCATTCCCGATTTAAGAATAATTTTGATATATGAATAAATGTTCTCTCACGTCCTTTGTGCCACAAAAAAGGATGGCTCGATTATTTTCAATTCCGTTAACATGTCAAAAGAAGATCCATTTTTTATGTCTGGTTAGAGTTTTCCTCCCACAAAATGGTCAAACATTTAAGAAGACAAATCTTTGTTCCTTGTCCACCTTCCAAAGGGGCGATCATATTTAATCTCGAAAGACCATCAGTTTTCGACACAGAAAAATACGTTACTTCTGAGCCACGTCCAGTTATGTATGACGTTTTGGAGAATTTCTTATTCCTAATTGGCAATAAAAAATGACAAATCTGTCCCTTCGCAAGACTTGTTTTTTAATGACTTTGATCTTTTCAAAGACCAAGCTTCCGTTTTTGGAACTGAGATCTCTGTAAATAACTTGTACTCAGATCACGACACAACTTTGGAAATTATCGAACAAAGGATCTATGACACTTGCTTTTTGTTTTTCCTAGAAAGTAGTTGCCCAATTAAAAGCATAGAGTTCGGTTCTAAAAAGGTAACTTCAAATTAGTAATTCCACCACTGAAGATCCTTTTCCGACCAACTCTCAAGCAGAAATTGTGTTAGAGTTAAAACATTTTGGGAGAACAAAACTTCTGTTGCTTGCTTCTCTCTCTTTAGACCTCTGTTTGAATTCAACATATCAAATCTCAACGACAAATGATTCATTCATTTTCAGACTTCCTCAAAGGCCATAGTTTCTTTTGTCTTGGGCCAACGAACTAAAAACTCCCAAAGCGACCTTTTGCTTGGAGCTCCAATTACATTCTACTTTTGAGGTTTTTGAGAGATGAGATCATCATCATCATTCTCTCTGGCGGAAGTAATCTCGCTTTAAATCAACGGCATTCCCTTAGGAGTCGATTCCAATCTCGGTCGAGCTCTTTTCATGTTTCTTTCTTTGCTCTCTTTCTCTCTCTCTCTCTCTACAAAAGTATTTTCTCCAGTCAAAACTATTTCATATGTTGTGCGCCTTATAAAAATGACTTTCCTCTCTTGCTTGGCTTGTTAGGTCCGTGATGAGACAAATTTGGCGAGTTCCTCCATTGCCGAAACTGGCGACTCGAATGACCTTTTGGGCGTAATTGTGTCCTACTCGGTCAAAGTGAAGATCATCTTGTCAGGAATGGGAGGAGATTTGGAAGTGGATCTTCCCTTCAAGTTGACCATGCCGAGACCAGGTACTGTATTGTATGTTCATGGTTATCATCTTCCACAATCAGTATGTTTGTCGCAGATAAAGCATGCGTACGCACGCTAAACAAGAGATTTTACTGTCCTGGAAAGACAAAAGTGGCACACTAATATTGAGGAAACATTAGTTCAAGGAAACATCTTTAGGAATATTCGTAGCAAGTCGTTGGAAAATTGACTGACTCGTTATAAAACTATGATTTTTATTTTCAAGAACGACTCTTGAAATGTCCATGGCACGCACGATCTATTCTGAAAAACCATGTAACTTTGACCCCATATTGCAAAGTCTAAAAGTGACTGAATTTCTTAGACGAAGAAAACCAAGTCTTAGGCAAACAGCTGTACTTTTCCTATCATTTATCCCAAGAAGTCACTTTGTCATCATACACGTATTTCGTCAGTAACTGCTGAAATCTAGGGGACGTTGATAATAGACTAGCCTTACCAATTTCTGAGATACTGTTTGTCAATAAAGTGGTTCCAAAAATATACTACTAAAGGTAAAACACAAAGAACCTGAATTTGAATGACTGCACGGCAAAGTTTTCTAGATTTATCCTTTGGCTACTTCCAAAAAGACAAGGAGTCACTTCGTATTTGTCATGGTTCTTACGACGCATAAAGAAGACCCTTATATGTAAATCCTTTGGGTCTATGTGCGCAATTTCCATAAATACCTTATTCAAAGCCAATCTCCCGACATTGTTCATTTCAGAAGTGAATGAGTTACGTTTAAATAAGTCTACTCTCGCTTTCATTCGTTCGCTTTCTTGAAGAACATTCATTGGACTTATCGATTCTCTCATGAATGGGCGTATTCGGCCTTGGTCGTAGGTTTTGATGAAGGCTGGAAGGCAAACATTGCGTCTTCGGTTTTTGGGGTGTGACAATGTCAACGCAATTAAAAAGGCCTTGAAAAGTTGGAAAGATAAATTCAGATGACCTTAAAGGCATTATAAGTGACACATTCGCTTACTGCTTTGGTGTACGTATAGTGGGTGTGAATAGAAAATAATGATCCCATACCATTGAAAAGCGTGGAATCACTCGGTTCCACAAATTGTCTGTGGTTTTCCATTCGTGAACCCTTTCATTCTTTCCATTCATTTACGTGCAGTAATCAAGACCCAATACTACGTTCATTAGAGAGTTGGCACATACATGGAAACATGTCATTTGTAAATTTACACGTCACCTTGGATTTGGCCATGACTCTTGAATAATGGGAAATTGGAGGTGTTGGGAATTGTTCCCATTGGTCTTTACGGACCAACCACGAGTCCAATTCCCCGATTCATTACGATGACAAAAAGAGATGTATCCTACTTCCCGATAATTTAGATGCCTCGCCTTGATAGCTGGTCCTTATAATACACCAATTTCGGAACATACGCTCTTTTACACGCTTTCATGACTTTAAACGTAGGCTAACCCAAAAAAACGTTTAAGTCAATTTTGGAGATTTAAGAGAGACATTTTGCTCCTGTGAACGTCCACCAAAAAGCAATACAATGTGTCAAGAAGAGTTCTTGCTTTAGCATCGCCATGGTCTTTCCATGGAACATAGATCGTCCTTTCCCAGAACCAAAAAGCAAGGCCGTGGAATGATTGGATTTATGGGGTGACCAATATGATACATGAATGTCAGTCGAAAACTACCGTTCATAAAGGAGGCGAAAGAAAAATGACAATATTGTATAATGGCTCCTCGATCGGAGACGCATTTCATTTCCACTCGCGGTGTGTCCCTTGAGGGGACCCGAAGTGGAACCGTCTGGGGAAAACAAGATGAATGAAGCACTTTTCCAGTTCTCTCTAATACTTTGACATGTTATTCTTTAGATTCTGAGGAAGCCGACAAATTGGAGGAACTTAAGAAGGTGACCAACGAGGAGAACATTCGAACCAACAAGCGACGCATGAAGTTCCAAGCACAGGATTCTGTGCTCGTGGACACGTTTGGTGGCAGTCAAGAAGAATAGACCGGCGATACACCTTCTCGTACTTCTTTTGGCCACATAGATAGAGTCTCTGTATCTTTATTATCATTATTACTTTTGCTATCGTCATCATTCAACGTGTGTCTGTATGTAGGTATCTCTCTGCCAATCACAAGGGCGACCGACCTCCCTTCTCTCAGCCGAGGCTGTTCTCTTTGTCATATTGTACCCAAATCTATTATGCACGTTTCGGGCCCGACCATCAGTCCCATCTCACTCGCTACCTCCTTCGGTTGGAGGAGATGAGCCCATTCAATGATATCGACTAGTTAAGGCTTGGGCAACCAAATAAGGGTGCTGGTTAGAAATGGGTGGGTCATCATCCATGAGAACTTACCGTTGGTCGGGCTTGCTGCGTGTTGAATGTAAATAGTCTATTCCGAGGAGAAAGGCCGAGTGGAACAGTGCGTCGTGCTCAGTTTTGTGATCCCATTGAGATATTGTCATTCGCAGGTGTTTGGGGCGGAAAACAAACGCCTCATCTTGGTAGACACCTGTCAGCTTCATCATCAAGATTGAAGCGAATCGCTCTCTCGCCTGACTTTGAAGGCAGCCTTGGAGGAGTTCAAGGACGATTATTATCCCAATGAATCCTTTCCCTAATGACTCGCTTCAATCATGTGATGGCACAAACACTCGGTTCCATTTGACAATGTTTTCCCATGGTGTAAATCCTTAAAGGAATCGAGTGGCAAGGCCACTCTGCGGTTCACAAAGGCTTACACACCTGTCCGTACTTTCCGAGTTTGTGTTTTTTTAGATAGATTTTGCCGAGGAAAAGGGCAGTGTAAACTTGGTCCTCATTGATGCCAGGGCCTGAATTTGAATTAAGATCTCGAGGCGACTTTGCCAACTCTCCTCGGGAAACTAATTATTTAATCATTGCTCAATCTTTGAGGAGCTTCGTGCTTTCTGAACCATCGAGATTGGTCTTCCTTCCATCCAAGTCACACTCATGATAAAAACAAAAATAACAACACAAAAGAGGCTTTTGATTCGATTGGATCCATGTGTTTTGTTCTTGTTCCAATGGAACTGACAGCCTTAAGCTCACACAGACAAGCTCTGGAACCCATAAATAAAGTAAACATTTGTCGCAAGTTAAAACCACAGGGGGTTGCAACTACGTTTTCACCAATTGTACAAGTCAGTGTCATGCTATTTTTATCGACAACATTCAATTTCCAACCACGCATACCATACTTTATCTGATTACATTACGGACCAATCACTATCCAAGTTATTATTGCATGAGAAAGAAAGGATGTTTATTTCAGCAAAAACATACTGTACGCAAATAATGCCTATTGAAAATGTAACTCAATTTGAAATACATTTGTTCAAATGTAGCACACAGGGCTGTCTTCATTTTCTATTTCTTCTTGTACTCGGTATTGTAACCCGATTCGGTCGAATAGCTGAACGGAGGCAACTCCGGTCTCAGTAAGCAAGGTAAATAGGACCCATGATAAATGTTGTCACATCCTGCAATAGTTAAGAACTCAAACACATGAAAGGCTTTCATAAACACCAACAACGTGACACGACTTTTTCTCAAGCAACCAGCCAAACTTGACTGAAAGTTTCGCGCTCGCATGTCGAAGAAACAGGTCAAAGAATGACAACTCCGACACCGATACGAGGTAAAAATGGGGAAAATACAATGTCTTCCATTTTGAATGTGCAAGGTAGCCATATACATTTGAGAAAGTCTGACTTACTCCGTTCGCCAATGACGATGGGAACCTTCTCGTTTTTATCTGGTTGAAAGAGGTTGATGATCGGGAGGTCATTAATCTTGCCAGGTGGCTCCACTGGCACGCCTGAAAGCGACTGGATAATGCCAAGGATAAGGATAATTGCCCACACAAGTCGGAATGGAAACATTTTGAACTAAAAACAAATGCACACCCTGAACCGAACAAACCGTCAGGCAGCTGATCAACTGTGATGTCACCGCCTGGCGGGCAATCGCAGCATAACTGATCTAGATCAAGGCCGATTGTCTGTCTGCCGACTTGCAAAGAGTGCCTGAGCAATGTCAGTTTTGACCTGTTTTATGCTGCAGGCAGTAGAGAACTGGTAGGCGGCGAGTGCACTTTTCCCCCAGCGACCTCTTGCGTCATAGGTTGGAATGATTGAGAGAGATCTGCGGTTGTTTGATTGTTAAATATATCTTCTTTTTATTTGTCTTTCTGATATCTTTTTCTGATGTGTATTGAAAATCGCAGGAGGGAGTTGTAACGTAATTGTTCGCACTGAATCTTTATGAATACATAGCAAAAAACTGGACACGAATAGACGAACCGTATCAATATGATGCATTTTGTTCATGATTGTCACCCGAATATGAGCTTCTCTTGAACCAGTCTTAGGCTGTAGTACTTTCCAAGTATTTGGTCACGGTTCTGTAGGTTGTTGTGAAAACTCCCCAAACAGTTTCCGCAATCTATGACAAAGTGAACAAAAAGAAAAGACATCGTCATTATGAACTGAAAACTGATATCATCGAGATTCGTTTGAGATTCAACTAACCTGTGCGATGCGATCGTCCTTTCGTGCATGATTGGACACCCGACTTTGGAGAAAATGAATGCCTCTCAATAGATCATTTTGGAAGTTCTCCGGATTTCCGGCGATCAAATCGTCTTTGGCAGATGCCTTGTCAGGGCCCAAATTGATCCCAAACTGACTCAAGTCCAGACCATTGTCCCTCCACGTGGCTACTAATGATTCGAAAATCTGCAGAAAAATACATACAAATATAGCCACCCTGATTAAGTAACCGATTCTAAACAAAACAAACAAGACGTGGAAAAGTTCCAAAGTCAAGATGAGTGACGGGTTGTCAGCATTTCTGGCATGAATGACAGTGGAAAAGGTAAGTCTGTAAGTCATATCTGAGAACCTACTTCTCTCCCAAGAGAGATGCAAGTATGGCTGACTCGAGGTTTATAGTTGTTTCTTGTAACAAATAATAAAACGAAAACAAGTTCTCTCTGAGAAAAAGTTCACGAACAGCGACAGACATGTTGACAAGTTTCCAGCTTCCCAAGAGATTGTCACACCGGCTTTTGTCATCAAATTGACTGCTCAATCATTCGTCCCATGAAGAATCATACGCCTTTACCGACAATTAGATCGATTCTCGAAAGTTATTTCCCAGCCAATTATCGACATCAAGATACTTCAATTTGGTGTCTGGGTTTTCTCTCCCATCACATGCATAAATAATGCTTGAAAATAGTCTCCCGGTAATTGGGGGAGGGACAGTTTTCCTGGTACTCTTTATCATCTTGAATCAAGTACCACCAAATACGAGCATTGCGAACTTACCCCTAGATTCTCTAAGAACCTTTGTCTAAATTGTTCTTCAATGTCCTTCATGTAAGCCTCATCGTCAAATCTCTCTCGGATTTCATCATTTTTGATGAAACGGGGAAGAATTCTGGGAATGAGCTGAAAGTAGTGAGGAAAGAGGTCATTAAGTATTTGGCACCACAAATTTTCCCCAGCCTCTCACAAGCTCACAAGGGCACTTGTCACACATTTCACATGTCTTGTACCAAACAAAGTCTTGGCAATAATGCGTACATTGCTCAAGCTCGCTCGCTTTTTCAAATCAGCCAGCGAAAGTGAACTCGTGAGCTGTTTGTTTGCAAGTTGGGCTTTGTTTTTTCCTCTCACGCTTTACATTCCTTCCAAAGTCCTTCCTTCTTTCTTCCTTTCTTTCCTTCGTTCGTTGAGCTTCAGTGGAACTTGAAACAATTTCACAAATGCAAAATCCTCATGATGCCAACTTAAACATAGTACGACGTATACTATGTACCCTCAGCACGAACACGAGAACAAGATTGTGAACGACCTAATCTTAACTTATGATGAAATTCACGGGGAAAGTGCAATGGTGTTGATCAGATTTCCGACAAGGACATTTCTTTCATGCATAATTAATTCAAATTTTGAGGACATGCATCTCCCCCGTTGTTTCCGGTTTTTATGAATGACTAGGATTGAAAAACTTGGCTTTTTGGGAACTAAATTTGGTTAAAAAATGGTGGCGTGTGGTTTGCGGGAAAAGCAGCTGACAATAAAATTAGATCCACTAGTTCATGACTGTTTCCGGCACTTCCATTTGTAAAACAAACTCCCGGCCAACGAACGTCTCGATTTGCGATGAAGTAATTTATTATTTGCCGATGAGCATTGAAATGACCACCGATTTATTGGCTTTTAAAGAAACCCGCGAAAGTAAAAATGGCCATCAAAGCGGGCCAATTGGTTGAAAACACATCAGTGAATGAAGTTATGTTTTGAGCTGTGGATATCACAAATATCACAAATATCTTCCCAATGAACCTTGGAAAGAAGTTAGTCTGTTGAAGCATAATTTATGAAAATGTCAACTAAAGGCCTTCTTTGGAGACTTCAAAATTTTAAGTTTGGAAAACAAGTAAGATCTGTGCAGAAACTTTGTAAAACAACATGTTTTACCAGAGCTTGTTGAAATATGTAGGAAAAGGTCACGTTACTTTTCCCACACGTTTTGACTTTCCGATAACTGTTGGTTCTAACCTTAATTAATGATTATTAGGACTACCTATCGATTAGTAAAAAGTTTTCTAAACAACGCCACCTGCAAATATTCTAAGAACCTAATGACTAGTTCAATCTTCAATTTTGAGGTCGTTAAACGAACAAGAAAAGTCGATAAATTCTTTGAGAATTGCCTTTGGGGAAACCTTCAAAGACGAACGATTTAACAAATCAATCCAAAAGTATCTCTATTATTGCAAGATTATTAAATAGCACTTCCAATCGATCTTCTCTGCGTGGGTATTTCATGAAAAGTCAATCTGCGCCAAAAAGATCGACATCAAAAATATATTCCTAAAACTTTTTATCGAAATAATATGCCATTTCTAATCTGGATTGGGAAATCTGTCAGAGTTTTGGCGCCTTTGTCTTTTTATCAATCAGTGAAATCAATTGCACCACGGCCGGATCGATCGTACATGATAAGTATCAAGCTGTTATCTTTGGTACGGTACAACATATGTCATCACCTCAAAAATTTCCCCTTCGTTGGTCGGGAAAGTTGTGAAAGACGTAAAGGGGAAATGAGACCAACCCTCCAGAGGGTCAAGTTTTAGGAAAAGATTTTACCCACTTTACCATTCCTTTTAGTGAGGGCCATGAATGTAACAGTCCACAATGAATAGCTCCTCGTGAGATACGACAAGGTAATGAGTGATGAAAGCCTTGTTGTTGATCGATTAGATCGAATTACGTTCCAACTTGGTCGGATCAGCGTGTGTAGGATACTATGTGTTGTAGAAACTTACCCTTGGGATCAAGGTGACAAAAACACCCAAAATGAGCGTGTAGGGACCGAGTTCGCGGTCTTTACCCACAAGGTCATAGGTGTCGGGATGGTGGTCATAGACATCGTTGGACATGTCTGACATTAGGTAAGCCATCGTGTCTAGAGGTACGGAAGAAAAAAGTATGTATTTTATTATTCATCCTAAAGGCTCGGAGTCGACCCTTTCGGGTTTCGCGTTTTCAGTGCCAAATGCAGTTTATGAGAAGTGTTTGAAACGTTTTGGCTTTTGCAATGCAGAGTTCGGAATCGGAATGCAAAAATGATTCGCTTTACTCGAAGGGCCCTTGGCTGCTTTCAAAAGACTTTTGGGACTTCACGGAACATTATGACGAGGAGGACGATGATGATAATGTTGTTGTTTGATTGCTCTAGTTTTTCATTTGAGTGCAGGACTCCTCTCGTGTCAAAGGGACTGTCTAAATAGGCAGGTTTCATGACAGTTTAATGGACTTTTTCTGTTTTAATTCCCAGGATCGTGACATGTCCTCATTGCTAAGGCATGTTTGCTCTATGTGTCTATCTTCAACTCACTTGGTTGATGATGTAGAATACGAAGAGGTGAAAAGTTTGTTTAGTTCTTAAGATGTCACGACACTTTGCCCACCAAATCCCAACTGAGGAACTTGAACCTTTTCCCCGAGCCTTTGTCTCATTCAGATCAGCTGGAAATGCGACCCTCGAAAAAAAAGAAGAAAGAAAACCAGTGATGATAACTTGAGACGCATCTATGTAGACCGGCCCTCTATCAAGCAAGCGATGGTTTGGTGCGTAGGACTCCGTTGGTTGGCCGGTTGGTTGGTCGAAGGTAATTCCCGGGCAACCCACACGACAAAGAAAATCCTCGGAGAAATCGCATTTTCCGACCGCTATCAGGGTCAACGCATCCAAGCAGCGATCCCAAATCGAACACAACCACAACCTAGCGTTCCGAGGTCAAAATATGTGAAATGGAATCACTTTTGTAAACCAACTATTGGCGGAGATGAGCTTTCTGGTCCACTGATGGAGTCATAATTTAGGGTGCTGACCTTTGTTGATGCACGATTTGGTCTAAACTTGTCATTGCAATGGCAATCCTCGGGTGACGCAAAGCGCTAGATCAGGGTTAACTACTATGCGTCAATGGGACAAAACCAACCATCCAAGCACCTATAGAGCACCTGTTACCAAGGTAAAGAAAAGGTAAGTTGGTGCAAAGAAAAGAGAGGAAACACACCAAGGAGTTGGTTCATGGGGTCGTTCAAATAAAGCTATGAAAAGCTAGTTCTGGATGGCATGAACCAACGATCTTTAAAACGTTATTTTTCCAAAGGCGATGTACAAAAAATGCAAATCAAACGCGAAAATTGCATGAAAAAATTAGCAAAATGCCAAAAAGGTGCAACAGGAAAATGCAAAAAAGTGCAAACAGTTGAAGAACTTTAGAGACGATTAAATTAAATCTATAGAATACACCTTTTTCTTTAAAATAGCTTTGTTATGGAAGGAAAGACTTGGCAAAATCATTTCAACCGTCACCAACTTTAAACACTTGTTTAATCAATCAAAATTAGGGCCCATGAAGGCCACAAAAACATGTTGTATACTTGGCTGTTTTAAGTAGTTTTGGTGGGTCTCTTGCCCTTTGCGAATGAAGCATAGAGGCAAAAGAGACGCTATTTTGTAAAAAAAAATGAAAGCATGAGAAGTGGCATTTGAGGGCACACACTTATCAAAACCAAAAGACTGATGTTTCATTTCACAGCAATGGCAATTTGATGTCATTGTAGTAAAATTTTGCAGTTGAGTCAGAAACGCATATGCCTTGAACTGATTGTTTTTCACAATTTCATTCCTTATTTCTTCGATTTTTGTGTTCGCATGAAATCCTCTTCGAGTGATACAATTCAAATAAACTACCAACAACACATTTGCAGAAACTAATTGAACTCGATCTCTCAACTGGCAATGTTAGAAATGCAAATGTCAAAGGGAAAATTTATAACCTTCATTAAGTAGTCTTACAAGATGCTTAAAAACAGAAAATTTGTCAAAAATGCTAATCAGCACGGCAAAATGCAAAAACTGTACCATATTTTGACAAAAAAAGCCAAACAAAGGCAAATCAATTTGTATAATGAAAAAGAAGTAGGAGCCAATTATTAATGACTTCTTGTATAATTTTTCGTCTTCAAATAAAAGATATGTAATCAAAATTGTAAATATTCGTAAGCTCCCGCTTCATTTATGCAGAGGATTATTTTTGAACACTTGAAATGAAGGGCAAATGTCGATTTTTTTCAATCAAGTATTATCACTTTCGAACTTGATTGCATTGTAATTCTAGCTTCAAAGCTTCACTGTTCGACTTTTACACAACAAAAATATGCGTTGCATTAGTCTTGAGGGAGGGGGGGTTTAAGGAAGGTTGTGTCTACATACAGTTTTCAACTTGGAAATTTATTTAATTATAATTCTCATTTGTATACCTGGTCTGATTTTGTGTGACACGTGAATTATCAAGTTCAAAAAGTTCTTTTTTAAAGTGATGCTTTGACCTCAAAATTTACCCAAAGATGAGTGTGAGAGTTTTGTTCCTTTTTCTTGTACAATAATAGCCCATTATGCTCCCTTAAAGTGTATTATATCATGTCTGGTGTACAACACCCGGAACTCCCAAATGCAATTAGCGCCTTACTTAACAACCTAAACAGTTTCTGAAAGGATCCCTCGTTTTTCCACGAACCTCTCTGATCTAGTTAGATAAGCATAAATATTACGCGAAAACCAAAACATTTCCTACCAGATCAGCATTCGCTCTGTAGCAAAAAAAAATGCTGAAGTTCAATTTGCTCATAAGTCTGAGGTAACGGATTAAGATCGAAGAAACCAATCGACGTCACGATTCTCCTTCGATAAGAAAGATTTTCGTCTCAAGATCAGAGCAATCTCAATTATCATTATCATCATTATTATTTTCTCAAAATCAACCTTGAAACTGGACTTGTTTCCAAGGAGTCAACTTCTTCTTTTTGATGCATATATAACCTTACTAGTTAAAAAAACGTTGATTTTATCTTTTTAGGTGGAAACTATTAGTTTCTCGTAAGTGAAGAGCTCATAAGAAAGTTTACTATAAACTTGTTCAGCTGGCTTTGGCTTTAACAAAGGTTTATGGAAAATTTTCTTCATTATTTGGTATTCTACCCAACCTAAATGGAATAAAACCTTCTTCGGTTCTAGATCCCCTGCCGACCAAAGATTGGCGGGTGAGAATAACAAAGAGATCACTTTCATACTCTAATGACTTTTCTCTTGTCCTTGATGGCGCTCTACTTTGTCTATGAAGTGACTCCGTTGTCCTCGAAAAGTACTCCCATAATTCAATCAGCTGACAGCGTCTTGAGAATCTTAGAACCGCCTTGCTTTCAAAACATCTACACTGAAGAGCAGGTAAGTACTCAGACATGCCAACCATGTCTGGGTTCGATAGTTACAGATTTCTCCACCATTTCCTCCTTGACAAAAACCGATCCTATCTCATTGACCACATTCAAAATGCACCCTTCGACGTTTTCCTCACGGGAAATTTGTTGTTGCTCCAGCTTGAACCTTGCCGTTGGTTAGTGTACCTTAACCAATCGAGAGGATTCGTTTGCCTTCTTGGGAAGTGAATTGATCAACCTTGAGCTTCCGTACCATACCAAAACAGCATCAGGATAGTACGAGAATATTAGGTCCTCAAGGTCCTGCACACATCTGTCTTGTTTACTCAGTTATGGATGGTCATGTCCGACTAGTCGATGCGTTATTCCAAGAGAGCCCCATAGTTTGAGGGAAATGGCAATATAATTCTTGAGCAAGGCACTTGGGGCCGAGTACCTCCAAGTTTGAATTGCATTCATGGCCAGAGCTAAATGATACGTTGAATGCACTTCGAGAAGCCTTTACTGCAAGATGATAATTACTCACATTTGACATTACTGGAAGTGTGCTTGTAAACAAGATGGGAGGGTTGTTGCGTAAACTAAATTGTCTTAGGATTTGGCTCATGAGTTTATGCAGTTTCTTAGAGAACTATTCTTCTGGTAATTTTGAATGAATGGATGAGTGTAGTCGGACGAATTGAGCTGGGAATTTGGGGTCCAAACTGGGTAGGATGGTTTAGCTTGCTGTGTGAAAGACAAGTTCGTTTCGATTGATTGTCAAAACAAGGAAAGCGAATTAGAAATTAATCCTGATCACCAATACGCAGATGTACGGTCGTCCCAAGATTTACTCTAATTCGTTGGTTAACCATATGGCCCAATGATTGTTTTTTTTAATTCGACTAGATTTTTGTTAATTTTTTCACGAAAAAAATCAGTGATATGTTTGGACAAGTCTAAAAAACAAAATAATAAGGGCCATGAGAAATAAAACTCAAGGTTCCATGATTGGTGTTCTTTGGGGGTTTTGAATCCGATTCGCGACTCGTGGCATTCAGACCTCAGAACCGGCCCGATTAGATTTCGATTCAAATCAAGCTCGAAGCAGACCCATCACAACAAGACATCGCCCTTCATTTACTTTTATCTGCAATTTCGTTGCATTTTTAAATGAGCCAAGAGAAGAGGGATTTCCCGCGTAAATAGGAAGTCACACCTCAATTATCAACACCATCTGGCCACCGCAAAAGACCATGATGATTTGTGCTCCTTTATCTTTCGGATGACAATTGCAACATGCCTTAGAAATTAATGTTCGAGGTTCAATTGTTCATTTTGAACCTTTGAATTGGAATTTCGAAAATCTAGTGATGTACGGAAACGAGCTGAAATATATTCTGACGAACTTGGAGAACAGGGAGGTCCCCCAAAAGTTGGCAAAACTTGGGATTGTAACATTTGGCATTCCTTTGATATAAAATTAGCGTCTTGGAAAAAAAATCAATTTTACTTGACTAATTTTGCTCTTAATGAAGCAACTGACTTTTCTTCGAAAAGAGAATTCCTTTAGATGCAACGATTTTTCAAATGATTGATAGTTTTTTTGAGGGAATACTTCTTATTGACCTCACTTTAATTGTTTATGCTTTAGAGATGATGGCATCTTAAATTGTTAAAATTACGGCATATTGTTAATACACTCAAAAAAAGCCCCTGCCTCTTAACCAATCATCCAAACTACTTTTGCACTATCGTCAATCAATCATTCTTTCAAATTTAGAGCAACTGAACGTAATAAATCAAAGTTCGAGGCTAACGTGGTTAATGCGTATGTTTTCTGGGCGAAAATTAATGTAACTTTCTTTCTTCAAGAACAATTAGTATTACTTATTCAAGGGGGGTCACCATGGGGAACTAAAGTTTAGAATGGCTTCCTAAAACACTCAAATGAGTTATATCAATACTAACTGCTCTTATTAGCATGCCAATGACATTGCTGGTTGAAAAATGAAGGTAAATGAAAATGGACCGTGAAAAAGAAAATCAATTATACTCAAGGTCCCATTGAGCCAATTGATGACCTTTCCCAAAATCATTTGCTTTTTAAACAACTACCTCTACATGCATTTTTGAAACATCAATTGTTGGCCCTATATTCGCACAATACCTTGGGGGGGGGAGGGGGGTCTTTCGTAGGCACCAATCCACAATTTAACAAGATTTATCAAAAAAGTCTTACAACAAGCCATTCCTCAAGGCTTACAGGGTGGTACTAAAATACCTTCAATAATCCTCTTTTCCATGTTGCTTAGGTTCAGGTAAAAAGACGAAAAAGCTTATCCAGAGCCAGGGCAGCTCTCTTCATGACAATAAAGGCTCAGACAAAGTCGTAAAATGCATTTCGTATCAAAATTGCAACTTATGGCCATTTTAGTTTTATTTAGCAACTTTCCAATTTTTTCACAACAAATTGCAACTTTTGTTATTTTTTTTGCCTGCATCACGTATATGCTGCGGGACATTTGTTTGAATTATATGGTTTATATGCACTCTTGGAGGATCTTTTCAAAAACAATGAAAGCTTTTTTTTTTATTTTTGGAAAAATTTGTGCAAAGCATAACTGTGTTCTTGGGGAATCCAAAGGTTAAAGAAAGGACAAACTTGAAACAAAAAAAAATGTTTCAACTTTAGGGCTAAAACAGAATCTGACAAAATTGTTGATTATAAATAAAAAATGTGTTCAAATATGCATTTAAAATTGTGTGCCAATACTTCTGCCCGACTTTGTATCTCTTTGGACTAAGATTGGTCTGATTAGCTTTCTGAAATCGGTATATGTGCATGTTCTTTTAACTTAAAGCAATTTTCACTTCCACATATTTTTAAGTGCCTCCCTGTAATCTTGGTATTATTGGTCAAATCAAAGCACTCGCGAAAGTTATTTTAGTTCATTGTTCTGAATATTAATATCTTACCCTAATTTTCATGCTTGGAATGATTCGTTCCATTGGGTTGACGACTAGCAAATTAAAAGCAAAATGTAAAACTCGGAATTCAAAAACATTGTTCTTACAACGTGTGAATTGAGGAATGTTACAAAGAGACATGACATATATCATTTAAACTCCATGTTTCTATTCCAATTCGCTTTCATTCAAAACCGGATGTTTTGAGACCACCTTCACTTCATGCATGCTTAATACTGGCACACAAAGCACTTGGAAGGCGAACATTTAATCCTCGCGTTTCAGTATTGAGAAATGACGCTTATGGAGAACCTTTCAAGTCTTGTACTTACTTATTTGCTAGCTCGGCCGCCTCGTGGTTGGTTGTGTGTATTCAATGAGTGGGCAAATTGGGATTGGCTTTGACATCCTGAAAATTTGAATCGCTTTCAATGGACGTCCAATCTTTCACCAAAGACGACCACGACGACGACGACGACGACTTGTCTACGTCAGACAAGCAAGCAAGCAGGCTTCAAATATGTCATTTTCTTTCAACTGTCATCACGGCACCTGGTGGCATGTTAATCAGCCATAGAAAGTGTGGATGTACTTGGTGCTTCGACCCTATCGAGGAACTGTATGGTACCATTACTTGACACCTGTCCAGGTGAGACAGTAGTCTCGTCTGCCCTTGGCGAGTCTTAAATTGGGCCTCTCAGCCCTGAAATCCCGGAGAGATTTTCTCCTTCGCTCAAGGCTTCTTTTTTGCTTAACCAGTGTTATGAACGATGGCATTGCATCATGTTCATTCACGGAGTAATCCTTTCGAATAAAGCGCACTTTTGGCAGGAATTTCAGCTCCCGTTTTTAGGATGGATGATTGGAACAAAGTGTTGAGCAAATTGGAGCTTCAATTGAACTTCGAGGTTCAAGGTGAGAAAGTGTACTGCCTGATTTCGTTGAGGAGAAGAAACCGTTTACTTGCGCGATCAGTTCGTTCGTAATTGTGATTGTCGTTGTGAACATGGTTGCTGACCATGAATGAATGCCACGCTTTAACGCTCCATCCATTCAATAACATGGACTTGAATGAAAAGAGTTTTGAACTCAGCACAAAACCTGACGAACACCTTGAGCAATGGTCATTGTTTTGACGAGCCCAGTCAGAAAGTGCCTGTCCTCAGATTGTCATTAAGCTGACTGAACGTAAAAGTTTCGTTTAACGCTTTATTAACGCAAGGACGTCGAGACCTTCCTGGACATCGATCCTTTGTGTCAACATAATCAGATAAAGAAACACTTCATTTTTTTGTCCAACATGATATTCTCAACCTTGATGAACACCCATTTTTATTTGTTTCAAAACATTTTCATCAATTTTAAGATCTTG
>CM021314.1:2905808-2924218 GCA_010645155.1 Tigriopus japonicus
CAATTTTAAGTTCTTGTAGTGTTTTTTTCTGCTCGTTTTTTGCCAAATCATGCGAAGAGCGAAAAGAAAGAAGAAATTATGTACAGGGTCCGCCAAAACCTTGGCACTTCACGAAAACTACTCTAACTAAAAAACTACGCGGCCGATTTCCATGCTCTCTACCAACTTAGAAACTAGAATTAAAGCCAAACAACTTGTATTTTTATCATTTTTTACGTTTTTTGTCATACGTGTAATTTTCACCAACTTCGGTTGAACTACATGAAGTGGAGGAGGCCCTCTGCGACAAGAACTTTCTTCAGACGGACGTGGATGGCCTCGCACACGCTCTTCACTTTCTGGGGCACCAGAACCTCGTCCCAGGCCTTCTTGATTGCCTACTCCAAGGCCTTGACGTTGGGCTGGCGTTTCCTGCAGGCCATGGCCTCCACGGCCTTGGCACGGCAAGCGAGCTTCTTGTCGCTCCAGAGGACGACCCGGCGGGTGCGGTCATTCTGGTTGGGCTCAAACCACTCCTGCAGCTTCTTGGCCCTCTCCATCCTCTTGACCACGACCTGGTGGCACAGGAGCGGCCTCTCCAAGGTCGCCAGAGACTTCAGGCCTCCTTCACCAGGCACCTGCGTCGCAGACACGTTGCAGGCCTCCTGAATGTTCTCCACGTGCCTCACCGGGTTCCTCCTGGCCATCTCCTTCACCGTGCGCACGTTGGCGGCCGTCATCTTGGTATTGGGCCTTCTGCCCTTGAAGTTATACTTCGTGACGCCTCGTTCAGAGTGTTCTTCATGACGATGCCGGCATTGGTGGTGCGAGAAAGAAATCGGTGACTTTTGGAAAAATGGACATAACATTTTTGTTTCTCGTCCGATTTTCAAAAACTTGGGCCCATTGGAAAGGTATTTAAATGTTCTATCACGAGAAAAAACTTACGGGGACTTTGGCATTTTTGCTCGGGTTGTAGGACTCTGTCGCAAATGGATTTTAGTGCACTTTTTGCACGGCCCCCTGGGCCTCGGTCTGTCACTGGATCTCTTTTGTTTGTTATTGTTCTTAACCAGTTTAGACACCCTACTAGGCACACAAAACGTTTCATGCCGATCGGCTGCTTCGTTACGCAGATATCTGCATTTATATCAAGTGCCAAGGTTTTGGCGGACCCTGTAGATAGTTCAAGAGGAAAATAAATAAACATTTTATGGAGAAATATCAGGTTACTAAAATCAAAGCAAAGAGAGAGACTTCTTTTGGATTTTCTTCGTCCTTGAGCAAAGAAGCGACGAGCCGTTTTTTACGAGGAACTCTTAAACGAGCAAAAGGTCAAAAAGTTAAATAAAACTATTTTTCAATCTAGAAGAATACATGGTTACTTGACGAAGAGTTAATGGACTTTACACATAGCTTCGGGGCCCACCAAAAACCTCTATTGGGCCCACCTGTCTACTTCATGAACAAGACGAGGCCGACAATTTTGATATTTGTTTTTCACTAAAAGGAATAAACAGAGGTAGAAAAAGCTGGATTACATTTGAATTACGCATGTACATGTCTAGAAGAAATCCCAAAATCAAGATGATATTACTGTTGTCACAATTGTGAGATTTGGGTTCAAACAGATCACAAAGTCACTATAGTTTAATTTTCTAATACGCGTTTGCCTGGTTCAATTGTCTCCAAGTTTTGCTCTCAAGACTAGATCTTTTTAATTGTCCTCTCTCGGCATATTTCTCATAGATTGAATGCTGAGAATGTGGAAGAGTCTAATCTAGCTTTGGATGCTTTTATCTACTTCTGCCCCAACTGTCCATCAATTCAGCAATCAAATGGGTTCAAAAGCTATCAGAACACATTTCAAGATACACTTTTATTTCCAAAAAAACTAGTTGATGAGTTCAAAAGTTCAAAGTTGTTTTCAGCCTTCGTGCAGTCAAGTTCATTTTGTTCACTTATGGGTACTTGGTGTTCAGATTTGTCTAATACTAGTTATTGCCCACCCTGTTAGCATTAATTCTTTAGTCTCTAGGATAGCAAACATTTTTTTGTCTTTTATGGACTTATGGACTCTCAAAGGCTGTTGTATCATAACTCAGGTCCCACAGGGTTCCTTTGTGATCTCAGTAGTGTCTGCAGGATGGTTAACTTGACATATTTTTTGATTGTTGTCCTTCTTAATGGTTTCTCTGCTAATTAAAATTATAAAATAGAATTTCAATGAAATAGGAGTTCAACACCGTCAAATAGTATTGCTTCTTTCCCCTTTTATGCACGTTGATTACATTGAAATTAATTTCTGTTCCGATTTACTAATGACCAAGACGAAATTCATTATGGTTCACGTCTAGCTCTTGAGTATTTCTTTAAAACTAGAAGTATTCGTGATTGAACAAAAAGGAAATTGAGCCTCAGGTTTCTAGATCCGGTCAACAGGTTTTACATTGCACTTGACCAGAAATGGTCACTCGAACTTTTCATGACGCAATATCCTTGTGTCCTAAAGACGTTTTTTTTTAATGACTAGCAAAACCTGTACGAGCAATCTCTGCCAGTTTGTGAAAGGCTAAGTACATTGGACAGTACTTTAAGAATCAATCTAAGAATCCGGTCTGACATGCTCCAAATTTTTCTTTATAATTTCATCGATTAGGACAGACTTGCTTGTTCGAAAAACCGATTGCGGCCAACCACGTCCATTGATAACCAACGGAGTGTTCAGAGTTCATTCCAACCACGCCGTTACTTAGCTCCAGTTTCACATTTCAGGCAAGGTCTTCCTGTCACCGAAATTGAACCACTAAAGTGTACAATGCAGATCATTTGTTTTGTTTGTCTCATTGTTCAATTGGCTTCGGTCTATGATGTGTACATACTACAAAGGTCCACCATATCATCCAAGCACAAACACACATCCAGGCTCGACTACATAAACTGAAACTGTGTGTAGTGTTCTACAGAAGAGAATAGGTGAACGAGAACACTATTTGCTCAAGATCTGTGTGTCATGTGTTTGTCAAGGTTGTTTGGGAAACGAGCAAGAGAGAAGGAATATCATCCCGGAATGACACAACCAAATAAAGGGTTAACGCACAGACGCCATTTCATTTGAACTGGCAAGCGTTTGGCCGCCTTAGTGACGTTTTTGTTTGTCTTTAATGAGAAAGTTTGGTCCAAATGATGTTTTTAAATTCTTCACTAATTGATATACGTTTAAGTGAAGGCAAACGATTGCAACTGTAGATTCATGTAGAAAATCGTCGTATAAGAATGTTACTCTCTAAAAACTTGTACTGTTGATACTAGTGTGAAGATGGATTTCATTGACTACAAAATAATTCATATAACTGGCTGATGTGGGAGATAACCATCGGATTATGATACACTTCTTGTTATTTTATCGACTATGTATACCCTGCAGTATTACTAAAACCATCCTAGAACAAAAAGAGGCAACTGAAAACAATCCAATATTTTAGGAGAGAAAAGTAGTACTTAAAACGTATGATATTCAAAATTCCCACTTTCTTACTGTTTACTGTACTCCGTTTTTGTCACCATGTCGTGTCAAATATGGAGAACTAGCAAAAAGTGTATCAGTTAGGGCTAGAAATTTCATGCAACTCAAAGAGTCATGAATGCTCCATTTCGTTCAAGCCGCAAATATTGATGGGTTGGCTGATTTTGATTGGATTCATATATTCAAGATTCGAATATATGCTGAAATGCGGACATTGCTTTAAGCCAATCAGTACCGTGCATGCAGTGGCACGTAATATTTAATTTAAATGTGCAAAAAATGTATTTGATTTAGCCAAAACATTATAACCAGGCCTAACAAATTTGGTAAAAAACATTGCAAAAAATGTATTCTTTTTGGTAATCATTTTGGTGATCACACCTGAAATCGGGAGGGACTTGGCCTGGCGTCGGACGGGACTCGGCCTGGGATCTGAGGGGATTCTGCCTGGCATCGAAGGGAGGCTCGGCCTGGCATGGGAGGGAGACTTGACCTTGCACTGGGGAACATCCCTTGGCGGAGATGGCTTGGTGGAAATCTACAGGGAGACATCACTTTTGGGGGAGTTGTATGGGAACCAGTTTTTTGTCCCAAATACCAAAATAAGGACCAATGTTGCAACAAAATACCTAAAGTTGAACTCAAAACATATCAACAGTCTGTAGAAATGTGGATAATGGGTAAGGTGTAAACAACGGGAAGCCAATTCACCTACTACGTAAATTCTACAAATATCGGAATTAAAAGGCTTTGGTTTTGTTTTTCATTTCAGTTAGAAGCAAATGAAGCTTGTTTATATACCGTAAGAAAATATGTTTTTGGACGTTTTTTGTGTATGGGGATGAAAAAGGGGACCCCGGGACCCTTAAGAAGCGCTCAGGAGGCCCTGACTCAAAAATGTTTAACAACCCCCTGTTCTAGACTAATCGAAACCCCGGGTGGTGCAGCAGTTTTTTGTTTTAAATTCAATTCTTTAGTGTATTTCACATTCTTATTCAAAGTCAATTTGATATGTGAAACAATTAGGCAAAAAGGGGCCCTTCATCGTTTATCTTCTCAAGTCTTAGTCTATCTTAGTCTTCCTCAATATTTCCAATGTTGCCGACATGATTTGAACGACCTTGATGTTCACTGTCTTGACACACATCCAATTAAATGTGCTTTGAACTTTTGAACTCTAGTGATTTTCCTATCGCTAAACCCCGAATGGGCTCAATATTGTATATTCACAATAACATATTGTATTTATAATCTGACATTACGTTTGTACCGTATCTATGAGAAGCAATCTCGCAATAAAGATTATTATTATCATCAATTTCTTTTAGTCCAGCTTTTTATGAGTCACTGTATTATGATACATTACTAGTTGATAATGTTCTCTTTTAAAAAGAACGACACATTTTTTAAGAAACAACTAAATGATGCATGCACAGGACGCATGAACGCAGTCATATTTCTGAAATAGGCACCCAGTAAGTGTTGACTTACTTTAAAAATGATAAACGCTAAAAACCAACATTAAGTCCCGGAAAACCACGTGACAAAAAAAGCCCAAAAAGGAGGAAAACTGATGATCAAGTTGACAGACTTCCAAAGAAAATGGAAAGCTAGATTGAGACTTACGGCAATTAGACGATGAAAATTTAATAAGTCTAGAATGACGACGGCAAAGCATTGATCCTCACGATTCGATTCTTTTATCTTTACATTGGTCTATTCACTCTTATTGGGTATTCACTCGGTTCGTTAGTTAGTTGGTGCACGCACGTATAGATCGATCTCAAAGGCCCAAGATTAGGCTTCCATTCCCCAATGGGTAATCTACAACGTACTGTACTGCACAAGAAACCAACTTTTTTGATAATGGTGGGTTTAACTTTGAACACGACTGGAATGACAGAAAAGACGACTTAACATATATAATTTGAAGAAATGCATTGCAAAAAGTCCATTTTACACGCACTTCGGTACTTTTTTATCGCAGGGTAAGTATCAAAGTGTTTAGAAGCTAATATATGTCTCAAAGGTGACAGTTTGCTCAAGGTGAGAATGTATTTTGAACATTTCACACAAGTGCACGATCAAGTGATCCAAAAACCATGATCAGTAAGGACAATAAAATCAAAAGAGATTGCTTCTGGTGGTCAATCAATCGATGAAGACCGATGATAAGGCAAACAAGGCCTCAAATATTTATAAAAGGTCGCCGCGCATCTCGCTGGAGGAAGTGTTTGGTCCCAACCTTCAAGCACCAATAAAATTATAAAACCAACGTACTTGTTGCCACTGCAGAATATGGTTTTCATTCTGTGAGGCAAACTAAAGAATTAACGGCACCAAGCCATTGAATTCACTCAGTAGTACACTACCCTCACCTCCAGAGATACTTTTTACGGAGCCTTTCTTTCCTCAAAGTGAATTCAGGTGAGTTCTTATCGTTCAAACCGGCCTCGTTTCGTTCTCCACGCTTGGTTTCAACGTGTGAAAAGGCCGCCACCCCAGTTTCCTTTCTGAAGTGGACTTCTCGTCAAAAGGCTCTTGGTGCGTGCCTCGGAAATATTTCCCGATTGGGGATTGGCGGCGCCGTCGTGGGTTGGAAAGTCACGCTCGAGTGAGCACGCACGGAGCCCGAGGATTCTTCCTTGAGGAATCTTATTTGGATCCTTCTCTCGTTTGGTCGTTCGTTCGTTCGTTCGATCGAGCAACCAGTCCTCAAGGGGGTATAAACAAGGCTATCGCAGAGGGAGAGCTCGTCATTCATTGAGACAGGACCATGCGAAGAAGGAAACTCATCAATGAGGACGAAGACAATGAAGACCAAGCCAGTTCGAGTTGCCACCTTGCCCCTGACACAATGTACCACCTCTCTGGTCAGCACTTGATGTCGCCAAGAACTCCTCGTTACAGATCCTCAACCAATCAGTCTGACTCTCGTTGGCTTTGTTCCTCATTGGGGATCACGTTGTCCTTCTCGTCGTCTTATTTGATCTTGATCGTTGTGGTGGCTTTGATTTGCCCTTCGGTTAGTGGCTATCGATCACCGGGAGCTTTGGAATACAATGGTGAGTGAGAGAGATCTTCCTCCTGGGTGTTCATACGTGATACTACACTCTCTACATAGAATGAATCTACTGAGATTGAAGTGACACTCCACTTAACGGAACTGGATCCATGTCATTTGATCTGGAACAAAAGCAGCCTCTGGCTAAAAGGACTGACTCCAAGCATGATTTAGACCGTCTGTTGTGTTTCCGGCTCTAAGAATGCGAAACAAGTCTGGACAAATAATATTCATTATCTATCCGTGTTTGTACATGTCTTGGTGAGCAGATCAATTTGAATTAAAGGTTCAACGCCATCTCGTTGGCCCAAGATCTTGGCAAAACATGAAGGATTGCTTTCATTTTGACGCTTGTTCAAGAGGCTTCTAATGAATAATTGATATTCTTAGTCTCCTGAAATGTACATTAGTTGGAACACCCGATGCATTCGGGTTGCAAGGAAACAGGAACTCAGACCAAAACAGAGACAAGGATGAAGCTTTTACAAAGCAATGTTAGCAACTCATGGCAGAAAACAACTCCTATGAAGACTTTCTTCTCGTTAAACCAAGGAATTTATTCGTATGTTGTGTGTTGGAAAATGATCAGTGACGTTCTCCGAAGAAGTGATTTCCTTGAGTAGAGTTGAATTTCGAGACAATTACATTGTTTTTGGAAAAGAATGCCTTAAAAGCAAGTTCATTGGGAGATTTCGTAATTATTTATGAGATGGATGCATTCTGAGCAACCAGACGAAAACTTTCTGTTATGTCTTGGAGATTTTGGGATTAAGTGGGAAATTGTTAGAGACCAATCTTTTTTACCAAGGCTAATAAGAAGCTACTAGAAATAAAGTGTTTTTTTTGTCCGTTGAATATCAATTTATTTTCAATAAACTTTATTCATCTGTAGCAATAAACTGATGTTGGGTTTTTGCCCATTATTTTTCCACCTTGATTCGGGTCAGTGTCCGTTTTGAGGTCTAAATCAAGTCAAAATGAAACAGAAATCTTCGATTAATGTATTGACTCTTTAAAGCTTAGAAATGGAAATTGAAATGAATTTGGTTTGTCATTTGGGATCGGACCATCGATACCTTGAATTGTGGTTGTAGTGCTACATTTTTCAAAGACAATTTCGTAAGTTGTCAACAAGCGCAGCAATAATTGAACAGAATGCGTCGTTCCTTCTTCGTTAACATGTTGCCAATGCATCCTTCCTGCTCAAATGGACAATGTAATTTGACAAAATATTATTATTAGATCCTAGTTTGACCGTCGTATGGTGGCCCCAAAAAGGCAAGTTGGCTCTTGTCGGAGGGGCTATTAAGGACAAAACCCAAAAGGCTTCTGCTCGATTTCCATTGTCACGACGACAAAGAGCGTTTTTTGATTCACACGCCATCACTTTACATAGCAAAATAGAGCGTTCAGTATTAAAGCTTTCCCATCACTTGCTTTCTTTTTCATAGTAAAAGTCAACAATTGGAATGTTTGTCTTCGATATCGAGTTTCGACAAAAGTTGTTTGCAATTAAAAGTAGGTGTGGTACATTTGTTAGAGAACCTCTATCATTTCACACGAAATGTATGGTTACAGTCTGAATTATATACAAGAATATTGTACGTCAGCAGCTACATTATTTTTTCTGATATGTAGGTACACTCTGAATGTCAATTTCGTTCATAGCGAAAAGCATTTCAATATCAAGATTTAATGTAATGTCAATTATTCTTATACCTGACTCACTGAAAATGCCTTCAAAAAGTGCAATCAAATTCAGGCTCATGTAGTCGTCTGGGTAGAGTGTTAAGTTTTTATTTTTAAAGTAAACCAAAGACAAGTTAGGTTAACGGGCCTCGAGTATATGTATAATCAACGAAAATTAATCTGATCTGGTTTTGATTTACTCTAAAATAAAAATTGTGTTCGTTACTATGTGAACTTGTGTTGAAAGAGCGCCTGTCCTTGATCAAACTTCTGGGATGTAATTGTTCAGGTTGTCTTGTTGTCATTTCTTGTTGTGGGACAAAAATTATTAATTTTTGTCCCACGCCAGACCACACGAACGACCAGATAAATAACGCACTCATTTTCATAAAAAAATGCTCGATTACTGATGGCCACATTGCTCTAGGAAGCAGATGAATTCAGTATGATTACTTAGGTTGTTGCAAGACAAACACAAAGTCATGAAGTTCGAGTAATTTTGAGATTTCAACAGCTTATCGTAAATTTCGAAAATTAAAGCGCCTTTCCTCAGTCTTTCCCAAATGGTATGATGGCTTGGAATACACAATAAAAGTTTGCTATCTTATTGAATGCACTGTTAAATACGGAAAGCTAAAATTTGGCCTTGATTCAATTCCCCTTTAACCTTAAAAAGATCAACACAAGGTTCGCACAACGAAGCCAAATGATATTTTTGATTAAAATTTATTGCTGGTAACTTCTTGGGCTCAACCGGGAGAAATACATGCGGTACGAATTAAGACAATATGACTTCCAGTTTCTGTTATTTCTTGAGACTTATCAAGACCTATCTTATCATTTCATTGCAGTTTGTAAGCATTGTTAACGACGAAATAATGACTACTTAGAGTACAAGAACTAGGAACACACAAGCCTTGTTACTGTGACAGAGGTAGTTCCTCTCAAAACATGCCAAACAGAAATGAATTCCCACCTGGAACAATAATGCCAAGACTTCTCTTTTGCATGATGGCAATTTGACATGTCTACTTTTCTTTTGACCCCTCAATTTCTTTTTTCACACCATTGCAGAGAAACAGTATGGATCAAGTTCGACACTTCCCTCAAATTGAGTGGTATTACGTGTCCAAATGAGATAAGTGCGTTTCCCATTCATTGACCTCTTTCGTGTCTAGTTATCTATGTATTGACTTTGGTGGCATGAACTCAGGCTAATTCACGTTCATTTGATCAAGATCATGTAGACCATTTTAAGACTTAAGTAGTGTCCCCAAAGAGGATTAACGTTCACTTTGATGACATTTGACATTCTTAAGTATCTTGGGAAAGTGGAAAGGTTTCTTTTGGCCTTTAAGAAACAAAGAATACTTGTTAATATCAACCTTGGGTTCTTCTTTTGAAGTGTTCACTTAAGGCCTCAAAGGATTTTTTTTAAGGATCAGTACTATCGACTTTGTTGAGGAGACAAACGACTCGGAAAATACTGAAAATGTAAGCCCTGAAAACGCTCCCGAAAATACTCAGATATACTCTTTTGAATCAATAGTTTTAGCTGAAACAAAAGCTAAATTTTGCATGTGGTACATATTTACTTTATGTGCTCTTTCCAAGAAACCTCCAACTGTTTACCATGAAGATTGAAAAATGAAAAAAAAATGTTTATTTCGGGATTCGTCAAAAAGTCTGAATACACATTGCTTTACGGACAAGTAAGTTCGTAGATAGATTCTAGAGGTAAATCTCCTGACCTTACATGATCTAAGCTAACAGTAGTTTAATTGAACTGAACTTGAAGGACGAAGAGAGCACTGAAGACTTACTACAAAGTTCACGTGATGGGTATTTGAGGTAGTGGAAGTTGGATTAAAACCCGGATTAAAGTGGAACTTTGTAACAACTCCGTGATCATAGGAGCGGAACGTTTCCAAAATTGAGGCACAAAAAGCAAGAGAAATAGAGATGACTCGTAAGATCAGACGAGCTAATAAAGTCATTCCAACAAACAATCTACCTCAATTCTACAAAGTCTGATGCTTTTAAAACTGACGTCCCTTTTCAAATACGGCTTTCCTTTTTTACAGAACTGGCTCCTGTGGAACAAGAGAGCAGCCAAGAGTCTTCAGATGTGGTTCCCACTTATGAAGCTCTCGAGGAACTAGCCAACACATTGGCCTCTGAGGGGTCTGAGGAGGACCAAGGAGACAACGAAAATGGGTTCCAAATCCCCTGGTCATACCTCTTGGATTCAAGGCCTCGTCGATCCCATTTGCATCAGGATGAACATCTCCTCCGTTTCGGCAAGAGAGCCCAAAGTCCCATGGCCAATTATGCCAACCAGCCTCTTGATGAGGACAACGTGGAGCCAAGAGCTTCCCGGAGTGGCAATCATCTCCTTCGATTCAGCCGAAGTGGACCCGACCATCTCCTGAGGTTCAGTAAACGAGATGGTGCCCATCTATTACGATTCAACCGTGCCCACGACGACGCTCATATGTTGCGTTTTGGCCGTAGTCACCCTGACGAGCCTGACACCCAACAATACCGGTCGGCTCGAGCGGGAGAAGAGCATCTTTTGCGCTTCAGCCGAAGCGGTGGAGACCATCTCCTACGTTTTAGTCGGGGTGACGAGGATCACCTTTTGCGATTCAGTCGGTCTTCACCGGACCATTTGCTTCGATTCAGTCGGACGCCAGGCAAGATGTTGCGGGCCGTTCGAACTCCGGAGTTACTAAAGAGATTCCAGACGGATTTAGGGGAAGACGGCACCGATTTCAACCGGATGAACCGAATGGTGAGCAACGATCATTTGTTGCGCTTCAGCCGTTCCGGGGCGGATCACTTGCTCCGGTTCAGTAAACGAAGCGCCTCCAATGCCGATGATGACGATGATAACAACAACGACGATAGCCACCTCCTCCGATTTGCCCGCGACAGTAGCAATATGGACAGTGCACAAAACGGCCCACAGAATAGATTTACCCGGCAAGATTCCCACCTCCTCCGATTTGCTTAAGCTTTGAGGGCAGTAGTAGCGCGGGGACGAACCCAACGAGTCTTCGCCGTGAAGACTGGAACAAGTCCAGCACGGCCAGCAGCCAGCCCCATCCAGCCCCATCACGCGATGGAAGAACCCGAGCCTAAGTGTCTAACCCCACACCAATCTAATAACACTGGAAGAGAGGTACCCTAACTAGTATATTGATTAACAAGAAAACCATCATTCACTTACTTACTCACTCGCTAACTTGCTTACTCACACACCATTATAATCCATCGATCCAGTCAGTCCTCCTTTCTAAGTAAACCTGTGGAACTGACCTATCTACACATTTATGAGTATTACTATAATCATTCACATTCTGATTACAAATATTTTTCTTGTGTTTTAATACAACATAGAAAATCTTATCTTGTCATCGTTGTGTAGTGCTTCTCTTTTACTTCTGCTAGTGCTGAAGCTCCTTGTCAATTGATACACCTATCATCATCATCATTATCATTATCACTCATTATCTTCACTTGTTCACTCTCCCTCATTATGAAACTAAAGAACCCCCTTTAACGCAAAAATCGTCATTTTGGCAACTTCAGCAACGAGAAACTCCTAGAGACAACTCGCCTAATAATAAGCTCTAACACAACTATTTGTATTGAGACAGGATCAATCTACACTGAGGGAAACTTTTTATCATTGAAGCAATTCCAATCGATATTCTCTTTTATCATCTATCAACCATCTTCAAAATCCAACATTCCACTATCATTTCTGACCTCAATCCACATTTGGAAGCATTTTTGGGAAAGAAGTTCACACATATCAACAACCATTGGAAGCCACCCAACATGCACAATATTTGGTGTGGGACTACCTTCTTCATACTACTACTTCAAGAACAACTATTGTCATCATTATTATTATAATTATTATTATTACTATTACTATTAATACTACTCCTAAAACGTACTAATCTAATGGTTTGCTTGATTTTGAAATATATTTTCACTTAAAAGAACGAGAGTCTCAATGATCAAGAAGAAACAAATTGTGCCCTCATGTTTTTCGTGAAGAACGAGGATCGCCAAACCAAAGGAAGAAACTTGTTAACTGTACACTCAGACGTCGAAAACTTTTTTGTTTCAATCGTCCAAAGTTACAGATTTATCATAATTCTGCTTAGTGCATGAAATAATCGAATTATTTCATATCAAACAGAAACAGCAGTCTAAAATAAACAATTCTTACTAACTTTTGGATACAATAGAAGAGTGTAATACTTATCACATGTGGGCTGAAGTGTAAAAGCTTAAAACGTTTTCCCTTTTAACTCTCAATCTAAACACATATCTTGAGTGGTTGTCCATTAAACTGCAACAACATAAACATGAACTCATGAAGAAATATTTGCCTGAAACGTGACCAAACTATTGTTGAATTTCTCTTTTTAAAGTTTAAAGATCCCCAATTGTAATTCCATTAATATTTCATCAATATAAGAATTTGGAAGTACATTGGACTGCAATTATCAAATAATCGGGACATTCTTTACTTTTGCAATTTGGACAATTCGATCGTGCTAGATATGTTCAATTTTCAAAAGGAAATCGTTTGAAAGGACTCTTCTCCCAAAAAAAAACATCAATTTTTAATCATAGAAGAATTTCTTTTTGCTAACACTCAACAACAGTCAATCAGTGTTCTACTCCAAAGATGTCTTTATTTGCTAATTTTGGTTATAAATAATGATTTTTTTCATTAAAATGAGGAAAAAAGAGGAAAATTATTATTTGTTAATAATAAAACAAAAAAGTAAGTTAAAAATAATTCACAACTGTTATAGAGTTTCCCTTTCTTTAGTCATGACAAATTTGAAAAAAAAAAAATTCTGAGTAAGTATCTTTTGGAGCCACCCTGTATATTTCCAAAGAAAAAAGACGGCTACAATTTATTAAAATTCACAACCTGAAAAACTACCAAAGCTCGACCTTAAAAATTAAGCTTTAAGCACTTCTATTTTGACCGTGCCCACCTGATGGTTATCTTATTGAGTGAACAAAGTGAAAAATCGGGGGTAAGGAACACACGTTACAGGGACAGAAAGGTCATTCAGAGATCAATTGCCACCTTCAAATAGCCATTGAAACGAACCAACTGCTGCGAGGAAGGCCGTCAATCCTGATCAGCGGACATGTCCACCTTAAGTACATAAATTAGGCCGTAAAAGTAACGCAGACAATGAAAAAACAATGGAAGCAATTCGGGACTTTCGTCTCAAAGGAAGAAGAGGGGTGTAATGGGGTCATGGCCAATGCAATTTATATTGTACTCAACTAAGATGTGACAGGAATATTCAAGAAAATCAATCACTTCATTGCTGAAAAATATCAAAAGTTGAATACAATGGGGCATGCACAAAGGTTGCTCAAGTGAGCGTTTTAAATCATACCGCTGGCGGTAAAACTGGGCCATTGGTTGTTCTGAGTTGCTCGGCCCATTTTGGCAAAACCAAGTCATTTCAAATTTAGCTTGTATTCAAAAATCTTCGGTTCATGGAATGATCGATATTTCACGTTAAGATAACTCGATGGGAGTTGGGTCAATAATACATAAAATTCACTTTCAGGGTGAATGAAAAAAAACCCTTAAGCAAGCCATGTGCCATTACAAAAACAGGATTAAACAATAAATTAAAAAAAATAATGATCCGTATTTGTTCTGCTGATTCCAGACAATCATCAAATTTCTAAAATGTTTCCCATCCCGAGAAATGAAATAGTTTTTGCTACTCCTCTCCCGAAATGGATGATTTCAAGTAACTCATTTGCTAGTCAATAAACTGAGCATATTATCAACCAGGTGTACGCAGTGCTATCCAAAAGTAAACTAGCGACCATTTCCAGGGACCTAGACTTACTAAATACATGCAAAAATTGATATATCTTTAATTTGCTAAAATGGACCGAGTAATTAAGCACAGCCAAGGGCCACTGTTCCCCTGCCGGTTTAACTTCGGGCATTAAGACGTCGTCTGTCCGACTTTTTTAGTGCTGTTTTTTTAAATGAGAAGTCAAGATGATCCAATCGGTTGTGGGCTGAAGACGAGATTATTCATGAGCTTACATATCAGTTCCTACTTAACCTTACTTAAAATAACTGGACACCATGTGAAATATGAAAACAGGCAATTGCTTACTTATGCTTAGTATTGCTTACCATGGCGGCCTAAATCATTAGGCTCAACGACTTCAGTATCATCAAAGCAAATCTTTAGCTTGGATGAATTGGATGAAGATTGGAGCAATGATTTTAGGTAGTGATGAACCGAAAGGGCTCTTAACCGAAACCGAAAGTTTCGGCCAAATAAAGACTTAACCGAAACCGAAACTGAAAGCACCTGACTGAAGAACTATTAAGATACAAAATCACTTTGAAATTTTAGTTAGTCAGATGAACGACAATGAGTTATTCAACATTTTAAGAAAATTGAAATGTTGAGTTTCAGAGGTTGGTGGACCAACAAACGGTTTGACTTTGTTGTCAAATTCCATTCATTTTAGAGTATGTCTGCTCTCGGTTTCCGTAGACAACCGAAACCGACACCGAAATTACGGCCGAGAACGCTTACGGTCCATCACTAATTTTTGGTGACTGATCTTTTGTGAAACATGTCCGCACAAGGTTGTCACGTAATACAGAGTCTCATATCAAATCAATGATTGCTCCAGACGCAATATGTTTATGATTAAATTGTATTCATACCAACCAATATCCTTCAGGCACAGTACTTGTACAGTTGATGGATTCATTGTGAACCTTTGACATTGTTTCAAGGAATGATGCTCTTCGCAAGATGCCCATGCTCCGGTCGAGTACTGGATGACCATACAGGAACTGAGATCCGTATCAGACTTGAAATATATTTTTTTTGTGCCATGAAATCAAGTTGATGGGCCGGCTAGAGCCGTCCTTTGTGTTCCTCTGCATGATGCTCTTCATGGAGCAAACTGATCCTATTGGCAACCACCTTCATCTTCATTGATTCTTGAGCCTTACGGTGCCAATTTTTCGGGATCCTCCCTTGCTCCAAGATCCCCGTGGTAAAGAACACGTTTGTTTTTGGGTGGGTTCCGGCCAAAGTCTTCAACGTGCGGATGTGATACTTTGAGCAAATTCATTGAACCCATTGCAAGGTTTTGTGCACTCTAATTTGCTCATTTGACAGCCGTCATTTGCAGGAAATTTGGCATGGATGAGAATGAGCTAGAAAACTTTGACGGTGTTCACGAGAATGAGAGTTCGTTCTGAAGAACAGTAAGATAGTTGCGTCCGAAATTTCCATGTCAATAACGTACGGCCTTGAACATCAAAACAGACATTAGAAAAAAATTTGGGGGACATTTTCGCCTTCCTTAACTTTCTAAATTATTAAGCTTTCATTTTAATATCCTCGGGTCCTTGGAAAAAGGCGATTGAATTATTCTTGATGAGAGTAAAATCGTTCAATCGAAGGACACTAGTTTCGTTTATCAGTTTCCAAAGTTTTGAAAGAATGACAGGCGGACAAGCATTTCAAAATGGGTTTAATTGACATTTTCTCGGACAGTTTTACATAACATTGGTTTGAAAAAACTTCTGACCACCCAATTTGACTTTTATGTGTCGATAATGCATTCTTTCCAAAGCCGATTGGAATATGTTTGTTGTAATTTATGAGAGTCAAGTCATTAAAAACATTTCATTTTTTTCTTGTAAATTTGCCAAAACTTTAATACATAGCAATCTGACTTAAAACGAATAATCAGTCAAAAACGGAAGCGAGTAGAGATGCTAAGAAAGGTATAATAGCATCGTGTTCGTCAGATATTCTCATGAGTACTTTCGAAAGAAAAGAAACGTAATTGGGTTTGCGACAAGGAAGTTATCATCGTTTGGATAATCTATCTAATCACATTAGGACCGTCAATTTGGCCAAAGTATAGCCTTGCCATGAGAGATCCTTATTGAGCAAAGAAGTACATTGTGCTTTATCTAGCTTAAGAATAGAAATATGGCTAAAAATTCAACTAATTGAAATAAAACAGTTTGAAGGGATAACCTCAAATCTAAAGCTGTTTTAATCTGTCTTTGGCGTTATTAGGAGTGTGTCTAAATTTAACAAATTTTTCAATCCTTACATTTAATGCCTGGCTACACGGAAAGTCTGCTCATCCTTCAACATTCAGCCTGTATTTGGATGAATGAATAATGAATCAAAGAAGAAATACACGATGCTCCCATTACATTTCGCACTCTCCTATTAATAGGTAACAGAAAACAAATTAGATAAGTGTCTGTTTGACAAACGACACGAGTTCTATTTGGTGTTTTCTTCCGTATAATCAGAGTTGATCGTCTAGTTGAGGATAAAGCCACTTACTTTTCCATGTTTATAATCATTCAGACTTAACTTACTTTTAGACTTTTTAGGTATTTTTAATTGACAATATATCAAACCATGAATCTTAACCTAAAAAATTTTGATTTTGTAAAGAAAACAGTAGCAAAAAGTCTTAAAGTAAGTCTTTTTTCCGGATTAATCTAGTTTTAGCCATAGGTTCTCTTTTAGCTCCGTTCAATGACATGTCAATCCCTTCGTTTTCTGTTTCTGACAGTATTGTTCGTTTTGTCCAAAGCACAACGTAAACCTAAGGTGTTGAAAATAACAAATGTGGGTCATCCTTCCAAGTCTCTCTCATCAAAAAAATTCTACGTTGTTACACATGCTTCTAAGAAAACTGAAGTATTACCATTAGACAAGTGTTTTGCAACAATGTTGCAGTAGGTTGGAAAGTTCCTCCATGGAGAAATCTTTCAGTTCATTTTTTTTTGTTGCGGATTTTTTTATTACAGCTGCAAGAAATGGCAATCCCCGTAGGGAATAGTGAATCATTAAAATGGCTGCAAACAATTAACATTTTTATGATACTTAGGCTACCAATGAGTAACTGTTGGCAGATCTGTACAACCCTTGAATAGTGGATTGGTCAGGAATAGTATCTAAAAATTTGTCCAATACTGCCTTAAATGCTGTTAGAGAATCAGCTCCTATATATGCCCGACGAAGACTAATGGACAACAAATTGAACAATGAAGGAGCCCGATAAAGAAGAGAGGAGGACTTTATTGATCGAACTAGCCTCGATTCTCTTGGATTTGGAGGTGCTCTCAGAACGCATGTAAAACCTCTACGATCGCTACAACTGATCTCAAAAACTTTGTAGGGACAGAGCCCATGAACGCTCTTGAAAACATACAATAGCATATACCTTCCATGCCGGCTCTGATTACTGTACAACCCTAACTTCTGGAGCCTCTCCCAATACGAGAGCTCTCTCATTCTTGTGATGTTCCCAGTGAAACATCCTTGGAACTGCTCGACCTTTTGCAAACCTGCTGAACTCATTGAGATCCAAACGGGTGAGGCATGTTCAAGATGTGGCTGCTTGTCACTAAATAATCCTTCAACCTTAATTTGCTTCCTTTTGCTCATGAAACTATCAGTCCAATTTAGAACCTTACTCTGGATCCAAAAGACTTCGAGTTGATTGAGCAACAGACCATGATTTACCCTATGAAAGGTCTTGGCAAAGTCAAGATAGACTACATCAACTGACTCATGACTTCCGAGCCCGTCAATAATCTGCTCAATCTATGGTCAACCAATTAGGTTACTACAAAATGGGCACGAGACCCATGCTGTCCAGGGGGAATGATGTCATGGACTTCCAAATAATCTACAAGTTCGGACTTCTTGATTTTCTGATGGAACTTGAACTCGATTTAGTTTGCGTGCTGCAATATTGGTCCTTGTTTAGGTCTTTATTCAAAAAGTTTAATATAACCTCCCTTTTTAAAAGCAATTAAACTTAAATTAAACTTCGAGTCAAAATTGGCAACACTCCCAAGTGGACCCATCACTAGTTGACACCAAACCTGATGTGCAGATCATTCAATCAGTCCATTCAGAGTTCCCAAAGCTCAGAATCAAATCCTTGGTAGAATGGCAGATTCAGATTGTTACTCTGCTGACTATATTGATTGGCTTTGAATCACATATTGATATCATCCACATTAACATGAAGCAACTAAGGGAAATAGACTCCAACTAACAC
>CM021314.1:2931500-2965026 GCA_010645155.1 Tigriopus japonicus
GGGAAATTCTTTTGAAAAAGTATGCTTGAGTCACGTATCCCAAAAAGCAAAGCATTTGACTTTCTACTTTCATCTGATTATGGAGGTATTCTCTTTTGTAGATCGCCACGGATCGTCATGGATCGTTCAGACGGGGTCGTGGATCTAGTTTCAATCGAGGAAGCAGCTTTGGTCTTGGTTCGTTGGCAGGTCCGCTTATTGGATTGGCCATCGGTGCTGGTCTTTTTGCCCTCATTTCCAATGTCATTGCTGCTCCAGCTGCTCCTACCACATGAGCACTGAGGCTTGAATCTGATGGGCCTTGAGGATGTGTATCAAGCTAGTTATAACTGAAAATGTCATTATTTCTCTAACTTGTCAGCAATGCAATAAAATGTTGTTTGTAAAATTTGCATTTTTGAGTTTGCAACATAATGAGGCATGCAGGGGGAGGTTTAAGTGATCTCTTCAAAAATCTTATCACGGGCGGATGAAAAAAGAGAAAAGGCTTGTTCGTCAATGTAAGATTTTGGTCAGTGCAAGGGTTTTCGCGTTTTACAGACCGCCCTTATGACTTAGATGCTACAAAAAATGTCGAATTGCCAGTTTGGACATTTTGACTCTCGGTTTTGTAAGAATTTGCAAAATTATTCTATTGATTAAAAAATGGCAAGCACTTAAAAAAGACCTTTGATATTGAAGAGAAACACGTACAAAAAACGGCATTTTGTTTGATACCATGATGGTTTTGGAGCTTTACAATACAAATCAGTGCTTATAACATCACTTACACTTGTACTTACCCAAAAAAGTGGCCTTTTGTTGAGAATTTTCTCGTGCAAGAACGAGCAAATAAAGTGTGCATTTTTTTCCAAAATCCTAACCAAAGGTGTTCAAACTTGCAATTCGACATTTTTCATGGCATCTAATTCGCAAGGGCGGTCTGTAAATTGCGAAAACCCTTAAACTGCCCAAATTCTCACGAGCCACCCACTGTTGCCAAACAAGCCTTTTCTCTTCTTTCATCCGCCCGCGATAAGATTTTTGAAGAGATCACTCAAACCTCCCCCTGCATCTCTCATTGCCCAAAAGGTGCTTGAACAATTAAAATTTAGAAAAAGAAAGTTAGCTAGTGTTAGGTTTGGACTATCCAAAACACACTTTCACAAAACAGTGTTTAGTTATGATGAGGGCTGTTTTACATTTCATGAAAAAGTATTTAATTTCATTTTTTCGATTTATTTACACTTTTGGCGTTTTTTGGGCGATTATTGTAGAAATTTGGTTGCTGCATTATTTTTTATTTAAAAAAGAGCAGAATAAATATCTTTTCTCTGACTTACCTAGACAACGTTTGCTTTATCTTTTTCTGTTCGTCTCCTTGTGAAAGACATGGCTAAATATCCTTCTCAGTTGAGGTTTTCACGATATATTTTACCACTCAAGCTCCCAACACAATTATCTTTTTGGATGAAAGATACTTTGTAAGTAAGGAAGAAAAAAAATATTTTGAGCACCATGTAAGAAAACTTAATTATTTAAGATTCAAGATTTCTCAGTGACAATTGTACAGGCTCATGCAGATAATATCGGGACGGTCGTTAGACGGCAATAATTCAGGTTAAGAAAGAACTTTGCTTTGAAACTTTCAGGCTATATTTGTCAACCAATTATCAACAATTTTTATTAAATGTGTCGCCGCTCATGTTAATAAATCTCTCCATATGGCCTCAGAAGGCTTGGACGGTCCTAGAGACCTCGGCGCACAGATCATATAATGACTAGATGTCGCATTGGCCCGTACCGTCGGCGAGAGAAAAGTGACACCACTTGGCCCAGCTGCGCTAGCTTCAAAATCTCAGGGCGACCGCGTGCTCAGAAGAAACGACGTTCGCTCGCGTCGAGAACAAAGTACGTACGGTACGTTGAGTTTGTTCAGGATTTGGCCAAGCTGGCAAAATTTTGAAAAGTTCGAAATTCCCACCATTTTGGGGTGTAGTGTTATGTACCAGCTGATGAAGCAAAGTTGTCCCCCTTTTTCTCGCATGAAGCGAGGTCTAACCATTATATGGTATGTGCCTCCGCGGCGTCTAAGAAGGCCATGGACCCCGTGATGGCAGCCTTCAGGGCGGTGAGGTTCCTGTGGCTGACTTGCAGGCGCATATAAAGTACACATAAGCCCACATAAAGTAGTCGCAGGTGCTGCAGTCCAGGCTGATTGGAGGCTACATGGAGGGTGACCAGTAGTGCGGTACTGCCGCCAGCAGCCATAACTCCACCAACTAAGCCTTGTGGGCCGGTCACCTCCTTTATCCATGGGACCACCCCTTATGTACCTCTATGTTGATCCTGAGGTCCATCAAGAAGTAGTGGGGAGGCGTAACATGGTCCTCTCAGGAGATGACGCCCAAGACCAGGGCAGAGGCCAGGTTCTTGCTTTGAAAAAATTTGGGGAAGTCGTCTGGGTCCTGGCAGATCCACCTGGTGTTTGAAGTTGCGGTCCACATCGAACAACTTCTCGTCCAAGAAGAACCTCAGATGGCCGCCATTTGACTTGAGAGATGAAAATGAGCTTGTTCCCCCTAATCAATCTTTGCTCCATCTGGGACTCTGTCAGCAAATGCTTGAACCTTAACCCGAGGGCACCCTTGATGGCCCTCTCTACGGTCCCAATGCTCACGCCCCTTGCCTTGCCACCTTCTTCATAGAGGTGCCCACCCTTGACTTGATGGACCACTTCAGGCCGGGTACAAAACTTGGCCTAAGAACTTTGCCCGACCTGGGATTGTGGGTGCTCTGACATCCTCTTTGGTCTCCTTGTATCTCTTGACGATGGCGCACAGGGTGTCCGAGAATTGATGGTGCATCGTGCTTTTCCTTGCCATTCAGACAAAAAAGATGCTTTAAAATTGAAAAAAATATATACAACAAGGAAGTGTTTTGAAAATGCTTATCCTATTGGAAGCCACAGTTTGAAATGCATGCCACAATATTTGAGAGATTCAGAGCATCTCAGGCAAAGCAGGTCAAAAAGGTATCTAAAATTTGTCTTGGAAGGACACTTCAATAATCATTCATCCCAAGGGACATCTAAATCTTCTGATATCAATTCAATATTGTTCAGGAGGTAAGAGGAACAATCACAAGAATAGCCTTGATCTGAAATATGTTAAAAACTCGAAGGGCCTATGTCAAGTATGAGCATATTTTCAACAGATTTTCAGATACACTAAGATAGATACTGGCTGCCCTGGGCTAACACACGGTGCCCAATGGTTCATGCAGGTGATTGGTCAAGAGCGTTCTGTTGGACATTCAGCTGATTCTGACGAAGTTCAATAACAAACCAGAGTACTTCTTCTTTGTTGATTTTGTAGTGCTTTGACTTGTTGGTGGGGTTGCCAATTTACCTATGTGAAATCATATTCCGCTCTGTCTACCAGTCTTTATAAACCTGTTTTTCCATAAAGAGCACCAAAAGGCAAGGCATCCCTGACTTTAGTGACTTCTGAGCAGGGTTGCAAATTAAACTCAAATTCGTGTTTGCTTACAAACAAGAGCAAAGCACCCATTCTCCAAGAGGCAACCCTACCTTAAAACCTCCGGTGAAAAAACTTGCCCAAGCCCATATTTCACATCACTAAGATTTTGTTGTCAATCACCCGATTGTGTGACATAAATCGGCCCTTGTTTAAACTCCACACTAATTGAAATTTACTTTTAGCATATCAGGTAAATACCTTAGACACATTTGCCGCAGATTTGAGGATTATTACTAACCAAACCGCACTATAAAATGAGCGAAATAGTTTAGATGTGTTTCTTAGAAGAAAAGGTTCCTTTAATCATGAACTTCGGCTTCCCGCATGATGAATGACGTCACAGACAGTCCGTGCCGGGTCGGGCAATCATAGATTTGACGGCCAATCTCTGCCTTTAATATCTCTATTCAACCCTATATCAAAAACGCAAAGTGAGGCCGAGAAAAAATGAAAAGCACATGCCCAGTCAAATAAGTTGAAGAGCTTGATACACGAAGTTTTAGAAAAGGATCCAAGATATTTGCAACTGAATCATAATTATTTCTGAAAAAGTATATTTTTCTCTAACGTGTCTATAAGCCATTGAAAATCTATTCTTTCCGATGCACCATCAATTCTTGGACACCCTGTAGATGGTGCTCTTAGGCAAGGAGGACGGTATTACGTGGAGTGGGATCTAGTGAGGGCGCGTTACTGCGTTGGTGTGAATTTTCCTGTCCATTTTTAGCTATTGACCTAACAAAAATTCTTGATTACCAGATTTTCAATTTCCAGATTCCAAATTATTACTGAGTAGTTTTAATATCACATTCATTCTTTGGAGTAAATCTAGAATGTCTGAATTGCTTTAAATCATTACTTTTGGCATCCAAATTTGTTATTCCAATTGCCAATCATGGCATGACGCAATTTGCTTCTGTCAAACCAAATCTGGCCTTTTTCTTAGTTTTTTTTGGCATGAATAGCTTGAAAAGTTCAGGCAACATTGGTTCGCTCTTTCGTCCGGACCTCACAACCTCACCATTACCGTGTCATGATTAACATATTATTTCTTTATCTGTTTACGAGAGTCTTGTTATTTTAATAATAAATCAACACTTCTTAAAGCGCTCAAGTAAGAACCATTTAATACTCACAGTTTTATTTGTTATCAGTTTGAGCATGTTATTTCATATTTTTATGGTTTTTTGGACAGTTTTGGCATAGTTGCTTAAGACTTCTTGCCTCTTGGATAGGAAACCCTTACAAAAATAATGAGGTTGGGAAAATCCATCAAAATTCTCAACTACTTCTGCTTGTAACTAATCGTGAAACTATTAGATTTAAGATGTATTCTATATCATGTGTAACATGAGGTGTACTGATGGTATGTTATCAGTAGTCCCAGTCTTGCGTTCGTTCCTTCGTTCTCTTTGATTGATATCATTAGAGGCCGGGAAAAAATGTTGGAAAAACGTCCAAAAAATGTCATTAAAATGTCAGGAAAAAGGGCAAAAATTTTTGAAATATAGGGCAAAAAGGGCAAAAAATTTTGAAATTTAGGGCAAAAAATGTAGGACAATACGCAAAAAATAACTGTTTTATTGCTTTGACGCACCTCAGTTTTGACCAATTTCTGAGATCAGCAAGCATCATTGTAAAAATTTAATGGCTGGAAAAGGACTGCTATCTTACGCTGCAACTTTGCTGTGAAGTGATGTTTGCTATCAAACACCTTTTTCTATCGTATTTGGCAATTCTGTTCAAATTCACTGCAGAACTGCACCGTTTTAAGGGCCTTCTTGGGCTAGGCGTCAGTTGAAGTTCGGCCGTCCTGTGGTGAGAGGTTCTTCCTTGAGAAGACTACTTAATACAGTGTGACCAGACATCTGAAGGAAATAATGCCATCAAAACAGTATATGTTTTAGGTGAGATAGCACATTCAGACTCTTTGAAAGGCAATAGATATTATTATTATTACTCATTTATTGCGATGTCTTTTATCATCAACATGGTTTCGAAACATTACAAAAGTAAAGCGTATGGTATGGGGATGTGCCAAATCACCACAGATCAAACATATGCAATCATCAGTAGGAATGGGATGGAATTCTTTCCTACTGCAATTAACATAGTGTTCAGCGTCAAGTATTTCCCGAAATATTAGCCTTCGGTGCCTCGGGTACACTGAAATCAGAGGAAGAACGCGGCTTCGCCAGAAGTATGAAGGAATATCAGAAAAAGAGTGATTGAGGGCGGTTTGGGAAGGTCGTTGAAAAGGGTGAGCTGAACTCCCTTGAAATAGATATTAAACTCTGAGTAAATAATGGCAACAGTGCCAACAAAAAACATACTTTACTCTACTCATAGCTATTTACCCACGTAAAATAATCACGGAAACAGGGGTCACAAAGTTTCTGATTTGAACTTTTTCACAACTTTTTGACAAAAAGAAACTTAAAGGGCACTTTTCCCCCTTTCCAAAGATTTGAAATAAATTGGCATTGTAAAATGTGAAGTTGAAGAATGACAATTTTAGCAGGAAATTTTGGCGGGAAATTTCAAGCCTTCATTCATTTGATTAATTGGTCCTTCAGAACCGGTTTGGGATGACATTTTTGAGCAAAAATTACAAAAAATGTTAAAAAATGTTGAAAATTTCCAAAAAATGTCAAATAAAATTAAAATGTTATATTCACGTAATATTGGCAAAAAATGTAAAAAAATATTTTTAATGTAAAAAATTTTTTTCCCGGGCTCTAATCATCATATTCATGTTTTGAACGAAGCTCGGTCATCAAATAAAAAGAGTGACAAGTTCATGTGTCCAGCTTAGCATTCAAGTAATTGGCTTCTTTATTGTTTTAAATAAAAGCTCATTTATGCTAAATTGACTTATCTCAGATTAAATTTCGTCAAATAACTTTTTTTGTTGAAAGAAAATTTAAAGAATGTAATTTTCAGAATGTGTTTTAACCAATATTTTTCAGATTATTATTTTTGAACACTCTTGGACACCCTTATTTATGGACACTTTTGGCCACCAATCCAAATGCCCACCCTGAGTAAATGCCGTCTAAAAATTGTCGATATATTGCCAATTCAGAAGAATTGATTTTCTTCCAATGTATGTGGTTGGAAATTTCCTCGAATTGCATCACTATGACATTAAATCATATTAGTCACTGTCCTTCAATATGTTCAAAAAGTGTACATGCATTGAATTGTTCGTCATACGTTTTCATCTTTCGCAGTCTTAGGCGAAAAAAGTAATTCTACGGATTCTGAGACATGAAATATTATTAGACCCTTTTCACTGCCAAATCAAATTCCATTCAAAGGAAGAGCTTTATGTGGCCAAATCTGTTACTATTGCTGGTATAGAAAACACGATGTAATGTTGCCATATTCAATGAGTTCGAGGAGTTTTTGAATTTCTCAATAAATTGAAATTTGAAGGCGGAGCCTCAGCAAGGGTTTACAATAAGTTAGAATTCATTTCAAACTTTGGAACAAGCAAAAAGATAGCTCTAAATAAAGGCAAATGGATTTGCGAATGGTTTTTGAGATTGTCTTCATCTTTTAAGCTCAGTTTTATGCTATACATTTTCATTTAGTCTGAGAATAGGGTTTGACATTTTTCCTTCCAAAAGGGCATTCTTGTTGGTTGGTGCCTTTGTTGGTGCCTTCTGCTTTTGGTTCATCATTTGTGATTTATACCCACAGAGCAGTGAAAACGCTTAAAATGTTCTCAAATATTTTAGTCCGAAATTGAGACTGGATACGAAATACTTCTTAAAAACCTTCTACCTAATTTTTTTGGGTTAAACGGCAAGTAAAGCAAAATGGCAAATTGTTGTGATTTTAAGATATTTGTGTGACGATCAAAGCAATTGAAAGGTTACTGCTAGCACCAAATTTTTGCCGCTCTACGTTTACCAGACAAAACCAATGGGCATTACGTGAAGGTGTTCGTTCGATTATTATCCTGAATGGCTGATTCAATCCTGAGGTCCAACATAAATCTGAAAGCATTGTGTCGCTTTCTTCAACGACGTAGGACGAATATGCCTTTCTACTAGAAAAGTGAGAAAAGGTTCACAATTCCCCAGTTTCCATAACAATCAAGTCGTTTACCGGGAAAAAGGTAGAGTGGCGGTTAGTTGGAACAGGGATTTGTGTTTTTGTTACCGGTCGGCTTTATGACGTCACACCTCGGATTCAATTCGTAGAATCTTCTCGAAAGGCTCCAAGGCTCTGCCTTGACCTTTAAATAATAGCATCATTCATATGGCAATTTCGTGAAATAGATATGTTGCAAAAAGTAACTGACATTGGGTGGTTGGGAGGTCAAACGGATCTATTTATCCTTTCTACTATTGTATTGTTCCATTTCTTGTCCTTTAGGAATGAAGGTCGTTGTCTCGGTCGAAAGATTGAAAATACTTAGTCTTGTTGGTTTCATTTTCCAATAAGAATCGAATCCATAAAGGATTTTAGGGTTAAGAAAAATTGCAACAATCTTTTTTTTCTCTTTACATGGAACACAATACAAGTGTTTACGATAAGGGACAATTCAAGCTAGATCGCAGGCAATTTTAGCTTTTTAACAAAGTAGTTCCATCCCACTTCAGCCCATAACTGAGTGAAACCGTGACTCGTACATCACGGCCTTACAGTAAGTCGCCAAATGTAATCTTTTTGTGATAAAACTGAAAGTTCACAAACAGACAGGGAAAAGGTGGTATTTCCTGCACTCGTCCAAACTTTTTTGGTCTACTGTGACGTAGGTATTTGCTTCACATGGTAATTAATCAGAAAGAACGAGCTACTCAGATCCGATTTGACATTGAAAGATGAGAAAATCTCTTTTGGATCCGATCCCGCAAAGTTCTCTCTAAAATTCAAGAAAAGTATTTTTTAAATAAAAAATTTTTAACGATAAAAACAATACGTCTGCTAAATACAAAAAAAATCTAAAGTTATTCCATTTAATAAAACCACTGATGAATGAAATGATAATAAATGAGTGAAATTTATTTAAACGTTAAAAAACAAATATACTTTTTACCTCTCCATACAAGTGATTGCTTAGGCACATTGAATCAGGCTTAGGTTATTTTCCCGTCCCTATCCATTCCATAGCATGATTCCACTTTGTGACTTGATCTACAATCATTATTCTTGTTCATTACAAAGTTGGCAGCAAAGATACCGAGTTTCATAAATTTAGGTTTTTTTCATAATCAATCGCTAGTAATCTAAGCTAATTTCTATTTATCTTCAAAGAATGGTTGCAAATAAGCCAACTAATGTCCACTGCACTAACTTCTCGTCTGACTTATTATCTATTTCGTTCAAATAATGTAAATAAATAACACTACTCAATAGAAAGGGTTTGGTGAATCCGTCATTCTTAATGGTCAAATGATATCAAATGGTCACAAGATGGTGAAAATGCATTGGGCAAAGATGACGAAGGAATTGAATTATGTTCCGAACCTGGGTTTTATTAGCCATCAAAAGTGAAGTCAATTTCACTACTGAACATACTGGGATGTCAAATGCTAATGGCCTTTACTGTCAAAAACAAGACATACAAACCTCTTTAAGTGAAGTTGATTGCTTTAAAAAGTACCTCCAATCTATGACGAAACTCTCTTGGTGGGATTGAACGCAAGGCCATAAAACAGCAAGGTAACAAAGTCAACATGTTACACCTTGGTGCTTTCTTGTCACGAAGACAGTTTGGGCCAGTTCTTAACCCTTTAAACACTTACACCTCTTTTCAGCTTCAAGGGTTGTCCAGCTCTGCCAATTGTTACTCGTTGGTAGACCAAATTCGTATTAATGATAATTGTATTTTTTTGGGGGGGGGCGGATTTTTTAATACGCTACAAGGAATGGGCTTCCCTGTAAAGAAAATGTATAAATTATATCAATGATCTATTTGTTTACAGGGAATCACATTCCTCTTAGCGTTAGTAAAAAATCCACAACCAACCCAAAAGAATAAAGCAAGAAAGGAAACTCTCAGAGAAATTAGACATTAGAATTGGATGGTTTTGGATATGTTATGGATTTGGTTATGTATTGGAGGTGCTCTCAGAACGCACGTAAAACCGATCGTTGAGGTTTTACGTGGTTTTTAAGAGCACCTCCAAATCCAAGGGAATCGAGGTTGGTTCGATCAATGTAGTCCTCCTCTCTTCTTTATCGGGCTCCTTCATTGTTCGTTGGGAGTATGTAGGAGCTGATGCTCTAATAGTATTTAAGGCAGGATTGGACAAATATTTAAATACTATTCCTGATCAACCCACTATTCAAGGGTTGTACAGATCTGCCAACAGCTACTCAATGGTAGATCAAATTTCGTATAAACGGTAATTATATAAACCAGGGGTGTGCAAACCCTGGACCGCTGGCCAAATGTGGCCGGCGAGTTTATTTAATATTAGAAATTATTTGCCGTTTTGGATGATGTGTCCCGCGAGCTCCAACAGTCCGGCCAATTTGGCCCAGTGCTAAATGAGTTGGCACACCCCTGATATAAACTATATTAATCATTAACTCTCTTTACAGAGAATCCCATTCCTTGTCGCGGTAATACTGTAAGTCTTGACTCATGCCCGAAATTAGCTTCATTTCCAAATCAGGTTAATCAGCAAACTGCAAATCGAAGATATTGTCAAACATAGAGCCAAAATGGTCCTTTTGTTATGTTCGGGACCTCTTCAACAACTTTTGATAATCAAAAAGATCCGGAGTCTGAAGTGCCTCTGAAGCCTGCTTACCCAAATTGGTGATGGGAGAAAGTCTGACTCTGATTACATGGCCTTTTTGAATCCTCTATAAGAAATGCTCCCATTAAGATTGAATTGTGTAGATTTTGGGGATCAATCTGATTGTTAATTCCTGGACAAAGGGATCTAAGAAGATTAGATCAAACCTTGCAAATCTTATAATTGCGGTCGGTCACAAGACATGAATTCCTAGCCCTGTAGGACCCTTAACCCCTGTCACGGTTGCTCTTTGCCCCAAGACTTAAACTATTAGCATTCAAGTCCATACTCTGGGATTGGATGTTCATATTTTTTACTCTTTTTAGTCTCTTGGACGTCGTGATTCTTAAAATAAAGTTTCCTGACAACTGAAAACCTCGATGTCGACAACCTATTTTGTGCCCACCATATTTTCACGACTGCATTGCTTTGTCTGTTGGACCCAAAATTGCTTTCGCCCTAAATCGCCGCCGAAATTTCGCTACCGGTTTCGCCTACCGAAACCGAAAGCAAAGAGCGGTTTGCTCAATAGAGGCTAAACAAACGCCATCGGTTTTGCTTTTTCACTTGAATCTAGCAAAATCGTAAAAAGTTTAGTAACTAGAATGGCTTTAAATTCTTTATCTGTCTAAATCATTCGGTTCATAAAGGAGATGACATGAGGTCAAATTGTAAAACCCCTCATTTTTCCAAAAAAAAAATCTCCGATCCATAAAAATTCTGAAAGAATAGGCTTTTTGGGCCCCAAAAATGTTGTCACGTCAACAAAACTCTAAACATTTTTGTTGAAAAATCCCTAAGATCATGAGAAAACATGAAAATTGTGTAGACTTTTTGGAACCCTAGAATGCACCCAAGAAGGATGTTTTGAGGGCATGCTGAATTATCCGACAGCCATCTAGGTCACAAGAATGTTTGTTTTCTTTTAAATTCTCGATTCAACAGCCTTTAATCTACAAGGAAATCAAATTGGTCATCGGCTCAAGACTCAATCCTTCCATCTCTATTTGCAAGGGGAAATTTTTATCACAGGCCTAAAAAATGATTACAAACACTACTATCATCCATGGCAAAGTAAAAATCTTAAGAGGTTGCGCGCCCTCAAAGTACACGGGCTCCAACCCAATGCCAGTTTTAAACCGTTCTTTAAAATCGTGTTTGAGCTTCATATCTTCCATTTGATAGAAAAAAATGGAACTTTAACAAAGATTTGTTCCTTCTTTCTCGATTCCCTCAATGGTCCACTTTGGATTGACCTTTTATTCCCCAATCGTCCTGCGTAATCCTAACGTTTCGAAGAGTACTTTGTCTCCCGTTTCCAGTCCAAATCTCTTTGTCTTGAACAAAGCACCCTCAACCCAAACAGTTTAACAAAAACTACTGCCAGCCCAAATGCTAAATCCCAATAAAACAAATAAACTACGGCTAGATTTTTTTTTAATTTAGAATTTCCTTGAGCATTAACAAAGCATTTTTTAAATCCATAACACCTCCAGAATCTTCTGTTTTTACCTTACCTCATGCTCTTGGCTCTCTTTTGGCGCGTCCCGACTGACTCTCAAATCAGCTGGTGTCTTTGTGCCTGTACTTGCACTCTACTCGTTTGTGCAGCATTGATCCACCAAAGAGGCCTGTTCAGCAGCTCTGCTGTATTTCTACACCCTCTGTGTTCAACTGGTGCACTTGTAACATTGAGTGCTACATTACGTCGTATTCATTTAAAAACAACAAAAAATTGATTAATTATATTTTAAGGAACATCTTGCCAGAGTTGTGTAAATATATCGCCAAAGACAGCCATTGAGAGAGGATATCGGTCATAGGCACAGACACTCATCAGCTGCTTCTCCATCATTGGATCTGGATGAACAAGGCCCTGGGCATCTTTTTTCCATAGCAAGTCGAATAACTGGATCGCTTTTGTGTTCTGTGTGCGAGTGACCCACCCAATTATGAGACAATAGACCTTTGAAGGTGGTAAGTTTACCTTTCTCATAGCTAGACTTTTGCACTTATCCGCATTCCTTACATCGTGTCTGATTGATGGTTAGATGTTGCTTAGAGACTTCTCTCTAGCGATATGTGATGGGCAAAAACGCATACTTAACATTGCATTTCCATGTGTTGATTCCTAGTGATGAGAATCTTCCTTGGAATGACGTACGTAAGTCCGAAACATATGCCATCAATGGGATCGAACCCGCATTTTTTACAGAAAAGTCAATTTCGGGTATGATCCTTAAAAAACTTCAATGGATCCGCATCAACGGGTAGAACATGAAACAGCACAGCTCTGAATAAACGAACGATCGATCTCCAGTTTGCTTGTTTGGTAGTGTCCTCTTAAGGGGATTGTAGTTATAATCACCCAATGCTAGATCACTCAATGTTTAGAATCATTGTTGCTGAACTTATCTTGACAAAAACTTATATATTTTTGTCCAAAGGGGCAAAATGAAAATCTGTGATGTCATTGAAGTGCCTAGAGGGCAATCCGAATCGCAAAATTCGCTTGGCACATCTGGAACTCGAGGCGATTGTTTCACCGAGCTCAATGATAGGCCATAACGCGGGAGACAAAGTGTTTCTAAAATGGCCAACGAGAGCTCCTCAAGCTTTTGCTTTGAAAATTTTGTAAACAAAAGCTCCAAACATATAAAGCCTTCACTATACAATGTTTGATTTAACCGTTGCCTAAAGTTTGAATTTTGAGACAAGCACTTTCCACTCTTCGATCGATCAAAATTAGTAACAGGCCATCTTCGTAAACATTTACGTTTGTCCATCACGGAAAAAATCGTATTCAATGGAAGGCCTTTTGGTTCCTGGATAGACATTAAGTTTCCATAACTTTCAGGATAAATTATTTGCATGCTAATGGTTTCTCATAAACCTTAGGAACCAAATATCCAAAAAGAGCAAGATTTGACGGCACAACTGAGTTTTTATTTGTTCCACTCTTCGGAGATGCCACTCAATTCAATGAGAAAGGGTCGAAAGAGGGATCTCACTGCATTTCCCGTTTTAGTGCAACTCCGACTTACAGAAGGTTTGGTGCAAAATCTCTTGGCCAAAGTAACTTGTAACCCATTGGTTAAATGGGCACAAACGAGAACTTTCGATTAACAGATTGGCTGTTACAAATTGTTTCGATGGCGTTTTTGACCCAACGGACCTTCGTTCCCAAATTCCGAGTATTCAAAGTAAACGGTGAATGCGTTTGTTTTTGTCGGCCGTGTTGAGCTTCCTTCTTCTCAACTTTTGGGGAAAGTTCCGAACTTTGGCAAGCTTGACTAATGTGCTCCAAGTTGTAGGTGGAACGTCGCCGAAAGAAAATGTAACGCAGATCTTTTCCCAGTATCTTGGTCATCCAATACTTATCCTGACCATAGTCCACTTTGTTCCACATTAATGGAAGGCACCACTTTTGGATTGTCGTTTTGGACTCTCCGATTCAGATATTTGAAGCTACTCAATGTTGTGGATTAGGGCCAAACCTTGATTTTTTTTTTGCCAATCGAATTCTAGATTTCATGTTGACGTGAATATTTCTTGCCTTAGTTGCAAAATGAAACATTTTTATGTTCGACTGTTCCGATTTCAATTTTTTGTACGAACAACTGTGTTCAAGTGCCGAATTTTCTCAAGTGTCTCCATTTGTGTTTCTTGCCAAATATCACGCAAAAGGGTGTTCCAATTCCTAGATATCTGTTCCATATTCTAGCTCCCTAAAACGCTTTATAGTACAAATTTTAGAGGGACGTTGTTTACAAGGCTCTAAAGGTTATGTGGAAATATTTACGCTATCACAACTGCGCTCCATTTCCGATTTATACCAAAAATTGAAAATCAATTTTGTTACTTGCCTGATCGATGTTTGTCTTCTTTTCCTATTTATTTCCAAATTGAGTACTCTCTTATGAGTTATCTTTACATACTTTCTTTCCATGTTCACTTTACCGACTGAGTGACGGCCAAACTTAAAGATATTCGGTGCTCTATAACATAAAGCGCTCTTTGCAGCTTTTCAATGAGAAAGACAGACGGAAGGAAGGAAGGACAGAAAGAACGAAGGATCGAAGGATGCTTTTGAAACGAAAGTCGCACTCGCAATGGAATGGAAACTGCGTCACGAGTGATCCCCACCGGATTCAAGCGATCCTGCATATCGCTCACCTTTGTTAGTTCACCTAGTGACAGGAGTACTTTTTCTTGATCTTTCCCTAAGCAGTTCCTTGTCCAAGGGCACACGGAAATTAGGACTCGATAAGCCTGTTTTTCGTCTGCCTTTGGCTCCAGTTTCCTTACTTCGTTCCGTTCTGAAGAAGGGCAAATTTTTCTTTGTGTGTTTCCTCCGTTTTGGAATTGAGAGTTATGACTTGAGCAATGCCCTCGGGTTTCAGTTTAGTGAAAGACTTGGCCCCAACTCAGTGTCGAAGTTTACTCGTGAATCCTTGGAAGAAGCTCAAGTAGGTGGTATTCTGAAGAAGTCCAGTAGTGTGACTCAGTTAGTCATTCCATGCTCATTTCGTGGTTGGCTAGCCTTCAAAAGGGCCTTTCCATAGTCTGTCTCTTGGGTCCCCCTTCTTTGATCAAAGGAATACATCTAGATTTTGGAACTGACATATCACTCATTTAACTGGCCTTTTGAAGTCAACACTCAGAGGATTGATGTCGTCATAACTCGTGATTGTTTTGGTGTCTAATTTCATTTCCATTTGCAGAAAGTGCTTGAAAACCAAGTTCACTGGTGGCGGCAGAATGGAAAGTTTCAATGAATTTCCTCTTCCACCCAATCTTGAGGCTTTAGCCGAGGTTCTCCAAAAAGAATTGGGTGGTTTCGAAGATGAAGACTCCCAGCCAATGCCAGACTTAAAAACCACCGATGATGTGCTCCATTATTGGAACAATGCCTTGGAAAAGGTAGGTCCACACCTGAGGAAAAGCACTTCCTATTCATTCATTTATGTAGACGAAAATCTAACCGGAGACCATTTTGATTAATGATTCCTTGAATGGAAAATGGAGACTAAGAGCATTTTGTAGTTCAAATTTAAAATTCAGGTTGGAAAGAGGTCTGGAAGCTTGTTCTTCCTCGATGGATAAACGACTCATCATTTAATGACGTCATTCATGGCTGATCATTTTTGCCTGCAATTATTAATGCGAAAAATGTACCATGAGTAAGCCACGAAGAAAGCATTATTCCTTTGTTCAAAACTGAAATCTGTCTTGCACTCATTTCAAGTACGAGAATGCATGACCTCACGTGTCTTGAGCCCATTGACCAAGCCCGAAATAGCCAACTCTACTAATGACCCAAGTTCCCCAAGTTCGTTCTAGAAAATCGATTTTCTCTTTTTTAGGATAATCTCGCGTGCCATCATTTCCGTCAATGGTGGCGACGCATTGTTCCCAAATTGTTTTGTCCCAAATTCAACATGGACTATCAATCGCCCAACGCTCATTTAGATGAAGATGAGATCCAACGATTGCTCCTGGCACCCTTGGAACAGTTTCTCTGCAATGGCGACCCTGAACCAGTTATGGAACGATTGGCCGAACTCAATCGACCTCGTGCCACTTGTGGGAAGAAATTTCGATCGGGCGATGCAACTTACAGTTGCTGGGATTGTGGACAGGATTTCACATGCGTGCTTTGTGTCAATTGTTTCAAGCAATCAAAGCATCAGTTCCACAGGTAAGCTAGTGCAGGTTCCCTTTCCAATCGAGTTAAAGTTCTTGAGTTCAAAGTTGAATATTTCAGTTACAAGATGGCCATTTCAACGGGAAATGGAATATGCGATTGCGGAGATACAGAAGCCTGGAAAGCCGATCCCCATTGCGATACTCACGCGTTGGGAACCCAATCAGGACCTGCCGAGCCCATTTTATCCAAGGTTCCCCCTGAGATCCAAGTGCGAGGGCGCTATGTCCTAATGAGTGTGATGAAATATTGCCTCGAGGTTCTAACCCTTCCGGCCTCTTTGACTTTGCCAGCAGATCTGACTTATCGGCAAATGGATTCCTTTGAGGACATGACTGCCGAGGACTCTTATTCAACCATCATCTTCAACGATGAAGAACATACTTTCGACGACGTGATAGCCACGCTCACAAGGGCGATCGAATGTGATCGCAATGCCGCCAAAGGCCTCGCCACGCTTATTGATCGTGAAGGTAGATGTTTGGTCAAGTGTTCCGGCTTCCAGAATTGCAACGATGTCAAACGGATCACCGAACGCATCACAAGTCGCCGAAATTCGAAGCCGCTCAAAGTGGTTGTCATGAATAGTTATGTGATGGCTCACCAGAACTTCGCCATGAGACTGTTGGATTGGTTGCAGGGCATCTTGGAGAAATGCGATAGCTTCATTGCTCTATTTGCCATCATTTTGCAGGAAAAGGATCCGAAAGATCGGTGTTCCATGCTGGAAACTATCTTCCGAAACGATACCGTCCTGTGGAAGGCCACCCGAAAACAAACTCATCATCTGCTCATCACCACCATGTTGTTCGATAATGAGACCAAACGGCAGTTTGCCAGCTTGTTCACCCAGTGTTATGGGCAAATGATGAAAGACTATATCCAGGATGACCACGACCACTCGTTCTCCATTCACTCGTTCTCGATCCAGCTGTTCACGGCACCCACTTTGGCCCATCATTTGGTGGCTAATGACGATGTTCTTGCCAAACTTCTCACAACTTTCATGTCTGAATGTGAAGGCCGACGAAATGAATTTGGCAAGTTGGACTTTCAAGAGTCTGTAAATATCCTCTCACCTCGTCGACCCGACCATTACATTACCAGCGACTTGAGATATCTACTGAGAACTCCTCCAGAGGTCGATGCTTGGACCGATCAATTAAGAAAGGGGTTCCTCCACGGAGTAACCTTACTCCTGGACATTTTGTATTGGATGCAGGGCATGGACCTCCAAACTCGACAGACCACACACCATTTGGAATATGAACTGGAATGGAGGTCGGCCTTCAGCCTTCATAACACCATTGCTCCTCTAACATACTTGGTTATGGAATGGGCATCCCGAGATCGGGTGGTTTTCATCAAGACACTACGTATGCTTTTGAAGAAGCTCTATTTCGATCTGAAGGAGGCAGATAAGAATCCCGCTACGGCTGTGGCTTATGAGACGGTTCGAATCCAAGCTCAAGAAGCCACTTGTATTAATTACCAAGTGAGCAGTCGACCCATCAGCATGCATGCACCCTTAACCCGCCTTTTGGCCGGTTTGAGTCTCTACATGCATCGGTTCCAATTAACTTTCGACTCAAATGAGTTGAATATCCTCGAGAAACCCAATCCGATTCAAATGATCGAGCCTTCACTTCGAACTGTGGTGCTTGTAGCCCAAGTTCATGCTGGAATGTGGAGACGAAATGGATACTCTCTCACCGATCAAATCCGCACCTACGTGTATCCTAATCGTAGGAAGGAGATGCTCGATCAGGATATCATCATGCTGCAATTGGGAGCAGCTCTCATTGAGCCCAATCAGTACTTGATCAACCTGTTGTACAAGTTCAATTTGGCTTCTTGGGCTGAGAAGAACTTTGATTGCTCCGAGGATGATAGCATCCGACAAATCATTGCCCTAGTCGAAGAGTTTCTTGGCACACTTCTAACCATCCTTGGGGAACGTTATGTGGTTGGCGTTGGCGAAGTTACCGAGGAAGATGTCCTAAGAAAGGAGATCATTCAGTTGCTTTGCATCAAGAACACGCCGCATTGGTCTCTGAACAAGAGCATTGGACAAGACATCAGTAAAGAGACCGGTCTGGACCAAATCGTTGAAAGTGTAGCCGTGTTCAATCGAACCGGTGAACGTGGCGTGTACGAGTTGAAGAAGGAATACTTTGACGAGTACAATGTATTCTTTTATCATTATTCGAAAGAAGATCAATCCAAATCCGAAGAGACTCTGTTAGAAAAGAAAGGGGAGCACGGTCTTCCCAAGTGCAATCCTCCACCCAAACCCCCACGATTTACCAAGGAATTTCTACGTGTTCTGGATATCATAGAGAGTGACGTGTTCCTTTACATTGTATCTTTAGTGTTAATGAGAGCCGACAACTTGAAATCCAGATGCTTCTCCGAGGGTCAAGTTCAGAGGGTTCTTTTCCTCATTGGAACTTGTCTTCATGAGGAACAGAGGTCCAAAGAAGATCCTAGCTCATTGAAAAAAGTTGAATTCACGGCCAAGGCCTCCAAATTCGACATCTTTAAGCTCCTCTCACAATTGGTTGGAAGCCAACGCATCGACAGCCACAAAGAGTTATTGGCCTGGACCTTGAAGAAATGGCAGGACTTGAGTGTTGAAGATACCGGGGCTTGTGGACAAGGTTCCTCCAGGATGGACACGGAAAGTGGAGCAGACTCCTCACGTGTAGACGCCCTTGAGGCTCGTAAGCGCAAAAAGGCCATGGCTGAAGCACGGAGAGCCAAAATCCTCGCCCAGATGAAGTCCGCCCAAAGCAACTTTGTCAAAGAGAACAAGAACGAGTTTGAAGAGATCAGTTCAGGATTGGAGAAGCAAAGGAATGAGAGTGTTTGCTCCGAGATTGATATGATGGAGGACGTGGAGGGTAAACCGATTTGTTTGGGCCCCAAGAAGTCGAACTCCACTCCCGACGAGACCCTCTTCACGTGCATCTTGTGCCAAGAAGAGCAAGCCCTTACCTCAGACGGGCCTGCCTTGGTCATGGCTTCATTCATCCAACTCTCAACTGTCCTGTCCAAGAAGAACCTGGCCGATGATGACAGCTCCGAGTCAAGTCTTCAATACCGCAGTTGTCCCATACTCACTTCTGATATGGCCACTGCTCCGTTTGTGGCCAGTTGTGGTCACATCATGCACGCCACTTGTTGGAAGAAATATTTTGATGATATCGTAGCTCACGAGCGCCAACGCAATCGCATTCGTCACACCAATATCTTTGATGTAGAGAAACACGAGTTCTTGTGTCCTTTGTGTCGATGTCTTTCAAATAGCGTGATTCCCTTGATAGCCCCTTTCAACCTCCTTCAACCTCAAACCATTCCTAAAGAAGGCGAGGTTGAGAGGTCAAACACCAAAAATCTTGAGATGGACTTCACACAATGGATTCAAGCTTTGCAGATAGTCTTGAAGTACAAGCGAGAACTCACTGAAGAGCCCAAAAGCCCCGCTGAGGCCAAATCCGGGGACAAGGCCAAGGATCCCGAAACTAAGGTCGTGAGTAGTGTGCCGAGAAGGAAGCATTACTACACCTGCCCATTGACCCAAATCGTTCATGAAATGGAGGAAGAGGGACACGATGGGAAAACTTTCAGCCAGATGTTCACCCATCAATTGGGAAAAGAACTGGAATTCTCAGCTTCCATTTTTGAGATGCTTCACGTGTTTGCCACTTCCGTGTACGGAATAGGTTGTGATGCCCTGCCAGACTCTCAAGATGAGAGAGTGCCGCTCATGATGTGGAAGGCTTGTGCCTACACTGTCTACAGCAATGTCCTCTCCGAATTGGATGAAGAGGGGAAATCCAGTTTCGAAGACATGTCCCTCCGACAAAAAGTCTGTCTCTCAAAATTGATCCGGGTGTGTGGGATCATTGGTACGAATTTTGGTGAGCCCAAAGTGATTCAGAGTCACAGTTTGAAGCTCTTGTCCACTTTAATGGAGGTGGACACAGCCAATCTGTCCATTCTTGAGTACGACGCCTTTGGTCTCTTGGTGGCCTTGACTTTTGCCCTTCCTAGTTTGTTCGTTGGGAGTCAAGAAGCCCCTCTTCCAGCTGCCAATTGTCAGGATCTCCATCTGTTGCACCTGATCTTTGTGGCTCATTTGGTACAGATCATGCTGACCACAGACCAGTTCACCCATGACATCAGCGACGTGGAAGAAGAGGCACGTCTCAGCTTGCGTAGTAGTTCAGAATGCGATATCATCCTCAAGTTTCTCCAAATTATCCGCGAAGCTGTTGGGTTTGCTTCCGACTCGGATGGAAGTGAGGGATTGAGGGCCGATATGGTGTGGATGGACCTCAAACGTGCTAGTCTTCCATTTCTACGAGCTGCTGCCGTATTCTATCACCATTTGTCGGGAGTGCCCGCCCCGTCCGGTCTCCAGCATCACCAAGAGGGCGAGTTTGATGCCCTGACCCATTACCTAGGTCTGCCTAGCTCGCCTGCCAAGCTTCTTGCCCCACCTGTTTTGATCACCCTGGCCAAGAAATGGGCCAATCACCCTCACGTCCACATCATGCTCTCAACCGCGTCAAAAATCCCTCCAGTGACCTATCCCGTAAAGGTCAACGGTCTCATTGATCTACCCGAAGATTATGCGGACCTTATCAACTCTGTCTGTGATTTCAATTGCTCTGATTCGCTCTGCAACAACACCCGGGCTCCTGCCATGTGCCTCATTTGCGGTGAAGTCCTTTGCTCGCAATCTCTTTGTTGTCAAACCACTATTGGCGAGATGAACGTGGGGGCGTGCACCGCCCACGCAGAGAAATGTGGGGCGGGAAAAGGGGTGTTCCTTCGGATTCGTGAGAGTCGAGTCATGTTGTTGTCGGGCCGAACCAAAGGTTGTTTTATTCACTCGCCCTATTTGGACCGGTATGGAGAAACAGATCTGGGACTGAAGCGAGGCTTTCCTTTGAAATTGTGCCGCGCAAAGTTGGAAAAAATTCAGAATTTGTGGATTGAACACAAGATTCCGGAGAAAATTGCTTATGCTTCAGAGAGCAACTATGATTTTATCAACACACCTTGGCATAACATGTAGTTTCGCTCCCAGAGTAATTGTGTATTGTATGAAATCAGCCCTTTACCAATGGAAAAATATATTGTCACGTCAGCTAATCCTTCAGAACTTATCCTCGTAAAATGGGGTTAGTGGGGTTTTGAAACTGATCAGTACTTGAGCCAAAAGATCAATAGATTGCGGTGGTTATGAAAGTAAAGTTGATGTGGATGCCCATATAATTGCTTACACTCAAAAATTTACCTTCCGGTTCTTATGCATTTTATAGTGCATATTAGCACTTAAAAGTGTATAATTGCATTAGTAATGTTTACTCGTTCACAATCTATTAAGTGCAAGTAGATAAAAAGCAACCATTGGGTACATGACGGCAGAAGTACTTGAGATTTGTTGAAACATTGTTGAAGCAGCTTTTAGACTACCTCGGTGATTTTGGGGTCTAGCGTGTTTTATGAACTGAAATACTAAAGAAACATTAAAACCAAATTTGCTAGAGCAGTTGTTTGCTTCATCAAAAATTTGTACGATCCATTGAATTCAAGAATTCAAAATATGCCTGCGTCAAAAAAGCATCCAATCCAACTTCACTACATACTACTGTATATCACCAGAATGGTCTTTCTTGCAAAATACGAGTATAAATGACATTTCAACTTAAAATACCGTGTGAAAAGTGGTTGATTCTATACGATGCAGATTGGATCCATCTAACAAATGATGCTAATTGAAATGTTTGAAGCAAACTCTTAATGGTCAAAGCTCTTTTTCCGAATATCATCATCAAGATTGTACATTTGACCAGTCTACGATATTTACCTTCCCAGGTATATTTCCTATTCAATATGTTTCCACTACTGAACAAAACGAATTTCATGAATAGTTGATTGGTGCCACTACGCTTTCAATAAATTATTTGAAACGTAAAGTGGATCTTTGAGGTCAAACCAGAAATACCAGCAATTGTGTCTTCATTTGAGGACCACTCACTGTTCTGGACATGCAACTTCCGAAAATCAATACCAAAATAGATGGTGATAAAAAAGCGAACAACTCATCGATGAGAAGAGTTACTTTTCAAAGCTTTTCTGTTTCTTTGATTTTAAACTGGGAAGAGAATGAGATTCATGGATGTGAGAGTTTCAATCTCGTTTTTTCGGAACTTTGCTTATTTCTGAAAGTGCTCCCTAGAATACAGGATAAGAAATTGCTTATGATTGAGCAATGTCAATTTTTTTAGAGAAAAGGTATAAATGCTTGTTATAAAATATCCCCGAAACTTTGAGGCACGCAAGAACTTAAGGCCCAAGGTAAAGAACTTTTTCTGTTAAGGAAAAGAGGTACATTTCAATGGACAAGTCGTAAGAACATATGATATAGTGATGTGAAATCCGATCAAAAATTTCAGCCAACTGAAACTATTGATGGCAAGTAAAAACCTGAAACGTTCATTTAAAGGGCACAAATTCCAATAATGGACCAACCTTTGCCTCGCAATGACTCCAAAAAACCTAAAGTTCACACAATTTCAATATTCATCCCCATCACATCCCTCTCCAACAATGTACAAGTTTTCTTGAGAATTTTAAAAATTCACGATCACCCGGTAATTCAAGGATCCAGTTCTCAGAGTTCAAATTCACGCTCTTTGAGCTTTAACAGGAAATTGTCTGGGAACGAAAATTCCTACTTAAACCATAGCACCCTACTATTCAAAATCAGTCTCAATATGAATTGGATCAAATTGGCTTGGATGGTTCTCCTTGGTATTAATTTGTCCCAAGTAAGGGCAATGGATCTCTCACCCATTGTTGACTTATTCCAAGATCCGTATTGCATCACTTTACTTCAAGAGGATTCACGTCTATCTTGGGACCAAGGAGTTTCCGACAAAATCATGCTCTCTGACCTCAACCATGAAGGCCAAACAAGCAAATTTTGCAAAGCAGTGTTGGTTTCCTTGGAACTGGAAACCTTCATGAAAAAACTGGAAAACCACAGCTCTTTATTCCACAGAGAAGATTCCCAATACATTTTGATGGTGCGACATAATTCCTGGAGAAAGATACTGGGGGAGTCCAACTTCTTTGGAAAAATAGTTAACTTGGCAGTTCTTGATTTAATCCATGGCGAATTTTATACAAAAGCACTTTGTGGAACTACTCCTTACATCAAAATAGGCGTGTACAATGGGAATCGAGTTGTTCTGAATGGCTCACCGGTGTTCCAAAAGTATCCCGATATGTCTTGCCAATCGATCAAGGGCACAGCCTTCCATTATTCCCCATTTACCACCATATCTGAAGATGCTGAGGGTCAAAGGAGCTATAGGGGACTTGAGGCAAGAAAGCCATTCAAATGAATGGAACAAATCTGGGCCTAATTAAGGTCTTTTTCAGGTCAACATATTCAAAACCACCGCCGAAAAACTGGGGCTCTCGTATGAAATTGGACCGCCCACGGACGGTGAAAAATGGGGGCGTTTCACACCTCCAAATCACTTTTCTGGTCTCATGGGAGATTTGCAATATGAACGATCTGATGTAGGTTGGGCCAACCTTTATCCAAAATTATATGCACCTGGTCTTGTGGATTTTACAGATCCATACGATGTTGGTTACTTCTGCTTTTATGTGAGTAACGAAAACCACCAGATTTGAAATCAAGGTCAAGAAATGTAAATCTTAGAAGCAAGAGCCTATAATTTACATCTATATATGCTGAAGGTTAACAACAAAGACCCATAATTTAGGGTCAGGACACCTTGCAGCCTACAGGGTCGGCAGTTCAAGTGCGGATTGGATCCATGCCCAAGGCCTCCTACAGGAATATCCACGAAACAACTTCTATTCCTTAATACTTCGGAATTCTTAAACTGTAAATTTGAAAAAAAAAATATATCGAAAACTGCAAGATTATGATGGTCTTAAGCGATCTACACTTAGGCCGCAGACCCTGTACAAGTACAGTACTAAGGATGACTCTCAGGTCAACCCTCTTTTACTGTCTCGATAGCTCAAGGAACCACCAAAAATCACCTAATGAAGTTATTAATGGGTGGTCATAACATAGTAGTTGGTTGCGACCCTTGATTCAGAGGTATTAAACATGAAAATAAGTTGCAGTGCCGTAAAAAGTATTTCTTTTGGAAACTAGGCTCTATTACAATTAATTTTGTAACAATGCGTTAAAAACGCAAAAAGAAATAAATACGCATTATTAATTACACGCATGCTTAATTATTTTCTTTTGCTTGACATGGACAAGCAATCACGGAATTTTCAATGAATTCAAGAAGGTTGACTTCTTGGGGTATCCAGACCATAGGTAGACTGATCATGTTATTCGCTAAAATGCACAATTTTTGGAATGATGTTCATTATCGAAATGGAGATTTATCTCTTTTGAGCAGAAGTTTTCTGACAAGTTTTACTGGATTGCAACCCTGTTCGAAATTAAGAAAAAGCTAAAAGCTTATTTCATATTTTGCACTATGGACGTTAACGATACGCCGTTCTGACGGTGAGTCATAATTTCGCTAATCAAACGATAAATCCCTCCCCCAATAAGATGACTCACTATAGTTTTATCCTAATTCAGAGCGAATCTAACCTACTTTGAACCTTATCTTACCTAATTTAAAACCTAAACCTAACATAGCCTAACCGAACTTAACCTTACCTAATAATGAAAAGTTTATTAATACGATCTAGCAATTTGGAAGCGAAAGCATTACCACTATGCCAATGCGAATCTTTGCATGCGAAGGGAAGAACAAATGTTTGTTTGTACCATTTAGGAGACACTGTCAGACAGGCGTATGGCTAATCTCGATCATTTTGCACTCATTTCAGGTCATGAAGCCCAAGCCTTTGCCCCAATGGATGGCCTTGGGTCTGCCACTTCAGATGTACACGTGGATCGCCGGCTTCTTCACTATGATTGTTGCTCTTATATTTATGTATTTTTATGGGTTTTGGAGCATCTTGGAGTCCAACGACCATTGGTCGCGGATGTTTTTTCTTGTGGGTGCAATGGTTGATGAATCACTTCCAGAAGTGAAAACCATCAAGTAAAGTTGACAGATAAGTTTACGTATAACATAATCCTGTCTTCTCGTAACATGTAAAGTTTGGAAGTTTCAAACTTTGGAATCAATGAAAGATGAGAAATGAAAGCTAACGTGTTAGTAACGAAATCTGGAAGAATCGCATTTTGATCAAAGGCTCATTGAACGTTTTAGATCGCACGGAGGAAGACTTTTCTTGGCGATATTTTTGTTGTGCTTTTTCGTGCTAACCATTGGATATCGAGGAGGATTAGTGGCCAATCTGTCAATTCCATTTGTCCCTCGCCCCATTGGTAAAAAAACGGCATTACTCATTCTGGTCGTAGAATAAGAGAAATGCCGAATTGGTCTCCATTTCTTTAGATACTGTGAAGGAGGTCATTGCTGATCCCAGACCTGTGATTAGTTTTGGAGAGAACTTCAAGAATGATCTCTCTAGGAGTGATGATCCAACCATTCGCCAGATCCTAAAGAAGTATAAATTTCATTACGACACCGAAGGGGCCCTAAGGAACCTAAGTTTAGGAACAGTTATTATGGCCGAAACTTTGCAAAGCACTTTGTACAAGATCAGAGCTCAATTCACCGACAAGTAAGTAACCTTGAAATAACTTACACAAGAAGCTTTATTATAGTAGGCGTTATCACTGAAGCACCGTTGTAATTGCCATTCAGCTTTAAGGAATGTAATAACAACAACCTTTATTGCAAGGACTTGCCTCATTGGATTGAGCGTACAACGTAAAAAAATCAATTTGCTATAATTTTTGTCCATTGACATGTGGGCACATTCTAGGTTTTTGGTAAGGAAAAATATAAAACCCAACATATTTATTGCACTTTTTGTCCTTAGAAACAAAATTTGATTGCTACAGTCGGGAATGAAAGAAAAACTATGAAACATTTTGTTAAATGTGATTCGCCTTTGGCGATAAAATCAACGTAAAACATATTCCTACATTTTTTCAAATGTTTACCATATTATGGCTTTTTCGTACAAAGATTAGAACATTTTGAGGGTTTTCAATATAATTTAGCCTTATTTAAACATTTAAACCTTTGGGGACCTTTTACTTAAAATCCACTTTACAAAATTGGATGAGTTCACTTCGGTTTGTCACTATCTTTTTGAGTGAACAAAGCCGAGCCATGTTTACAAGTAATAATAATAATGTATTTGAGCCATCTTTGTTATTTATCCAGTTATTCATCCTCCATTCATCATGTGCTGTCCAAAACCTTGTGGATTCAAATTAGGATCCAAATCAACTCAAACCAATGGGGAACATCTTTTAATCATCGTACGATTTACGTATTTTTCTTTATTTTATGAAAGACTATTAAAATGAGACGAATCCATCGAAGAAGTTCCAAAGAGCGATAAAGTGTCATTGATTCAGCACTTAGTAGCCAGAACAACAGAGTTGGCTAAAAACGAATGGGAGCAATAAACTTTCACCCATCTTACAAGTCATTCCCCGTTCAAGTAACATTTTGAAGCCATAAATATTACTATTTACCTAGACAACTTAACCACGAACGACGAACGACAATTTAGGACGACTTTATGTTGTGCTGTTAGGAAAAAAAGGAAGTGTTCCCAATGTCTAGAAACCTAAATGAAACACAGTTTGACACCCTTTACAAGAAAGTGGGTTGCAAGAACAAAAAATTTGCCTTTCAGATTTGGCGAGACCACGATCCATACTCTCCGTGAATGTTTGACTCCATATCGGGTGGCATTTGCTCTGCAAAAGCACAGCATCTACAAGAGACCATTCAGTCGAGTGATTCAGAAATTGAAAGAAGGTGGCTTTGTGAATAAATGGTTGAACGACGAAATGGACTTGGTGGCTAGACTTAAAACCAAGACCTCGGTTCTGTCGACAGCTGAGGCCAAGGCACTCTCATTGAATGAGTTTCAAGCCGCTGGATTGGTGTATCTGTGCTTTCTAACATTAAGTTTGATCGGATTTGGACTTGAATTGGTTGTTCACTCCTCAAAACGTCTCAAAATGTCACAAAAGATGCACGATGATGATGACGATGAAATAAGATATTTCAAACGAGTGGGATGTTTCTGATTCCAAACCATATTTGTGTTCCTGATTTAGCGAAATGTATACGAAAATATCGACGTGCACGCTCATGGGGGGTAATCGAATCGATTCAAAGATGTTCTTTCTTATTTTATTGATGTCAAGTTGTACGCAAAGTCTTTGAGATTGGTGGTTGCTACTCAATAAAAGTTACTTGATGGTCTACTTTATTGAACATGTTTCTCTTTTCTCTCGCCTAAACGTTTGAATATGCGTATTGAGTACAATGTTGTGAAAGCTATTGTAAGGGCAACAAATTATCATATTAATGGAAGCAACTTTATACCAGGGATGATAACATAATATTGCTGAAATATGAGATTCCCATAGCAAGGAGAAAACTTCAATGGGGCACGCAAAAAGGTTGCTCAATTGAGCGTTTTAAATCATACTTCTGAATGGCTTTTTAGGTTTGAATCAAAATACCCAAAGACATCATGGCACTTTTTAGACCCACAATTCAATGGGGAACAAGTATATTCTTCGGAAATATTTGCCTTTTCACGCAACCTCTGGCCAGTTCCAGCAATAAGCAAGGCAGACAAAATGACGACAATGGCCTCGCTATGGACCTCTATGCAGGGTGGGCATTTTTCGACATCGAGAGCATTTTGGACACCCTAGTGTCCAAAAGTGTCCAAAAGTGTCCAAAAATACCCAGAAGGTGTCCAAAAATCCCCAGAGAGTGTCTAAAAATCCCCAAAAGATGTTCATAAGTGTCCAAAAGTCCAACACACGTAAAAGAAAGTTGTACAAATCAGACGAAAAACCAGTTACACTACATAAGTAATTGAATTCTATAGAATGCATGGTTGTGTACTTAAACAAAAATAGTTCTATTAATGGGAACATTACTTGGAGAAATAAACTTTGCCATGATAACTCGTTAATAAATTGTTAAAAAAAAAATATGTTTTGTTTATACAATATGGTAAAATGTGTGTAACTGTTCAAAATGTTTCAAGATTTACATTGTATTTCCTCATCTGTAAACTAGAGCTCTATATTAGAAAGAGTACAATCATATCCAACGCCATCTAGTTGATTTGGCTCGCAACTGCTCGCCATCCCAAAACAATGCAAAAGTACCCTCTAAGCTGAACAACTTTTCCAAAATATGAGAACAAGGTAACAACTTTTGAGAAAGTAAAGGGCCTAGAACCTTAATGAAGGGGTCCAAAATGACCTATTAGTGTGTTTCAAATGATTCAAAGCTGAATTACTTGTAAAATTAAGCTTAAAACCTAAAAGACCAAGAGAAAAATGAATATCTCACCCCTCACTCTGATCAATGCTTTTCAGAGAAAACGTTCACAATCAGGGCTCCTACCATAAAAATGTGTCAGATAGAATATTGATAGAGAGGAGAATGTTGAGTTTTTCTTTCTTCACCTTTCAACCCTGAAATTTTGAGTCAAGTCCTCCTTGTTTGTTCACTGGGCTCAGTGTGGAGAGCGAGAGAGAGTGAGCGAGAGAGAGAGAGAGAAAGCTGGCCTGGCCCAGCAATCCTATCTGTTCCCTTCTTAACAAGTGCCAGTGGGCAAGCTGGTCAAGCCATCTGAAGCTAGCAAGCATTTGACTGGACTCCCCTGCTGGCCACCACCAGCTACTCCTGTGATCTTGCATATCAATGGGTAGGTGGGCAAGTTTAAATTGCAGTCAGGGGTGAAGTCAAGAGAGGAAAAAAATTCCCTGTGCTCTTTCTCAGCAATGACCATGACAGCCAAGCACAAGAGGGAAGAGAATTCAGCAGCCCTGCAATTTCATTTCCAATCACATTGTTGCCATCACCACTTGCATCAATATGTCCAAGGGGATAGATTTTCATTCTCTTAATGTCTTTTAAAGTTTTAAACCTAATTTTACAAGTAATGCAATCTTAACTCATTTGAAACACACTAACAGTTCATTTTGGACCCCTTCATAAGGGTTCTAGGCCCCTTAGTTTCTCAAAAATTGCTATCTTGGTCTCATATTTTGGAAAATTTGTTCAGCTTAGAGGGTACTCGTGCATCCTTTTGGGAATGGCGAGCAGTTGCGAGCAGAATGAACTAGATGGCGTTGGATATGATTGTACTCTTTCTAATATAGAGCTCTACTGTAAACAAGAGTCTTGCCTTTTTTAATAGTAAAACAACACTGCTTTAATTCTTTGGCAAAAGCATTATAATACCCACATTGCAATCTAATATCAGTTTGAGTGTGCTTTGTTATAGTTAACATTTTTTGGACAATCAGGTCAAAAGACTTCTTGCCTCTTGGATGGGAAACACTTGCAACAATGATAAACTTTGGAATATAAATCAAAATACGAAGTAACCTTCTCTTGTCACAAATCAAGACACAATTAGCTTTAAAATGTACTCGCATACCATGTTTAACATGAAGTGTGGTGTGAGCGTGTTATTAGTAGTCCAAGTCTCACATTCGTTTGTTCGTTCATTCCTTCAGTCGATCATTCTTTCCCACATTTTGGACGATGCTCGGTGGTCAAATGAAAAGAGTGCAAAGATCAAATGTCCAGTTTGGCCTTCAAGTTATTGGCTCATTTAATGTATTAAGTGTAAGTTTCTTATCCTGAATTGACTTATTCTTGCTTAGATTTCGTCAAGTGACGTTTATTTTGGAGAGAAAGTTTGTAAAATGTTATTCTAAAAATGTTTTTAACCATTATTTTTCGAATTACTATTTTTGGACACTTTTGGACACTCCTATTTTTGGACAGCCTTATTTTTGGACACTTTTGGACACTCCTATTTTTGGACAGCCTTATTTTTGGACACTTTTGGACATCTTTTGGACAGGGGTGGACAAAATGTCCAAAAATCAAATGCCCACCCTGCCTCTATGTAAGTCTTCAAAAACAGGGTCACTTTTTGGATATTTTTCATGAACGGACGCACTTTTCACAGAAGTGACAAATGTACTGTTTTGCGTGAATTGGCAGTCCGCCAATAGTGCAATAGCACACGCAAAAATGATAAAGTAGAATGAAAATTAGATTCAACTCTTAGGATGTATCAACGAGTCAAGAAAATGGTCCTGCGGCCGGCCGATCGAGTTTGCGCGGATACGGATCAAGGACTCCAGTTTGACATTTTTGAAAAGTGTACAAACAATGAAATTCGTTTGCTTGTTACAAAAGCTAACATCAAATTTAAAGTCTGAAGAAGGGGAGTGCCCATGGATTGGCTACAAAGAAGCAGACCGATTATAGGTAAAAATAGAACAGAACCAACTTTGGTGAAAAAATAGATTACATGACGCATACGCTCTGACATTGTTGAAACTCTGGAAGCACTGGATAACATCTCCTTGGCCAGGGCAAATTTTTACCTTTCAACCTCAATAATTTTGACTTAAACAATGTTATTGTCCAAAGTTAGAGGGAAAGTCAATCAGACGAAGGTATTTAATATTTTGATGTTATGTTAACCCGATTAGATACCAATAGAATCGTATCAATTAACTACATGGTTAGTCTTTTCCAAATTTAATACTTCGAGGTGGATACTTCAGGTCCTACAGAAGTGAATAATGAAACAAAAAACACCAAACCAGGAAGACAGAGTTACTTATAATATGCTCTGAACTCGCCAAATGTGTTACATCAGTCAAACTTTACAACGGTGAGAGCCAAACACTGAAATTATTCGGGTCTTCCTTTAAAAATTCAAACTTAGGCTAGCTTTGAAATAACATTTCAAGGCTTGAAATTGCTGGCAACGTCTTGTCAGCTAAACAAAAGTTTTGGGAAAGTATATGGTCTTTCCCGTTTTATGAGTCACTTAGTATCTTCCTCGTCTTGTTTCATCAAAATATGCAATACAATGAGCAGAGCGCTAATCTTAGCTTTGACTTTGGACACTAAAAAGGCTTCAACAGTGGGCGTGATCAACATGTATTCATTAAAAAGCAAGTGAGTACCTTCCTAGGGGTATTGTGGTTCTTCCTGTCATTGATTTTCTGCAAACAAATACTGTTATAGCTGTCCTTTTAATCAAATTATTCCAGTAGTTGAAATGTAGGTATATACTAAAGAGCAGTCGGAAAGTTATGTAAAATGCAAAAAAATTTGTTTACCTCAAAAGCGTGCTTTTAGAAGAAAGCCACAAATTTTGACCTTCAGTTTTTTTGGGGATATTGTGGGTGTTAAGATCTGAAGGTTGAGTCTTGCCCGGCCAGCAAAGCGAGCCAGCAAATCCTCCAAATTGTTCCAACAAGCAATTTCAAGTCTGGCATCAGAATGGTTCTCCATCGTGGGTGGTGTGAATTAATGTCTAAAAGTTTCCTTGAAAAAGTTCGAGGAGGAGAATCGAACCTGAACCTCCATGATCGAAAAAGGATTTGCAGTAAAAAATCATCGAAATAAAGAATATAAGCCATGAATACCATCTATTAGAATAACACATAGTTTCCATGCTTTGGCTCATCAAACGCCAATTTAAAACATTAAATTACCTATTTTGGCCTCCAAAACACATCTTTCCCGCCCTTTAGTAATTAGAAACAGAACCTTTTAATAATTACATTTTTCCGGAAATGGACTCGTTATAGCCCTATCAGTACCCAAACACCAGAAACATAAAACCAAAAAGATATGCTGGGAATGGGTTTACTCAAAGGGCTTTAGTTTTTGTAGTGTACGTAAGGCACGTACTGTACTCACAAAATAGAAATAAATAGGTTTCATCTCGTTGTTTGTACTTTGAGTAAAACTTGAATGATCGATTGATGGTCAAACTTAAATCGATGCCAAATTGGAAATCAATGAATAAAACAAGTAACAATGAGACGGCCAAGGAAGAATCATGGTTGACAAAGAACGCTTGGAGGAACTCACAGGAACATCCTTTGTTTCCTTTTTGAATCAAACCATACACTTACTGATGAATTTTAACTAAGTTATAGTTCAGGTCAAAACTTTAGGAGATGTCCCAGGAGAAAAAAACATCAAGTGTGCCGTAACCGCAAAAGCTTTTTTATTCAATTTTTCACACAGCCCCATCTGCGATGATACATATTGACCTCAACCCCGCCAAAACGAACACGGATCCTCTCTTGGGATTATGCCCAATAACTTGATCCACATTTTCGTTAGGGTTCCCATTTGTTCAGGATTTGCTTCAAACACTTGTTTCCACTTTAAACTAAATTATAAAATTACAAGATTCACCCTTGGAGAAGGACCAAACTTTTCGAGTTTGCATGACAAGTTTTCATTTGTTTGGCTTCAGTATTTAGCTTTTGGGAACTTTTCTTGTAAAGAATTCTTATATGGTACTCAAAAACCAGACTTGTGTCAATTACTTTTCATATGTAATTAATTACCATTACAATGACTTTGGTCTCAAAAGTAATTGAATGCAATAACAATTACTTTCAAAAAGTAATTGAATTACCGGTACATTGAATTACATTTCAATTGCACTGTTTTTCAAACCCAATTCGAACTTTTTTCTCTTTAAATGCAAAATAGGTAAAGAGCATGTAACCTTTTGAATTTTAGGTGAATCAATTTTTATGATGTTTTATTTAAACTTTTGGAAAGGCGGGGGGAAGCCTGTAACATGCTTAATCCTTGAACTTCCTATTCAGTTGAAAATGTAATTGAAAAATATCAATTACATTGGTTAAAATGCATTTAATTGCAATTACAATAATTTTGATCTCAAATGTAATTAATTACAATTACAATTGCAATTACTTGGAACTGTAATTGCAATAACGTAATTGTAATTTTAATTGCAATTACATCACAGGTCTGTCAAAAACAAAAAGCCAGCCAATTCAAGTCTTGTTGGAGAAACAGATTCCTCCTTAGACATGTCCCTCATGGTATTGATGAGATAGTTTGTCCAACATCCATTCCATGTTTTTGTTTTTCCCGTGTTTTGCATTCGGCTGTGGGCCCTCATGTTCAGTTTAGCACTCTACATATATGTGAATGTTATCAACGTGACCAATAAAGAAGATTTTTGTAGTAAATGAAAGCCGAAATTTCGGTTAAGACCTCGGTTTCGGCTAAGTCTAAAAAACTAAAACCAAAAGTGAAAGAAGGTCATCACTATGTAGCATGATGTTTTGGGGAAAAATTGATAACCACTTTGCATAACTTTGAAAAAGTGATATTTCGATGTCCGCAAAAAATCATGAGATACTCATCTGAATCATTTTAACAAATAATAAAAAAAGTAACTTGATGGGTTATGGTGACGATGTGAGGTCTGGATGAAATAACAACAAAGCAGCGTTGTCAAAGCAGATTTTGAATATCAGTAGTTTGAAGTTACATAATGACAAATGC